>CP139508.1:240835842-241435842 GCA_021014915.2 Artemisia tridentata subsp. tridentata
AATGTTATGATTAATTCTAAAAGTTATAAAACGTGAATATAAAACTCATGGTAATTTTCAACGTTTAAATTCTTATTAGAAATGAATCAAAGAATCTATACCCAAGTGTTTTGCGGAATAAACACTTGGGATTGAATAGACAAGGTATGGTGGTGTCTCCTATCTAAACTCAAGTTTTGCTTGAGTGGTAACAATGCGACCTCACTGAGCAATCTCAGGGATGCGTTACTCTTTGTAGGAGAGAAGTTGTTTTGCAAAAGTCTAAGCTTTAATTGTACAAAACACACTCAACTTCTCTCCTTCTCAATCTATTTATACACAAGTAATCTGAGTAAAAGTAATTAAAATATTACAAGTTGTTGAGCAAGCGTGTCTGACAATTATAACAGTAATTGTCATTTCCAAGAACCAATAGAAATGGCCTATTAAGTCTTTAGGAGTGGTTGGTCTGACACTCCAAGACTTTAAGCCGTCTTAGGAAGGATTTCTTCCTGACAAGATAAGATTTGATCTTATCTTAAATCCTTCCTAGATATTTCTGCCTTTCTTCTCAGGCACTTAGTTCTTCAGGACACGCTTCTCAGTTATCATTCATAATTACTTCATTGTTGTTGAGGAGACTGGGGTTCAGTGAGTTCTTGTCCAACACTCACTGAACCATCATCTTCTTCTTTGGCTTAAGTGTACTTTAGGGAGTACCGCCTTCCTGCGTAGTGAATCCTTCTATTTGAATTCGCCTTAAGCATCCTGAAGATGACTCACTGAGAGGCTGTTCTCTTAGTGACTTGAATTGTTCTCGGTTTAAGTTAACACTTAGTTAATTTGTGTCCAAATCATGTTTTAAGTATTCTTGGGTATTTCATGACCCAACAATCTCCCCCTATTTGGATATAAATTATTCCTAAGTGTTTTGATCAGTTATGAGTGAGCTAATGACTTCTACTCATACTGAATGTACTAGAATGTAAATAAGGACACTGAAATAATAAAAACATCATCTTATTGATATCATTACAAGTCCTAACAAGCTAAGTACAAAAAGGGATAGTGGGGGTATTCAGGCAGATCTATCAGTTCAACTTAATACAAAGGGCTTCAAGCTTGGGCTTCTTTGACTGCAGCTCTTGTTGGTCAGGGTGCTCATGGATTTTCCTTTTCAGGTCTTGAAAAAACTTCACATTTTCAGGACTCTTGAGAGGAGAGGCCATCATTAGAAAACCAAGCATAGCTTTGATCCCTGACAAGTCGATGTCACTCCACCTCTGGAAGGCTTTGTCTCCGAACTCATCAATGAAGAACAAACCTCTTTCAGGTTGTTCAATGACCATATTGTTCCTGAAAGGAACACCTTCAGGGAGAGCCCTATTGCAGTCAAGACCAGGAATCTTGATCTCAGGCTCAGCTTCTATCTTCTTTCTTTTTCTTGAAGATGATTGAGAGGGAGCTGGTTGTGCTGAATCAGGAAGAAGAGATGGAGTGCCAAGTTCCTGAGGTGCAGCTGCCAATCTTTCATACCTCAGACTTAGGGACTTTAACAGGCTAGGGACCACAACATTTGATTTCTTTGCTATTAATGGACCCAACTCATCCAATTTTGTGATCCCAAAGTCAGCGAATCTGAATGGGGTATGAACATCAAAGTTTCTAATGTCAGCACCTCTGTAGACAGTAACAGAAGCAGGATTGGTGTTTCGATGAATATGAACATCAGTGATTGGTTCTGGCTTCAACCTGTTAGTCATATACCACTGATATTTCTTAATTCTATTCTGCCTGATCTCTTCAGCCCTTTTATTCCTTTCCTCCATTTTCTTCCTGAGAGTGATCATCTCCTCAGTCTGAGCCTTTACAAAGGTCATACGACCCTCTCTTCCTGAGAGATCCTTAGCCTCAAGACCAATCTTCTCAGCCTCTTCATGAACAACCTTAATAATAGCAGGCTTGCTCACCTTTTCTTCCTCCTTTAACTTCTTCTTTGCTTCCTCTTCCTCTAGGTAAGCACTGAGTTCATCAGCTGAGAAGTGGTGAAGTACTCCATCAATGTCATACGGGATCCTGGGTGGTGATTCAGGATCCTTTGCTACCGTGATTGGTGCTGGTTGAGGCTTAGGATCAGTGAGGATACCTTTTCCTTTTCTTTGATGGGTGGAAGAAGCTTCAGGAATCTTCCCCTCAGTGTGAGGAGGAGGAGAAGGAGGTTGTTGGCTTGTTGAAACTTCAGGGACTCCAGTGTCTTTCTCCCCCTCAACTGTTGCTGGAGCCATGGTGATAGCAAGAGTTGGAGTCACTGGAGCAGCAGGACCCTTGAAAGCCTGATAGATCTCAGTTATCATAGATTTGATGTCCGAGGTGTCTGTCTGAAGAGTTGAGATCTTATCAGCAAGAGATGCCTGAGAAGCTTCGATGCCTGACATCCTTGACCCAAGAGACCATGCCAAGGATGTTGAAGATTGTGCCCAAGTACCCAGATGTTTTTCCTGAAGACCCAAAGAAGTCCTGATGGAGTCCAATGAAGAGTTAACACCCTGAATATTAGAATCCTTCAGTAAGCTGAGAAGATCACTGAATTCAGCTGATTGCTTCTGGTAAGTCTCAGCAGCCTGAAGGACCTTCTTGTTGAGTTCCGGGTCATCCTTGACAGCTGTTTGAATAGTTCCAAGGCTTTTGGTGATGCCTTCAAGAGCAAGATTGGACTTCCTGAGATGAAGATCAATAGCTGTCAGGGAGTGATTGGTGTCAGAATGCATTTCGTTCACATCATCATGATAACTTTCAACATCTGCCTTCAGGTTGGCATAGTGAACAGCAGCTTCAGTGTGATGATCGAACATCTCTTCAGTGAGACCATTGTAAAGAGCTCTATTGGTCTTGAGTAGGAATTTGACCAATTTTCTTTCAGTGAGGGGAAGAGAGTCATCATACTTTTGGAGGATGTCCCCAGTATCAGAAGAATCAGAAGATTGAGAACCTGACTCTTCACTTTGGCGTGGAGATGACTGATGTGATTGTTCAGGTTGTTCATCAGTTTCCATATCCTCACCTGCCTCAAACATTTCCTCTTCACTCTCTTCCCTGAGCTCTTCATCAGACTCAATAAAAGCCTGAAAGTCCCCCATGGACTCAATACCCAAAAATTCAACCGGCTCCTCTTTATAAAAAGACTCGCCTTTGGTTTGGTCAGGTCCTGACCCCGTTGTCATAATAACTGAGTGGGTTTGCTCAGCCTGACTAGCCATAATAACTGGGGTAACACCAGCCTGGCTTTTGGGGGCAGTTCCTGAGAGAGTTGGACCGCCTGAGGGGTTTATGGGTTCCGTATCAACGGGTTGTTTCTTTCCCTCTGAGTCTTTGTCCCCCTTAGCACCTTCAACCACTGATGGGTGTTTTTCAGTGGTATCACTAGGTACTGATTGTGAAAGTTGGTGGACCCCCTTCCCATCAGGATTGTGCTGTCCTTTTAGGGATTTAGGGTCCTTTTCTCCCTGAGATCCTGAGGGTGATTGCTCAGGAACGTTAACGGGATGTGAATGTGTGTGGGTCCCCTTCTCAGTAAGGTAGTGCTGCCTTACCGAGGATTTAGAACCCTTTCCTCCCTCGGGAACTGATTGTTTTTTGACAGTTCCTTCATCGGGATGTGAGGGGGTGTGGGTCCTCTTCCCAGTAGGGTGGTGCTGCCCTACCGAGGATTCAGGACCCTTTCCTCCATTGGGCACTGATTGTGATTTATCAGTACCTTCATCAGGATGTGAGGGGGGAATGTTTCCTGATCCCTCTGACTTGTTTATGTCAGTTAAACCATGTGGAAAGGGTGTGCCCGAGGTTACTGAGGATGATTGCTCAGTGACCTCCGTTGGCCTTTGTTTTGAGGTCAAGAGGGTCTCAGAAATGGGTGTCTCAGAGGTCTCGGCCTTTTTCAACCTCTTTTTAAGGTTTAGTTGGTTTTGAGGATCAGTCTCAGTGGCGAGTGGCTTGGGTCTAACCACCTGGCTGGACTGACCATTTTTTGTCTTCTTCACCTTTTTGGTCGGTGAATGAACTGGTGAGATAGCGTCGTTACCCTGAATGACTGATTGCATGTATTCAGTCAGGGCAATATGTGTAACCTCACTGATGCTACTAGTGAAGTTTGACATGTGCAGGACGTCAGGCTTCGTACCTTCTGCATCAGGCCTCACGTAGTCAGAACCAAGTAGGTCCTGAAGCACACAGGAAACAAATCTAGGGTAGGACATATGCCTTTGCCTATGTTTTCCTGAGAGCTTAGCAATAAGGTCTCGGAAGATTATTCCTCCGATGTCAATTTTTGTACCCTCAAGGAGACTGAACAACATCAATTGTTGTGATGAGTTCAATTGTTCCGTAGAGGATTTATTTCCACCCAGGAACTGAATAACAAATGTCATCAGTATCCTGCAAATAGGATGGAACCATGTTTTGACTACTGGAGCCTTCTCCAATAAGCCTCCCGCAGACGTTGTAGGACGTCTGGGGTCATGGGGTGCTAGAAAGATCAGTTCATTCTTTATGTCCTGATCAGTAGGGTTGGGTGCAAACGCTTCAGCAAAGTCAAGGCCTGTGGCTTTGATGAAGGTTGAGTAGTCAAAGGAGAGGGTTCTGCTCCCATTCATCACCGTGAAGGTGATGATTGACTCTTTGGTGTCTTTGGGGCTGGTAGCCACAGCCGTGCACCAGAATTCCCTCAAATAGTCATGGTAGATGACTGAGGGGGTGTGGGTGAAAGCCTTTGCAAGAAAACAATTACGAAGAAATTTCATAACGTTCTTGTAGGCTGGGTAGTTTTGTGGATAAGAGAAATTTCCTACCACATTGTTCTTTGTTAGGTCAACGTCCCCAGTGAGGAATTCCACATTGGGGGCGTATGCTATAGCTCTAGAAGAAGCCATTGTGGGTAAGTCTGGGTTTGACTAAGGTTTCTGGGTTTCTTTTGGTTGGGTTATTTATAGGGAAGTGGAGATGGGGGTGTTTTAGACATTTGAGCGATCTTAATTTATTCAAAAAGAATTATTGGAAATTGTTTTGAATAATATGTTTTGGGATCCGCATTTAATGCCAACACTCCACTTTCCTGGTTTGGCGCAACAGTCGAAGTGAACAGTTGAGCAGTTCTGCAAAAGTGTAATTTGCAGAGATGAGTCATCACATATTTGTAATGTGATTGGAGAGGCATTTAATGCCAAGTGGGAATGTGGTGGCCCAGAGGTGGAAGCCAGAAAGGCAAAAAGAACAAATATTCTTAAATTAAATATGAGTTCAGTTACCAACCTCGGACATTTACTAACTAGATACTTAGAGCATTTAAGTCAGTATTTAATGTCTCTTTTCAGGGCCCTGAATGATATTTCATTCAGTGATGGATTTTCAGGGACTTGGGATTAGTCACTGATGATTCAGGAATATGAGATGATTCCTGAGCAACAAGGATTCAGGAACTTGGGTTTAGTTCCTGAACCCTAAAGATTTCAGGAACTTGGGTTTAGTTCCTGAGGTTGAGGATTCAGTGAGATGTTTTCACTGATGTACACATTGAGTCAGGGACCTGAGGTTTTAAGAATTTACACTTTAGTTGGAAGGATTCAATCAGTGGACTGATTCTCTATATCCAACATTCCTAATTCAGCTTTCAGCCTTGTGAATGTTGGTTCATCCAAAGGTTTGGTGAAGATATCAGCTAACTGATATTCAATAGGGATGAAGTGTAATTCAATGTCACCACTTATGACATGATCCCTGATGAAATGATATCTGATATCAATGTGTTTTGTTCTCTGATGAAGAACAGGGTTGTTTGAGATTGCAATTGCACTTGTATTATCACAAAAGATGGGTACCATCTTATACTGAATTCCATAGTCACTGAGTTGACTTTTCATCCAGAGTACATTTGCACAACAACTAGCTGCTGCAACATATTCAGCCTCAGCTGAGGACAAGGCAACTGATTGATGCTTCTTAGCACTCCAACAGACTAGTTTCCCACCAAGTAGTTGGCAAGAGCCTGAGGTGCTTTTTCTGTCCATGTTGCATCCAGCATAGTCAGAGTCTGAGTATCCTTTAAGATCAAGTCCTGAGCACTTTGGATAGTATAATCCAAGGTTAGGAGTGCCTATCAGGTACCTGAATATTCTTTTCACAGCAGTGATATGAGATTCTCTTGGGTCAGATTGATATCTGGCACATAGACATACTGAGAATTAGATATCAGGCCTTGATGCAAGTAGATACATCAGTGATCCTATCATTCCTCTAAAGAGAGTTTGATTTACTGGTTTACCAGTGAGATCAGGACCAAGGTTGTTTGGGGGTACCATGGGAGTTTTGACTGAGGCACAGTCACTGAGATCATACTTCTTCAGTAGATTCTTTACATACTTCTCTTGACTGATAGTGGTTCCTCTATCAGTCTGCTTGATCTGTAGACCAAGGAAGTATGTCAGTTCTCCCATCATGCTCATTTCAAACTTCTTTGCCATAAGTTTTTCAAATTTTTTGCAAAGTTTAAAACTTGTTGAGCCAAAGATGATGTCATCAACATACACTTGTACTAGTATGACATCATTATTTGTCTTGTAGATAAACAATTTGTTATGTATCTTGCCTCTGATAAATTTGTTTTGGATTAGGAAGGCTGAAAGAGTTTCATACCATGCCCTGGGAGCTTGTTTCAGTCCATAAAGGGCTTTGTTAAGCATGCAGACATAGTCAGGACACTCATGGCTTTCAAATCCAAGAGGTTGCTGAATATAAACTTCTTCTTTCAGTGAACCATTTAAGAATGCACTTTTAACATCCATTTGGTACACCTTGAAGTTCATGTATGTAGCAAAAGCAAGGAAGATCCTGATGGCTTCCATCCTTGCTACTGGTGCAAATGTTTCTTCATAGTCAATGCCTTCTTGTTGATTATAGCCTTTGGCTACAAGTCTGGCTTTGTTTTTAATGACTATGCCATTTTCATCAGTTTTGTTTTTGAATACCCATTTCATGCCAATGACTGAGACATTCTCAGGACATTTGACCAAGGTCATTACCTTGTTTCTGTCAAATTATTCCAGTTCATCATGCATGGCCTGAACCCAACTTGGATGTGTAAGTGCTTCTTTAACACTCTTGGGTTCAATTTTGGAAATGAAGTCCACAAATAGGCATTCATTGGCTGAGGCTGCTCTTAGACTAGCAGCCATGCTCCTGGTGAGCATGCCTTCAGTAGGCTCTCCAATAATATTGACAAGTTCAATGTCCTGAGACCTAGCTAGTCCAACTTTCCTGAGGTCCTGGATATTGATTTGAACTTGTGGAGGCCTGATTAGGTAGAGGGGTTGGTTCTGGAGTAGACACATGATCATTGATTGGATCTTGAGTGTCTACCAGATCACTGAGATTGTTTGGTTCTTGAGCATTTTGAACAGACTGATCAATTTCATCAGTGTTTGCATGTGCCTCAACAAACTCAGTGATGGTTGGTTTGGGTAGGTTGTGAGGGATTATGTAATAGGAGAGGTTAGCATCATCTTGATACTGAGTAGAAGGATTGTTTTCAGGAAGATATTCATCAGGAGGATATCTTGAAGAATTATCAATTCTTATCTCTTCTACTGAGGCAGTTGAGAACCTGATTGCATCAGTACTCTCATCAAAGGTAACATGAAATGTTTCCTCAGTCTGCTGTCTCCTTGTGTTGAACACTCTGAAGGCTTTTGAGACAAGTGAGTATCCCAGAAAGTATCCATCATCAGCTTTTTCATCAAATTTCCCTAAGTGATCCTTGTGATTATGAATAAACACAGGACACCCAAAGACATGAAAGTAGATGATGTCATGGATTCTTCCTTTGAATAACTCATATGGGTTTTTCCCATGTCTCTTGACAATGATGGATCTGTTTTGTGTATAACAGGCAGTTTTGACTGCATCAGTCCAAAAATGGTTGGAAAGGACTGATCCACATAGCATTGTCCTAGCAGCTTCAATGAGTGTTCTATTTTTCCTTTCAGCAACACCATTTTGTTCATGTGTGTATGGAGAGGAAAAGTTTTGGGAAATACCTTTCTCATCACAGAAACATTCAAGTTCATAATTTTTGAACTCAGTCCCATTGTCAGATCTAATCTGTTTGACCTTAATGTCATTTTGATTTTCAATGTTCCTGACAAAGGACATGATTGTTTCAGCTGCCTGACTCTTTTTTATCAGGAAGAATACCCAAGTGTATCTAGAGTATTCATCCACTATGACCAGAGTATACTTCTCATGGTTAATAGACCTTGGACTGATAGGTCCAAATAGATCCATATGGAGAAGATGTAGGCAGTTCCTGATGGAAAAGTTGGTTTTGGTTTTAAAGGATGCTCTGTGATGTTTACCTTTTTCACAAGCTGAGCTTGGTTTATCCTTTGAAAACACAAGTGATGGTAAGCCAAGGACCTTGTTTTGTTTTACAAGATTGTTTATGTTTTTAAAGTTCAGGTGGGTGAGTCTCTTATGCCAAAGCCAGTTGAGTGTATCAGTGGCCTTAGCAAAGAGACAAGTTCCATCCTGAGTTAGACTGGACATGTATAATACATAAACATCTTGTCTTCTTGGTGCAATGAGGACAATTTCCTTATTTGCATTGAAGATGGTTCCTTGCTTATCATCAAACTGAACTATGTATTTTGCATCACATAGTTGACTGACACTGATCAGATTGTACTTAAGACCATTTACATAAGCTATCCTAGTAAAGACAATACCATTGCAGTTTACTGAACCATAACCCTCAGTGAGACATGTTGAATTGTCTGCAAATATCACTTTGGGTCCTGGTTCTTCCACATATTTGTGCAGACACTCCTTAACACCAGTCATGCTCCTTGAACATCCACTGTCTAGATGCCAAATAGGATCCCTGGCATTCTTTTGCACAAATAGTAAACTGGGTCAGTTCTTTCTAGGACTCCATTTTATGGAGGGTTTGGTTTTGTTGGTCTTTATGAAAGTATTAATTGATTCATGGTCAGTGGTTGAGTGGACTGAGCTACCACATGTTTTGCATTTAATTGCAGGGGTAGCCTCAGTAGTCTGAGAGGATTGTTTATTCATTCCTCTTTTTGACTGAATGACCCTCTCTTTTCCTGAGGATTTCTGAGTGGTACTTCCACTAGATTCACAGTGTTTGTCATTTTGACAATCCTCAGGATGATGATCATTGAATCCACACAATGGGCAAGGTGGAAAAGGCTTGGCCTTTTGCTTCTGTTTCTGCTTAGAATCAGAAGGGTAGTTCAGGCACTGAGCCTTGAGTCCTGAAACGTTTGACATGACTGAGCATTTTTTATGATCAAAGGTCCTGTGATCTTCCTTTTTGCAAATCATGCAGTAAAGGACTCTATAGCAGTCATCAGTGAGATGATTTGTATAGTTGCACAGTTCACACTTTTTCAGGGGTTTGGTTGGTTTGGGTTTGGTCTTTGAGGAGGCTAGTTTTTGTTCCTTCTTTAATTGAGAAGGTTTTTCAGAAGATACAATCTTCTCACTTAGCTTCCTGACCATTTCAGTCAACTGATCAATTCTTGGGTCAGGACTTTGGGTTGCTACTTCAGAAGGGACTGAAGTTGATGAGTCATCAGTATTTACTGAGACTTCAGGGGGTGGTCTTCTCAGGAGGATTCTACCTTTTCCTTATCTCTCCTTTGGAGAGTGTGGGGAGTAGACCAATGGTGGGAGGTCTGAGCTTGGTGCAGCACCCTGAAGGGTATTAAGTGGAGGGAGTAGAGGAGTTGATTCTGATTCAGGCTCACTGATTGGATCAAAAATACTGAATTGGTCAAAGAGTCCAAGCATACCTTTCAGAGCCTGACTTTCAGGGAGCAAGATGTTTCCAGTCTCAAAGTTTGGCAACTTACTGACTGGGTTGTCCCTGACAATCCAGTCATTTGACTTGGGTTCCATCTCTTGCTCAAAGGATATAATAGCTGGAACAAAGGTCATTTCACTGGGACTCTCACTGAAGGTTTTAGTGAGGTGGTCAATTCCTATAGTTATCTTAGGAATTAAGCCCACAGAATCAAAGACCTTTGGGTTCTTTTTGGTCCAGCTTTCAATGACAGCTTTTTCTTTCTTAAGTTCTGTTTGAAGGGCTTGGTTTTGTTTCAAAATTTCAGTGTTCTGAATTTGTAGAGTAATAGATTCTAGTTTGGCTTGTTTCAATGCAAGCAGTTCATCTCTACATTTATTCAATTCTGACACAATTTTGTTATATTTTGAAAACAGGTTAAGCCTTTGTTCCTCAACAAACTTTAGATCAACACAAATATAACTCATGTAAGACTGCCAATCAGAATCATCATTCATAGAAAGTAAAGTATTTACCTTCTTCATGGTGATGTTGACCCACTCTCCATTCCTAGCATGGTTTTTTCCCATAGCCACCTGATCCTCTTCAGAAAGTGCCATCAGTGCACTAACTCTTATTTCCTCATCTGAGGAAACCTCTTCTTCATCCCAGTCATATGCTTCAGCTACTAATACCTTGTTCTTTGTCTGAATAGGTTTAGATGTTTGAGCATCCTGAGACAATATGGGGTTAGTTTCAAGAAGTGCAAGTTTAGCTTTGATTTTCCTATATTTTGTTTCAAAATCCTTTTGACCCTTGTTTTGAAATTGTTGGGTGGACTGAAATATTTTAGGTTGAAACTTGATAGTTCCTGAGGAACTGTTTCCTGAGAACTTGTAAGAGGGTTCTAAGATAGTTTTAGAATAACAGTCCCTAGCAAAATGACCATTTTTACCACATTTAAAGCATTCAGTGGTCTCATTTGCTTTTGGTTTTGTAAAGTTGGACTGATTTCTTTTGATAAAACGTCTTGAACTAGCAAGGAGTGCCCTTTCTTGGAATTCCAAGTTCAAGTCGTTCAGGTACTCCTCACCAGTCCTTTCATCAATTTCTTCTTCAGAATCCTCTTGAATATCCTGCACAACACCATTAGAATAGAAAGCAGTTGATATGGGTGTGGAGGTTAAGGCCTTTTTGGACTCAAGAGCTTTTGAGTCAGGGTATCTCCTTGAGATCAAGTTGTCTTCATAGACAAACTTCTCATAAATTTCAGGGAGCTCAAGGGTCTGAATGTGGTTAGCATTCCTCAGGCCTTATGAGAAGTTGAGCCACTTCTCAGGGAGACTGTTGACAAAGCCAACATTTGTCTCATGCTTAGACAGTACAACACCATCATTTGATAATTCATTTATCAAAGTCTTGTATCTGGTGTAGGTCTGTGAGAGACTTTCAGAGTCTTTTGCCCTGAAAGTATTATACTCAAGTTTAAGGTCCATGACCCTATTTTCCTTAGTATCTGATGGACCCTCAAAGCTGTTTACCAAGTCATCCCAAGTTTTCTTGGCTGTTAGACAGTTGATGACTGATTCCATTATATCGTCAGGAAGACATGATATAAGGATGCTTTTCAGGCGTTGGTCTTGATTGACCACCCTCCTCTCATCAATGGTCCATTGGGCCTCAGGCTTGTTTAGCCCTTCGGCTGTCTTAGGGACAAATGGGCCATCCCTGATACAGGTGATGTAGTAGGGTTCCATACCGGTAAGATAGCAAATCATACGCTTCTTCCATTTGCTAAATTTCCCAGCTTCAAGTCTGGGTGCAACAGCGGAGTAGCTGCCACCCTTTTTGTCGACTAGCTGGGGTACATTGATATCAGCCATAGTAGGATCTTGGTTTTAAAAACCTAGAGCACTCTTGGTTAGTTTAAAAAGATTTTATAAACCAGAGGCTCTGATACCACTTGTTGGTCCCTTTACACGCTTAGAGTTAACTAGAAAGTTAATCTATTTGTGTTAATGACAAATACAATGTTATGATTAATTCTAACAGTTATAAAACGTGAATATAAAACTCATGGTAATTTTCAACATTTAAATTCTTATTAGAAATGAATCAAAGAATCTATACCCAAGTGTTTTGCGGAATAAACACTTGGGATTGAATAGACAAGGTATGGTGGTGTCTCCTATCTAAACTCAAGTTTTGCTTGAGTGGTAACAATGCGACCTCACTGAGCAATCTCAGGGATGCGTTACTCTTTGTAGGAGAGAAGTTGTTTTGCAAAAGTCTAAGCTTTAATTGTACAAAACACACTCAACTTCTCTCCTTCTCAATCTATTTATACATAAGTAATCTGAGTAAAAGTAATTAAAATATTACAAGTTGTTGAGCAAGTGTGTCTGACAATTATAACAGTAATTGTCATTTCCAAGAACCAATAGAAATGGCCTATTAAGTCTTTAGGAGTGGTTGGTCTGACACTCCAAGACTTTAAGCCGTCTTAGGAAGGATTTCTTCCTGACAAGATAAGATTTGATCTTATCTTAAATCCTTCCTAGATATTTCTGCCTTTCTTCTCAGGCACTTAGTTCTTCAGGACACGCTTCTCAGTTATCATTCATAATTACTTCATTGTTGTTGAGGAGACTGGGGTTCAGTGAGTTCTTGTCCAACACTCACTGAACCATCATCTTCTTCTTTGGCTTAAGTGCTACTTCAGGGAGTACCGCCTTCCTGCGTAGTGAATCCTTCTATTTGAATTCGCCTTAAGCATCCTGAAGATGACTCACTGAGAGGATGTTCTCTCAGTGACTTGAATTGTTCTCGGTTTAAGTTAACACTTAGTTAATTTGTGTCCAAATCATGTTTTAAGTATTCTTGGGTTTTTCATGACCCAACAAAAACAACCACATGAATGCCCATTAAAAATAAAATAAATGTCATACATGAGTATGACTACAATAAGAAAGCAAATTAAAATAACAAGACGACACATAAACATAAATAGTAATATGAGGCTTCAAGATTTGCTTCCAACTTCAAAAGGGTTCCTAAGCATTTATTGGAGGGACTAAACATAACCATGTTTAGTTTGGGCTATTGTGTGGTGGAGGAGGTGGAAGGATGATGGGTCTTATGGGTGGTGTGAGGAGGTGTTCTAGGTATGAGAACCTAAAGCTAAGCTCATCTCTAAGGTTCATGATGAGTTATAGGTTGTGATGGCAACAAGCACAACTCAAGGTGTGTGGTTGTAGGGGATAAAGGATGGGATGACCTATTAAAGGTTGAGGTGATGGTGATAGGGAAGATGATGATGTGTTGCTCCCAAACTCAAAAGGGGTGATTGGTGATAAGGTTAGGGTGAGAGCTAGAGGTTGTGGTGATGGTGAAAGTGATGAGGATGATGTGTTGGTTCCCACTTCAAGGGAAGTTGATGGTGATGAGTTAAGTGTTAAGGCTAGTGATGGAATGGGACTCGGTTGAGGTGAATGTGTGTTGGTTCCAATGGTGGTGGAGGATGAGGATGTTGGTTTGATTGAGGTTGCCTTGGATGGAGCTTGGGGTGTGGTGAAGGAAGATGATGATTTGGTAGAGGTTATGGGTGTATATATATCATCTTCATCATCTCATTGGAAGGTTTGGTTGAGGTTTGTGGTATGTGAACACTTTTGATCCATTGATCAACAAGAGTGGTTTGATTGGTTGGTTTGATGTTGAATCTTGGTTTCTTGTTTTTGTGTGAGGTTGAAGCAATGGTGGAAGACATGGTGGTTGTATGGTGAGTGTGAAGGTGTAAGGATGGCAATGCATGATGTTAGCTTAAATAGCCAAATCAAAGACATGCAAGGTTGAAAAGGATGTTGGATTTGGGTGCATGGGAATCAGGTTGTGTTTGCAGATTTTCAGGGAAAGAAAGTCAAAAAGTGGAAGAGAATTGTATTTTTCGTCTTCTAGAGGCACGGTACCGCTAAAGGTACCACGGCACCACTAAATTTAGTGGAGCCGTCGCCTATTTAGTGGAGCCGTGGCCTCCATTTGACCTTCTTTCCAGGTCTGCTGGTTTTAGGCAGCCTAAATGGGGAAATTTCTGGGGAATCCATTGGCTGCAAATCTCAAAGCCTCAAACCACTAAACACATAGAATTCCTAAAGCTAGTTTCAACTAGCAACTAACATGATCATGTGATAATCTATGTATTTAGGCAACTATTAAGCATGCATGAGTTCAAGCAAATTTAACATCTAGTGCATGTAATAAAATAAGATAACATGCATGAACTAGGCAAGATTGATTAACATAAAGGTTAATTAACTAAGCAAATTAACCATGTTTAAGTGTGAAATGTTAAAAGAGAACACTTCAAGCTAGTTAATGTATGATGGACATTGCCATGACCTTATTTATAATAGCTTAATAATACTTAAGTTAGTAGTACTGCTCAAGCTAATCCTATCTAGTCTCTTTTCTTCCCCAACTTTTTAATCTTGTTCCCGAGCCCTTTGATCGCCTTGCCGATGGACTTGAATCCCCCGATAGTTTGCTCATGCATCGAGACTTGTCGATTGTACATGGTTGTTTGCCTTCTCATCATCGTGGATAAGTTGGTTTGTCCGAATTCAACATCGGAGGTTTGTGTGAACGATGAGGTGTCAAGGTTACGAAAGAAGGTGTCGGGAGAGGGAGTATTAGGACGAGACGTTCCTTCTTCGTTCACCTCATCATCATCCTCATCCATAGGTTGAGAAGACGAACTGTGACTGAAGGAGGAGGAAGAGAGGGGAATATCGGAAGTGGATTTATGACCACGTTTGGACCCTTTGTCCTTACGTTGCTTTGTGCGACGTTGTGGTCCACCAAGTGGTTTCATAACCGGATTGACTAGGACATAGTCGACATCATTGAGAGATGGGTAGGTTTGCATAAACCACTTGAATAAACGAGTAAGCAAAATGCCATATGGCATGAGCTCATCGAAGCGACGATGAATATTGGCCATCCGTTTGACCATGTAGTATGCGAGGTTGTATGGTTCCTCGATAATAAGACAGTAGAGCATATGGGTAAGACTTGTCGAAACGTGATCACGGTTGCCTGCAAGGCTTAACACATTTTCACGTAGAAGAAGTTCCTAATTTCTAATATCGGGACGAAGTTCTTTGAGGTAGATTTTGTTTGGGTGGAGGTAGACAATAGAACCATCACGTTTTTGATACGTGTTGGCGACTCGAGGAATTTGGATTACTTTTTTAATTACTTCAATGTCAGGAATTTTGGTACGATAAGCACCTTCGTTCTCAAGATTGTAGTAAAGAGACTCTAGAGAATGGTCTTTAGTGAATGCACACTGACCATATGAGGGAACACCGAGAATCTGACCAATCTCGGTGACAGACAAGATGATATTTTGGTGTCGAATCCAAAAATCAAGAAAGACGTTTCCGTCAAGATCAGTGTAGGTACGGACACGACTATAAAACTCGAGAATAAAACGAGGACAGACTTGATCGTTTATTTTGTATAAACAATCGAACTCGATAGAAGGGAAACAGACATGGATGTTGTCTGTCATGACATAAAGTGCATCGACTACACGCCCTTCGTGTATGTATCGATCTTGAACTTTGGCTAGATAAGCTTTTTGTTCAATGGGAATATTTGGGTCATCAACAAGACGAGGGATGTAGTGATGGGTATCTTGGTAATCATTACGAGGCATTGTTACCTACAAAAAAAAATTATTTTTGTATATGTTAATTCGTTGCATTTTAATGATCATATTTCTAGTGTGTGTGTGTGTGCCTAAGTGCAAACAATATAGAGGTGCGGTAATCTCGACTCTAAAATGAAACCTATGAGATTACCCAAACGCTCCTAACTTCACTTTTGCTCAATCAAATATGTCGAACAATACATATTAATTATGTACTTCGACCCATATTTGAGAGTTCGCGTATACATGCAAAAACGTTTTTAATTTGCATCAACAATGCACGAAAAAGGTTTCATGATCCTAGACTTGTGAAGTTTTTCGAAAAATGATCGAATTGGGGTGTTTGGCAAACAACTCATCGTGGCGCAAAAAAGCTTAATTTTGAAAAGCTTCAATGTAAATCATTCCTAATCCAATTTTAATCATCCTAAACATGATTCCACTACAAGCAATCAATCATAATCTGATTTTAGTGATTAAATTCGGACTAGGTTTTGCAACATGAATGGGTTTATGAAAATCCTAGGTTTAGGGAATCATGTGAATGCTACATTGTCTAATCCTAGTCTTAATTTCACAAAAGTTTAACAAAATTCGAAAATCTCCAATTCGGATTTATGCTCAAGAACAAACCCTAGACTCAAATTGAAAGAAATTAAGAATGATTTACTTACAATTAGTGTTGTTGTGATTAGGATTTGTTGATTCCAATGCCTCAATCTTGATTTGCAAGAGTTTAATTGAATTATGGTGTTTGGGTTTGGTTTTGACAGCAAGAGGAAATGGTTTTGGGTTTGTTTGAAAAGGCTGTGCAGAAGAAGAAAAGAAATGGGCGCGTTTTTCAGATGCACGGCACCACGGTTCCACTAAACATTAGTGGAGCCGTGACTATTGTTGGGAATTAAATATTCTGAAGTTTAAGTATCGGAAAAATCTCTCAAGTGATTAAATCTGGTAGCAGTAGAGTTAAGTCTGGTGAGTTCCAAAGTTAAGTCTGCTGGTTATCTGCTGGTTAAGTCTGGTCGTTAAAGTTAAGTCTGGTGGTTAAGTCAAGTGGTAATTCTGGTGACCATCAGAGTTAAGTCTGCTTGATGAAGATATTAAGTCTGGTTGACTAAAAGTCAATAATACACGGTAGATAATATCTTACCCCATGTGCTCAGTCTCTATCTTATACTCACAAAACAAGTTGTAAACATAGATACATGTTGTATCTTAGTTACTGACACACATAAGATAAGCTAGCAAGTTGTTTGACAAGACTTAACATTATTGTAAAGATCTTTCTTATGTTATAAAAGAAAGATCTTAGACTAGAGATACAAGTGTGTGTTAAACTTATAGTGCAAAATATATCTCTCAAGAACATAGAACAAAAACAATATCACAAGATATAGAAACATAAGATTCAAGGTTGTAACCCTAGTGATAACTCAAGATCACTCGTATTATTATCTTAATAATATTGAATCGTTTGGTGATAAGCTTTCATTGTTCATTGTCATATAACAAACACAACTGTTCCATTTCCATAACCATAATAACCTTCTAAGTGTGATTAAGTAGATTCCGCATACTTAATCATATTCACTCAATATATCATATACACAAAGTACAAAAGGTTTAACCACCTTATAGTGTATCGAATCCCAACAAGTGGTATCAGAGAAAGGCTGATATTATTGATTTATAAGAAGAAGAACTAGAAATGGATGCACAAGATACTGCTACAAATGTTGCTGCAAAGTTGCCCATGATCAAACAGAATGAGTTTGAGTTATGGAGGTTGAGAATTGAGCAATATTTTATGGTCCAAGATTATGCTCTTTGGGATATCATTTTGTATGGTGATTCATTTACACTAGGTTATACAGATGTTATTCTTGAAGGCAAAACTGAAAGAAAAAGGAATACTGGACCATCTAACAATGATGAAAAGATACAGAAGAGGAATGATCAAAAGGCAAGAAACTTGTTGCTTATGACCATTCCTGGTGAACAAATGCTATCTTTTAGCAAGTATCCAGATGCAAAAACTCTTTTTGAAGAGATTTGTGCATGGTTTGGTGGTAATGAAACTACCAAGAAAACACAGAAGACATTGCTAAAACAACAATTTGAAAACTTTAGTTCAAATAGCAATGAATCACTTGATAAGCTGTTCTCAAGATTACATAAGCTTGTCAGTCAGTTAGCTGTGTTAGGTGTTGAGATAGCCAAGGAAGATCTCAACATGAAGTTTTTGAGAAGCCTACCTGATGACTTCCATACTCATGTGGTTGTCTGGATGAACAAACCAGACATTGAAATCATGAAACTCAATGATTTGTTCAATAACTTCAAATTTGTTGAACAAAGTCTAAAGAAGTCTGGAATCTATAGTACTAGTTCTGGGAATGTGGCACTCTTGTCATCTCCTAGTATTAGTAAGTCAGATGAGGTAGAAGAAGAAGTAGGTGTTTCTACTGCTATCTATGGTGGTCCTTCTACTAGTTCACAAAAGAATGTTGCAGGACTTGGAGATCCGGCATTCTATGTATTCATGTCTAGTCAAACTAGTGGTTCTCCTCCAACTCATGAAGATCTTGATCAGTTGGATGATAATGATTTGGAAGAGATGGACATCAAATGGCAGGTTGCTTTACTTAGCATGAGGGCTAAGATGTTCTGGCAGAGAACTGGTAAGCAGATTACCATTGATGGTAATGAAACTGCTGGGTTTGATAAGAAGAAAGTAGAGTGTTTCAACTGTCACAGGTTAGGACACTTTGCTAAAAAATGTAGAAACCCAAGGAAGCAGGACAATAGAAGCACATGGTATAGGCAAGAGAAGAAGAAGGAAATCACAGTTGAAGAACCAAGGGCTATGCTAGCCATAGATGGTATCAACTATGATTGGAGCTTCATGGCTGATGAAGTGGAAGCACCAAAAAATGCTGCACTGGTGGCCACTGAGACTGCTCTAATGGCCTTTTCTGATTCAGAGGTAAATTCCATTATTAAATGTACTGAATCATGCTCTGCTCTTAAAGCTTATGAAGATCTTAAAAAGAGATTTGATGCTCAACTAGAACAATTATATGATGCATTAGCCAACTTAGGTAACCATAAAAGAGGTATATTTGTTGTTGAAAAACAACTTGTACATTATCAAGAAAATGAGTCTAAGTTTGCTGATGACATGAATGCTCTTCAAAGAAAAATAGTTTTTCAAGCTGAAATAATTTGCTCAGAAAGAGCAGCTCTAGCTAAAGACCTAAATAACAGTGAAAATGTTAAGATAACAGTAGATGCTTTAGCTTATGCCTCAGATGGATTGAATAAGATTTGGGAAGCTCAAGTAATCAATAAAGCTAAGTCTGGTTTAGGATACAAATCTGTTCCTCCATCATACAGAGGTGTTCCTTCACCTCCAGGTATTGACCTAGCACACACAGGTTTTGCTAAGTTTCAAGAACCAATAATGAAATATGGTTCTAAGTCTACTGAGGGTCCTAAGATAGAAAAAGTAAGTGAGAGTTTAAATAAAACTTCACTTCTTTAGGACAAGGTGTCCTTTGTTAAGAAAGGAGATGCTATAGTTGTTGAGGATTGTACAACTGATAGTGATGAAGATGAACAGGTTATGTCTAAACCTGAAAAAGTTAAGAAAGCAGGAACAAGGGTTCCTACAGTGGTCAAAAAGGATACTGATAGGCCTAAATCAAACATTAAACATGTTAGGCAACTAGTTAGGTATTGTGAACAATACAGATCCACTAGCAAGCCTAGAGGTAACCAAAGAAATTGGAATAACCTCAAGTCTAACCAATTAGGTGATGACTTTGTTTTTTCCAACAAAGCTTGTTATACATGTGGTAGTTTTGACCATCTTGCAGCTTTCTGCAACCATTGGGTATCTGGGTATGAAAACAATAGAGTGAACTACAAAAGGCAAACACCTAAATCTCATTTTCACTCTAGTTCTAAGGTTAACAGAACTAAACCCACAACAGTCTCTGTTAAGTCTGGCTTCAATAAAGATAATTCTGCTAGACCATATATGACTGTTTACCCAAAATCAACAGCTAAGGGTGCAAAAACATCTTACAAACATGCACCAAAGTCTGTTCAAAGGCCCATTCAAACAAAAGCAGTGGTCCAAAAACAAGTTTGGAAACAAAAGGGGACAACTACAAAGTCAGCAGTTAATTCTGCTAAGCAAGCAGTTAATTCTGCTAGGCAAGCAGTTAATTCTGGTAGGCAAGTAGTTAAGTCTGCTGCTTGGGCAAAGAGGGAAAATGTTGTTAAGGCCTCAGCATGTTGGGTTTGGAATTCAACTAAATCCAATGTTGCATCAACTGTTCTAAAAAAAATTACATTGATGCAAGAGGCAGATCCAAGTCAGTAATGGCTTGGATCCCCAAAAGAAACTAATACTTCTCATTTATGTGCAGGAACATTCAATTGATCAACAAGAGGATCAAGGATACTCAGATAGTGGATGTTCTAGGCACATGACAGGTAACAAGTCCTATCTTTCTGATTTTCAAACATTAGATGGTGGCTATGTTACCTTTGGAGGAGGTGTTGGTGGCAAAATTTCCGGTAAAGGTACCATTAAAACTGGAAATTTAGATTTTGAAGATGTGTACTATGTACAAGAGCTAATTTATAATCTTTTTAGTGTCTCACAAATGTGTGACAAAAAGAAAAAAGTTCTTTTCTGTGAGACTGAATGTCTTGTACTTTCTCCTGATTTTAAGATGCCTGATGAAAGTCAAGTACTTCTTAAAATTCCTAGAAAGGGCAATATGTACAGTGTTGACATGAAGAACATTGTTCCTAAAAAGGATTTAACTTGTCTTGTTGCAAAGGCCACATTGGATGAATCAATGAAATGGCATAGAAGGCTTGGTCATATTAATTTTAAAACCATAAATCAGATTGTTAAGAATGGTTTGGTAAGAGGTTTGCCTCACAAAAGATTTGAAAATGATCAAACATGCATTGCTTGTCTTAAAGGCAAACAACACAAAGCCACTTGTAAGCCCAAGATTTTTAACTCTACCAATCAATCATTGTCTATGCTTCATATGGACTTATTTGGACCTGTTTCAGTAAGTAGTATAATGCATAAGAGATATTGTCTTGTTATAATTGATGACTATACCAGATTTACATGGGTTTTCTTTTTAGGTTCTAAGGATGAAACTTCTAGCATTCTTAAGACATTCATTACACAGATAGAAAACCAAGTAGACAAGAAAGTGAAAGTCATTAGATGTGATAATGGGACAGAGTTTAAGAATAGAGTTATGGATGATTTCTGCAAACAAAAAGGTATTAGGAGAGAATTTAGTGTTGCTAGAACTCCACAACAGAATGGTGTTGTTGAGAGGAAGAATAGAACACTAATAGAAGCTGCTAGAACTATGTTAGCTGACTCTAAGCTACCTATAACTTTTTGGGCTGAAGCAGTCAATACTGCTTGCTATGTTCAAAATAGAGTTTTAGTTGTTCAGCCTCACAATAAGACATCATATGAACTTTTTAGAGGTAGAACTCCTGCAATAGGATTTCTCAGACCTTTTGGATGTCATGTGACAATTATCAATACCTTAGACCATTTAAGAAAATTCGATGGTAAAGCAGATGAAGGTTTCTTTGTTGGATATTCTCTTAATAGCAAAGCATTTAGAGTATACAACACAAGAACTAGGATTGTAGAGGAAAATCTACATGTGGAGTTTTTGGAAGATAAATCCAATGTAGAAGGTCAAGGACCAAAATAGCTATTTGATCTTGAAACTCTAACCAAATCAATGAATTATGTGCCTGTTGTTGCAAAAACTAATGATTTTTCAGGTTCACAAGCAACAGATGAGGCAAGGTTAGAAAAGGAGACAAACCAAGATTATGTTTGGATGCCAATATGGTCAAGTACAAGTGTGGAATCAACTTCAACAATTGGTGAATCTTCTTCTGGTAAAGCTAAAGAAGATGTTGAAGATGAAAGCAAAGAAGATGAAACAAAGGAACAAGAAAATAGTTCTGCTGTTGATAATGCTGCTGAAACAGACTTAACTGAAGAAGCAGACTTAACAAAGGAAGCAGAATTAACAAACAATGAGGTGGATTTGAGCAATCTCCCACCAAACTATCATGTTCCACTTACACCACAAACCAGAATTCACAAGGTCCACTCCCTAGAAAATGTGATAGGAGATGTACAATCAGGGGTGAAGACAAGACACCAACTGATGTCTTCAGACCAACAAGGGCTTCTTGCACTACAAAAAAACAGGCTTTCAGAGACTGAAAAATCAGTCTCCGATACACCATGATCAGTTACGGATGGTCTATCAAGGACTGATTTTGCTAGTCACTAATCAGTGATAGAAGCTTAGTTACGGAAAGTGACGTTATCAACTAAAATTCAGTCCTTGTTGTATCGAACCAACGAGGACCAGAGATCAGTCACCAAAATAAAAAAGTCAGTCCTTATTTCTATGGGTTGGTATCATGTTATTTCAGTCCCCAATGCATATTATCGGCGACTGAAAAGTCAGTCGCCAATACTATGTTTGATCAGTTACTAACACATGGATTTAGGGACTGAAAATTAGTCCATAAACATTGTTTATAGTCCCTAATATGTTTCGTTGTTTTGTAGATCACCGTACCAAATCAGTCTCTAATAATAGGATTTAAAAACTGATTAGTCTCCGATGAAAGTCTTTAAAGACTGATTGTTAGTCACAGAATACAAACGATTTCAGTCTATGATTTGCTACTTTTGGTGACTGAAAATTAGTTTCAAATCATCACCAAATCATTCTCTGTTAAAAGGCTTTGGTAACTGATAATTAGTCCCAAAAATTAGGCAATTTTAGTCCTTAATTTTTATCTTTTTAGAGACTGAAATTTAGTTTTAAATCAGTCTGCAATAAAAGGATTTAAAGACTAATTAATAGTCCCAGAATTCGGACGATTTCAGTCCATATTAAAAAATACACGGATGAACCAAAACAATTTTATTTACACCAAACCCAAACAATGTTTAAAAACCTTAACATTTTATATAGACGCCAACAAGCACAACAATCCGGAAGAAAATTGCGCGTTTATACAAAACAACATAGATAAAAATGTTATACATTACAACTATGTGAACAACATCGTCATGAAGAGGAGCAATATCATCCTTGTGAATCCCAACAGCAACCCTCATTAGCATATGCTGAGGCCTTTCAACAACCTTCCCTTTAATCTTCAAGAGATAAGATCTCTCAAGGGTTTTTAATCCAAAATAATCATAGTCAAAATCCTGATCATAGATAATCTCACTGTCCAGTCTAGCAACATGCTGAAACATACAAGTCATACACAGTTACTACCTTTAGTAGAGATATCTTCAAGTCACAAGTTGGGTGTGAAATTTTATACATAAAAAAACTAGCAAACAGAGCAAATTATTCAAAATGTGATTCATTCACTACAACAAACCAATAATTCCTCATAAATCTTATACTCTGGTTACAAACATAAATCACCTTCATAATAATTTCATAAACATCAGAGCAGCCTTCTGCCCAGATCTCTCAATGACATGGTTGTACATGTCTTTTATTCTGCAATAAAAATTAAAAACGGAAGTTAACTTTAAGTTACAACTCAAAATATTGTATCAAGTTTGAAAGCAACTATGCCTTTATATGTTTGCAACAAAATAATTGTTATATAAAGAATAATCAAATGTGCTTTTGAACACTGCCTTTAGACTTGCTATGTTGCATCACAACAATATGATCAATTCACAAAAAACCTTTTCTGTTCCTTGTATCAATCACTTCTCATGTAAAAGACACATATTATATGAAGTCGACGAAAAACCACATCCTTACAAATACACTGATTAAACACATAAATAACTAAATAAACAAAATAAAACTAAAAAATTATAACATGAACAAACCTTTAATTTGTGTTGTGGTGGGGGTGGCTGTTGTGGTCGGCGGTAGCAGTGGCGGCGAGCAATGGTCCGACAGCGGCAGCAGTGGTGTCTTTTACACAAACATAAACAAACACAAATGTACCAAAATTATAATTATAATTGAAAAAAAAAAAAAAAAAAAAAAAAAAAAAAAAAAAAAAAAAAAAAACTTTAATATAATCATACAAAAAAAGAAAAACAGTGGTGCGTGTGGTGTTGATTTGTAGCCGGTGAAGGATGAATAAAATGTTATATTTTTGTATCACTTTGACTCTAACCCTATTTTTTGTTGAAATATGTGGCCACCATTTTTAGACTTTTTGTGTCACGAAAACATCATCATCTTCTCTAATATGATCACGTAGCGGGTCTAGACTTTGGCATATCTCGATGACCCAACGGCTCAATTATCACCGATTGAAGACTTAATTTAGTGTTATGTAGTTTTTTTATTTTTAAAAATAATGTTGCAATGTAGTTTTCTTTTTAGTTTGTAGTGAAATGTAATGTTTTTAATAAAATGTTATATTTTTAATTAAATTGATTTTAGTTTAATTATAAAAAAGAATAAAAAAAATTGAGAGGGATGAGAATTTATCGGGCGCCAGTGAATTAGGTTGGGAGGGATGAGAATTTATGGAATGAGTTGGTTGAAGTTTATTGGCTGAATTTGGGAAGTATGATAAATTTCAAACACCCCACTCCTAGCACCCTTTCAGATCCAGTTTTTGTGAAAGCTATAAGTGTTTTAATTTTTGTTTTTTACCTTTGGCGGGGCAAACAAATTTTTCACGAAAATATTTGGCAGGGTAAAGGAGTAAACAAAATTTTCGCAAAATTATTTGTTTTTGTAATGTTGACATGTTGTGTATCACAATTTTGTTTTAAGAAAAAAATGATGTAACTTAATTAGTCGAGATGCTATGGATAAATGTTAAACAAATTAGTCGAGATACTATGAATATATATGAGATATTAAACGGATGAGTCGATATTATATCGTTATACATGATTTGAATATACATAAATGTAAAATTATTTTTAAAAAGGATAAAATTATCGTTATACATGAGATGTTAAACGAATGAGTCGAGATGATATGGTTATACATGATATGTTAAACGAATGAGTCGAGATGATATGGTTATACATGAGATGTTAAACGAATGAGTCGAGATGATATCGTTATAAATGAGATGTTAAACGAATGAGTCGAGATGATATCGTTATACATGAGATGTCCATGTATTAGGGACTGAATCGTGATTGAAAAGGATATACATCTCATACAAGTGATCTCTGGACCAATCCGTATCTATGGATAAAACCATAACCACTTATCACGTTTTTTATTAACTGGTTTGTAACGATGAGGGAAAATAAGAAATTTTCTACCGGATTATTGGGGGTCCATGCAGTTAAAACCTTTAAAGGGAGATCACAATCGCGAGTACAATTAGAAAGAAAATAAGATGAAGAAGAAGACATAGTTGAATTAGGGAGAAAAGGGATTAGGGTCTTGATTTGGGGGAAAATGGGGAAAATGTTATTACGTTTTCGTCCGTTTTTTACGCTTTCGTCTGTTTTTTTTCCTTTTTCGTCATTTTTTTACGTTTTCATTCATTTTTTTCGTTTTTGTCCGCTTTTTTTACGTTTTTCGTCCGCTTTTTAACTTTTCGTCCATTTTTTTACGTTTTCGTCCATTTTTTACGTTTTCATCCCTTTTTTTTTTACGTTTTCGTCCGCCTTTTTACGTTTTCGTCCATTTTTTTTACGTTTTCGTTCTCTTTTTTTGGCTTTTGTCCCCTTTTGTACGTTTTCGTCCGTTTTTTTTTACGTTTTCATCTATTTTTTTACGTTTTAGTCCGCTTTTTAACGTTTTCGTCCATTTTTGTCCGTTTTTGTCACCTTTTTTTACGTTTTCGTTCGGTTTTTTTACGTTTTCGTCCGTTTTTTTATGTTTTCGTCCATATTTTTACGTTTTTGTCTGTTTTTTACATTTTCGTCCAGTTTTTACGTTTTCGTCCACTTTTTAACATTTTCTTCCATTTTTTTACATAAAAAAGCGAACAAAAACAAGCGAAAACATAAAAAACATATGAAAACATAAAAAAGTGGATAAAATGGGCGAAAACGTTTAAAAAGCGGATGAAAACCGAAAAAACCGGACGAAATCGGAAAAAAATGGACGAAAACGTAAAAAAGCGGACAAAAACGTAAAAAGTGAATGAAAACGTAAAAAAAAGGATAAAAAACGAAAAAAAATAGATGAAAACGTAAAAAATGGACAAAAACCTAAAAAATAGAACGAAAACATAAAAAAAACGGACGACGACGTAAAAAAGCGGACGAAAACGTAAAAAATGAATGAAAACGTAAAAAAAAAGGACAAAAACGAAAAAAATCAAACAAAAACGTAAAAAAAAAGGGACAAAAACGGACGAAAACGTTAAAAAATGGACGAAAATGTAAAAAAAACAGACGAAAACGTAAGAAATGACTAACGGTGCAAATACAGTTAACCCAGAGGACTAACAGTGTAAACATTTTCTATCTCGTTAGGAGATAAAGGAGAATTGATTTTCTCATCACCGGCAGCAACCACCATCGGTGCAGCCCTATCAGCCATTCCATCCGCCGTCTGTTCCATCGGCACCAACCACCATCACTATCTTTCGGCCGTTTATTTTCTATTGTCTTTTATAATATGTAGTTTGCTATTGTTACATAGTAGTTTCATATATATATATTATATATATATATATATATATATATATATATATATATATATATATATATATATATATATATATATATATATATATATATATATATATATATATATTAGAAGTCAAATAATCTTTAATATAATTATTTAGTGTGTTAGATAAAATATATAACTAGATTAGTATTTTGAAGTTAAAAAAATAAAGTCAAAATCAAAAAGTAATAGACATAATCAACTTATTATTGTATGTATATGTCACTTTTATTTTGAAATTTGTGAATTAGTTACTCGTGATAATAGGTAAAAGTCAATAACCTTGCTAATGAACGGAGTTAAATATATACCAGTCACAATATAAGTCTACGTTTCCAATGAATAACTGAATTTTAGTCTTAAATATGTTGCCCATGTATAAGACGTTTATGTGGGACTGAAATTCAGTCACAAATAATTGTCTCTCCAAACCTTTTTATTTTGCATACGTATTTGTAACTGAAATTTAGTCACGGCTATGATGTCCATGTATTAGGGACTGAGTCGTGATTGAAATTCGGTCACTAACAAATTTCCCTCCAAACCTTTTTTATTGCGCAGACATATTTGTAACTGAATTTTAGTCTTAGGTATGATGTCCATGTAATAGGGACTCAACCGTGACTGAAATTCAGTCACTACAAATTTTCCCTACAAACCTTTTTATTGTGTAGACATATTTGTAACTGAATTTTAGTCTTAAATATGTTGCCCATGTATAAGAGGTTTATGAGGCACTAAAATTCAGTCATAAACAATTTTCTCTCAAAAGTTTTTTTATTTTGCATACGTATTTGTAACTGAACTTTAGTCTTAGCTATGATGTCCATGTATTAGGGACTGAGTTGTGATTCAAATTCAGTCACTAACAAATTTCCCTCCAAACTTTTTTTATTGCGCAAACATATTTGTAACTGAATTTTAGTCTTAGGTATGATGTCCATGTAATAGGGACGCAGCTGTGACTGAAATTCAGTCACTAAAAAATTTCCCTCCAAACCTTTTTATTGTGTAGACATATTTGTAACTGAAACTTAGTTTTAGCTATGATCTCCATGTATTAGGGACCGAACTGTGACTATAATTCAGTCACTAACAAATTTTCCGCCAAAATTTTTTATTGCGCAAATATATTTGTAACTGAAATTTAGTCTTAGATATGATGTACATGTACTAGGGACTGAATTGTCACCCTTATTCAGTCACTAACAAATTTGCCTCCAAATTTTTTTCCCGTACAGGCATATTAGTACCTGAAATTTAGTCTCAGATATGGGGTCACTGAATCGAGGACTGATTTTTAGTCGCCGCAATCAGTCAATAAAAGGTCAGTCCTTAAAAGTATCAGTAACTGATGTTTCAGTTACCGATGCCATGTATCAGCGACTGATACATCAGTCCCTAGAAATTCAGTCTCTGAAAGCCTTTTTTTTTGTAGTGTTGATGCCCTTTATGCTTCAAAACAGCATGAGTTTTCAAACTCTTGCTTGTTTGTATGTTTTCTCTCACAAGCTGAACCAAAGAACATTCTGAAAGCCTTAGATGATTCAAGCTGGGTAGAAGCTATGCAAGAGGAGCTTCTTCAGTTCAAGATTCAGAAAGTTTGGGTGCTAGTTGATTTACCTAAGGATGCAAAGGTAATTGGCACTAGATGGGTTTTCAAGAATAAAAGGGATGAAAGGGGAATAGTGATTAGGAATAAGGCTAGATTAGTAGCCCAAGGGTACACACAATAAGAAGGTGTAGACTATGATGAAGTTTTTTCTCCAGTAGCAAGACTTGAGGCAATTAGGCTTTTCTTAGCTTATGCTTCATTTTTAGGCTTCACAGTTTACCAAATGGATGTCAAAAGTGCATTTTTATATGGCACAATTGAAGAAGAGGTGTATGTCTCACAACCTCCAGGGTTCATTGATCCTGACCATCCAGACAAAGTGTACAGAGTTGTTAAGGCTCTTTATGGCCTTCATCAAGCACCTAGAGCTTGGTATGAAACACTGGCTTCCTATTTGAAAGAGAATGGATTTCAAAAAGGAAAGATTGATCAGACACTTTTCATCAAACAGCACAAGAAGGATCTTCTGTTAGTGCAGGTGTATGTGGATGACATTATCTTTGGATCTACAAGGAAGGAGATGTGTTTGGACTTTGAGAAGCTTATGCATGATAAGTTTCAGATGAGTTCCATAGGGGAACTTACATTCTTTTTGGGTTTGCAAGTTAAACAGTCATATGAAGGCATATTTATTAATCAAGATAAATATGTTGCTGAAATTCTTAGAAAGTTCAACTTTGCTGATTCAAAAATGGCAAGCACACCAATGGATTCTGAGAAACAACTTCTAAAAGACTTAGTTGGAGAAAATGTGGATGTATACACATACAGATCTATGATAGGATCTTTGATGTATCTCACATCATCAAGACCTGACATCATGTTCTCTGTTTGTGCTTGTGCAAGATTTTAAGTAACTCCAAAGGTTTCTCATTTAACAGCAGTCAAGAGGATTTTTAGATATCTCAAGGGTCAACCTAGGTTGGGTCTATGGTATTCAAGGGAATCACCTTTTGATTTGGTAGCATTTTCGGATAGTGATTATGCTGGTGCTAGCTTAGACAGAAAGTCAACAACTGGAGGATGTCAATTCTTTGGGTGTAGACTTATCTCATGGCAGTGTAAGAAGCAAACAATTGTGGCTACTTCAACAACTAAAGCTGAATATGTAGCTGCTGCAAGTTGTTGTGCTCAAGTCTTGTGGCTTCAAAACCAACTTCTTGACTATGGGTACAATTTTATGAACACTGTTATTCATATTGATAATAGTAGTACAATTTGCATTATTAAAAATCCGGTACAATATTCTAAAACAAAACACATTGAAATTAGACATCATTTTATTCGAGATTGCAATGAGAAAAAGTTAATTCAAGTAATGAAAATTGCTTCAGAACATAATTTTGCAGATCTGCTAACAAAAGCTTTTGATGTTGGAAGGTTTCAGTACTTGGTAGCAAGTATTGGAATGCTTAATACTTAAATTTTTCAATCTATGTGTTTTTATATACCAGTGTGGTTAATTTTGGTGGTTACTCAGTTAATTCTGGTGGTTACTCAATTAAGTCTGGTAGTTAAATTTTTGTTTGTGCTGTTGTCTTTGTAAATTTGTACTATCTATTACTTTAAAATTGTGTTATTTCATACAATTAGTCACATGTTTATTCTAATATAAGACAAGTACTTTGTACATTGTTCTTTTGGTTTTAGACTAACAATTTTAGGTATGAACATTTGAGCACAAAGGAAGTTTTCAAGTGAAATGGAAGCAGCAGAATGTTATATCAGTTGCTTACATAACAGGTTTATGATGGACTGAGTTTGAGAATTCTTAACAAAGGTTTATACCTAAGTTCATTAATTCTTTAAAACTACTTTCTTGAAATCTGGTTATCATATTTCACATTGAATTAATGGCTTAGTTGATCAGACAGTAACTGATTCAACTCACTTTCTATCATTTTATACTTTTAAGTATAATGAGCAAGTCTAAGGACATCTGATAGAAAGAACAGCTAGTAAAAGTGAATCTAACACTTGTGTTAGAGGCAACAATTGCTATGAGCTGGAAACCCTGTCAAGAAAGCCTTTTGAATAGGTTTATCTTTCCACAGGCAGTTATTTATAACTGAAACACATTGGTTCTCACACAACCAGAGGTTGCTTTAAACCGAAATCTTGATTAAGTGTCTATTCCACACTTAATCCCTTCAAAATGGTTGAAAGCAGTATGATTTTTCTTAATAAAATCGTATGCATACTACTAAAAGTCAAAAAAAAATTTAAAAGGCTTTTTGAAATAAAACATGACTCAGAAAACCATCAACTGATGGATTATGAGTTATTGCCCCATGAATCACCTCTCGTAGGAGTTAACACACCTAGAAGTGATGAGGGCAGCACATTAAACTCTTAAGGAATTGATGGCTACATGTACAACATTGTCTGATAACAAGTTCTAATTGATAGCTCAAATGATGGGGAGAGATACATTGTGAGAGATCTTCCAAACAGGGGAGGAAATGTTATTTGCATCTCAGGGGAGGAAGTAAAGCCCAAGGAAGTTTAACCAATGAAAGGGAGGAAAAGACAAGAGCATACAAGATGATGAGAAAGTTGAAAATGACAAGAATAGAGCTGATTCTGGAGTATTATAAATATATATATATATATATTCAGAAGGGATGAAGCATTCCAAAGGAGAAAGTTCTATCTAGGTCAATCGAAGAAAGCTTTCAGTTTCAATTTCAGTTCACTACGTTTGTTCATCACTTGCAAAGGCATGCTGATAGATGATTTCACTTGTTGAAACAAGCATCCAAGATACACAGCACCATTGCCTCTTATAATTCCTCCATCCAAGGAAATTGCACCATCTTTTAGGTCAATGTTTGAAGCCTGAAGATGTGTATTGATATTGTTGAAGTCAAAGATCAGAAAGCAGATGAGTTACTGAGATAGATATTAATCTTTCAGAATAGAAGAAAGTTCAGTCCAAGGGTCTGACGATGAAGTGTTTGAAAGATTTTCACAATCCATAATTTAATTCAGAAACATGTTGAAATGGATTCACATGTTTAGGGGAGGATTGTTGGGAATTAAATATTCTGAAGTTTAAGTATCGGGAAAATCTCTCAAGTGATTAAATCTGGTAGCAGTAGAGTTAAGTCTGGTGAGTTCCAAAGTTAAGTCTGCTGGTTATCTGTTGGTTAAGTCTGGTCGTTAAAGTTAAGTCTGGTGGTTAAGTCAAGTGGTAATTCTGGTGACTATCAGAGTTAAGTCTGCTTGATGAAGATATTAAGTCTGGTTGACTAAAATTCAATAATACACGGTAGATAATATCTTACCCCATGTGTTCAGTCTCTATCTTATACTCACAGAACAAGTTGTAAACATAGATACATGTTGTATCTTAGTTACTGACACACATAAGATAAGCTAGCAAGTTGTTTGACAAGACTTAACATTATTGTAAAGATCTTTCTTATGTTATAAAAGAAAGATCTTAGACTAGAGATACAAGTGTGTGTTAAACTTATAGTGCAAAATATATCTCTCAAGAACATAGAACAAAAACAATATCACAAGATATAGAAACATAAGATTCAAGGTTGTAACCCTAGTGATAACTCAAGATCACTAGTATTATTATCTTAATAATATTGAATCGTTTGGTGATAAGCTTTCATTGTTCATTATCATATAACAAACACAACTGTTCCATTTTCATAACCATAATAACCTTCTAAGTGTGATTAAGTAGATTCCGCATACTTAATCATATTCACTCAATATATCATATACACAAAGTACAAAAGGTTTAACCACCTTATAGTGTATCGAATCCCAACAACTATTTAGTGGAGCCGTGTGTCTGATTGAGCCATTTTTCTTCAGTTTTGACTATTGGCTGATTAATCTTACTTATTTAGCAAGACTTTTTGACACGAGGAAAAAGTTTATACCTAATAAACTTTTTGACGAAAACGATTAAGCGGGATGACAAGGAGTGATCTTAGTGTTTCCAAGGAAATTGACTAAGTTGTCATTGGATGAGGATTGACTTCTAATATTTCCCGTGAAATAAATAAAAGCTATGAGTCGTGTTTTGGTGGATGACTATAATATTTCCCATGAAATATTTAATTAGTCGGAATAAGAGACGCAAGGAATGACTTAATATTTCCCGTGAAATATTCAAGAAGTCATGTGACGAGTAGAAAGGGAATGACTTAGAATTTCTTAGAGAAATTTCTAAAAGTCATGAAATGAGTGAGAAAGATGACTTAAAGAGTCATGGGTCATTTGTAGAGAATGACTTCAATGTTTCCTGTGAAACTTTTGAGAGGTCATAGAGAGGATGAAAGGTTATAAGGTATGACGCGAGGGATGACTTTAATATTTCCATAGAAATATTGAAATAGTCATGAGCGGGATGAGAGGAATGACTTGAGAAGTCATATGATGAGACGTGAAAGATGACGTTAATATTTCCAGTGAAATATTCAAATAGTCATAAGAGGGGTGACGAGAACGTATGGGTTAGAGAATTGACGATGTTGTCTTTTAAGAGAGATTTTTCAAAGGAAAGATTTCTCTTTTGACATTCTCGTGACGGAGGAGATGACGTACTTCGATGAGCTTCGTTCATGAGCAAACTACAGGGTTCCCGATCAAGTCTAATGGCATCTTGACTGCTACTCTTCATAGGGGGTTGTCTCATCCATAGTGTTTGTTGTCATGCCTTTCCGGCGCTTACGTACTCGGCTTCAGTCGTGGAGACAACAAGAGTAGTTTGTTTCTTGGGGAACCAAGAAGTTTGTTAATCAACCTATGAATGGTACAAACATTACTCTCTATGTTTCAATCCACATTTACTCTCTCATTATCAGAGTTGGTATAGAAACATTTTCTACATCAATCTCCTTGAGATATCGTAATCTCAAGTGTGTAGTACCTTTGATGTAAGAAGTCTTGGGGCACTTCTTACAAGTGGGCACAAAGCCAAACACTATTCATGATAATGGACCTACTTGCCGTTAGGTAAACTACTTTACCTATTATGCCCCTAACTTAGTAATATCCACTCACTCACCTTCATCATCTCTTGTGAGATTTGTATTTGTGGATATGGGCGTTAATATAAGCTAAGTATCTTATATATGTAAATATATATATAGTATACTAAAGTTTATGGGGATACTTTATTTAGGTTGAGTTATCTACGGGCTAGGGAAGAAACTTAATTCACTCATCATTTTTGTTTCAAACTTGTCACGCATGATCTTAGATCGATCATCGTACATTTCTGGACAAGTTGAGTTCGTCATGATGAATTGTGAATCTTTGTTTCTTTGTGATAGTGCCTACTATGTTAAATACTAACACTACTTCATGCCAAGCATTTCTTCTAACAAAGGGTGTTTTAAGAAAGCGTACCTGTGCCTGAGGTGTTGCTCTTAAAACTAGAAGATTAGACTACCTTTGTTGAATGTTAAGCATATGAGACACGACTTGACTATTTCGTCGCAAGATTTGTTTGATCACAAATCATACTCCATTTATTAGACTATAAAATTTATTTACAGTCTTGTTTTCCTAGCAAAACAGAAGTTCAAAGATCTGGTCCCCAATATCTCATGGGTCCAAAGTTGTTAGAGTTAAACATCCTACGCATTTGTTGCGTCAGTTTAGGATGTGAGAATGGAGGACACATTTCCCATGGTAAGTAACTTTGTTGTTGACGTTCATTCCAAGTTACGGGAAAGTTACTTGGATGATTTTGTCTTCTAAAGTTACCTCTCGGTAGAGGAGTTCTAGACCGAGGTTTGGGAGAATTTATTTTTCTAGGTGGAGGAGTAGTCGACCTAGTGTCACGCTTTACAAATCCATGTTCAGGAGATGACAATGGTTTGTAAAAGCCTTTGGCTTCCTCTTTACTTGGTGTAGACACTCTAGTACTATTTATAACTACGTGACTTGGTTTAGGACTTAAATTATTTTTCAGAATTGACCCAGTTTTGTCTTCAGCACCAGACGGTACCACGGTACCACTAAATCTAGTGGTGCCGTCTGTACCTTTAGTGGTGCCGTCACCTTCAGACTTAGACATTTCAGGCATTACAAATTTTACTTGTTTAGTACCACTTGTAGAAGCCTGATTTGGGTCAAATCCTAAACCCGCACGGTCATGTTCACTATATCTAATGTTTTCAAGTATATCATTAAGTGTTTTGGTTCCTTCATCAAACTTAATGATTCTTAAAGCATTTTCTTTAAGCCTTTCATTTTCTACTTGAAGACTTATACATGACCCACATCCTAAGTCTACTTCTTTGTTTTTTCTCAAGTCTCTTGACATGATCTTTTAATTCTAAAACTTGAAGTTCTAGTTCTTTTAGTTTTAATTTTAGCTTTGTGTTTCTACCTAAAATCTTAGTACTGACTATACATAGTTTGTTGTATTCGTCATGCAATTCACTATCATCTATTGACGAATTATTATCACTATAATAAGAAGAGTCGGAATGTACCTCGTTAGAAGCTTGAGCCATTAGGCATGTTTCATCGTTAAGCTTCTTCTCTTCTTCTTCACCGCTATCACTCCAAGAGCCTCCTACAAAATCTCTTTGGTTGTTGGAGTTCGGTGGTTTAGGACATTCTCCTATGAGGTGATTAGGATCTCCGCATCTATAGCATTTCCTATCACTTGTCCCTTTCCTTTCATCACGATTCTTTTGAGATGACCTCCTTTCATCGCGAGGTTGTCTAGGAAATCTACCTTTCCTCTTAAATAACTTTATAAAGTTTCTAACGGCTAGTGCATATTCTTCATCTTCACTATCGGAACTCGAACATTCCTCATCACTAGTCTCCTTCTTGGCTTTCAATGCTAGAGATCTAACTCTCTCGCTTTCGCCTTTGACTATGTCGGAGTCCTTCTTGATTATCATCTCGTGAACTTTCAAGTTTCCTATTAGTTCATCGAGTGACAACATCGCCAAGTCCTTTGACTCTTCTATGGCGGTGACCTTTGCTCTCCATTTAGGATGTAGAGCTCTAAGGAACTTCCTAACATAATTCTTGCTAGAGTAACCTTCATCAAGAGCTTTAAGACTAGTGATAATAGTATTAAATCTAGCAAAAGCATTATCTATTGACTCATCTTTCGAAATGGAAAATTGTTCATATTGTTGAACAAGAAGATCTATCTTGTTCTCTTTGACTTGGTTATTACCTTGGTGAGTGACTAGCAACGTTTTCCAAATATCTTTTGCCATATTACACATAAAAATTCTTTCAAATTCCTTTTTAGGCAAAGCATTATAAATCATCATTTTAGCCCCATTATTTTTGGCTAATTTCCTTTTAAGTTCATCACTTTGTTTATCGTAAGAAGCTATTTCATCCTTTTTAGTTTCCGGATTCATTTGAATAGGTTGAAAGTCACCCTCGGTAATAACATGCCAAAGATCAATGTCTTTTGATTTTACATATGTTTCGAATCTTGTTTTCCAATATATAAAATAATCGGTTTCGAAAAGTGGTGGTCTTTGCATAGATTGCCCTTCTAGATATTTGTCGGAATCCATTGATCGATTCAAGTTTTAAAATACAATATACTTTAAAATCTTGACTGACGTGGCTTCTGATACCAATTGTGGGAAACTAGAAGGGGGGTTGAATAGTTTACCGGTTTTAATTTCCTTTAAAAATCTTGTTTTAAAAGTTTTCTATTGGAAACTTTGATTCGAACTCTATGTGTAATCAATCAACACCAATATGAACTACACACTAAACTAACAAATGGTAAATAATAAAAGTAAAGAGTAGAGTTGGAAAGATCAAACCGAGACAAAGGATTTATAGTGGTTTGGCTACGAAGCTCTTCTTCACCCTACTCCACTCCCCGAGTACCACACTCGAGAGTTTCAAACACTATATCAACAACCTCCCTTCAGGCAGAGAAAACCGTACACGTCGCTTATCCTATTACCGACACTAAGCTAGATGTCGAGTGCTAATCTTAGCTAGCACCAATCTACCAAGGTCCACGTGACCAATTAATCAAGCCCAATGGCTACACGAGATCACCAAGATCTCAACACGATCACAATGATCAACACTTTCTCAACTAACACTAATCTATCGACCCTTGATCTTCTTGATCAATTACACAAGCCCAATGGCTTTAAGAGATATCCACTATCTCTATAAGATCACACTTGATCTTCACTCTCACTCACAAAAGATAAATAAACTTGATGTATGCTATGATACAACAAGGTTGTAACAAGTGTTACAAAAACCTAACAACTATAACTCTTGTATCCTCTTGAATACTTGAGTTCGTCTCTTGCTAGTGAAGAGGAATGATAACACCTTGTATCAACTTGGATACTTGTGTTCTTCTCTTGATAATGAAGAGGAATGAAGAGGATCTCTTGGTGGATGATTGGATCACTCTTAAAACAAAAGAAAACTAATCTAAATGATCTAAAGAAGAGAAAGGTGTGAGAGGTTTAAACTCAGAAGTTTTTCTGTGTGAAAGGGTGCCTAAAAACTGTGAATGGGGTTGGTTTTTATAGGCAAGAAAAATCTGAACGTTACAGAAAATTTTGTACGGACGGCTCCACTAAACATGCCACGGCTCCACTAAATTTAGTGGAACCGTGGAGCCGTCCTAGACTAGGACACTCCAAATTTTGTCTTTTCTGGCGAAAACTTATTTGGGGAAGGTTGGAGCTGATTTTGGGGGGAAAAATAGCTGTTGTGATTTTCAAACTTATTTTTCCATTAAAACATTTCTTAATAATTCAAAAATAATTTGTCATGTGTATTTTTGAAAAAAAATGTTTTGTCCCATTAAAATGTGAAGTCTCAAAACACAAATTCACTTCTTTGATCATTTGTCAAGTTGTAAATTTGTTCTAGAGTGATTTGCGTAGAAACGATATCTTCCGATTAAAAACTTGTTTACGTTAATTTTAACATAACGTGATTTCACATTTTGTCATCCTCAAAACGTGAAGTAATCGAAAGATATAAATAACGTTTTTAGAAGATTATTTGCATCAACATACCGCGTTGAAAAATCATATGTCAAAAAGTTGTCTTGTTTTAAAAGCGGCGTCGGGTTCTAATCAAACAACAATGGGGGTTGATGGATCGTTGTGGCAATACGAGGCGGCTCGGGTTCGGGATAGGATGGCGAAATTATTAATTCAAGAAACGTTGCCTTTTGACCACTTCGATACTAAGCGAATGACCTCACTTATCCAAGATACGCTTCAACCTCGATATACTCATATAAGTCGAATGACCCTTAAACGTGATTGTATAAATATGTGGAAAATGGCTAAAAATGAGATGACTTGGATTTCAATCGTTAGAAACCGGTGTTAATTTAACGTGTGATATTTAGACGGCTCCACATGGTTCACCGGATTCGTATCTTTGTGTTACCGCTCATTGGGTAAATCCTAAAACATTGGTAATGATGAAGCGTACAATTGCCTTTGAATTGTTTGGATACCCCCATACCGACGATAATCTATATGCTATTTTAGATTGTGTCATCAAAACGTATAATTTAGAAGAAAAGATTTTTCTATATCTTCCGATAATGCGTCGAACAACACTCTTGCAGTTGATCAATTAAAACTAAAATACAAACCGATTTGCGACGGTGTCTTTTTTCATAGTCGATGTGTAGCACTTATTATTAATTTGGTTGTGTAAGACGGGTAAAAGTTATTGGGGAAACAAAAAATGATTTTAAAAATATGTTAAAAGATATTTTTAGTAGTAGTAATAAATGATATCATAAATATATATATCAAGTTTTGTGCCGAAGCAAATGCCGTTTGTTTAGGTCCGAATTGGGACGTATCTACCCGATGGAATTCCACTTGCAACATGTGTGAGTGTGATTTACGACAAAAAGATACTTTAAAAGTGTTTCGTGACCACCTTGCACAAGAAGATTTGGTTGTGCCTTATCCCGAGTCATCTTGGTATACTATACAACTTGTTTCGAAAATGCTTCGAGTTTTTTAAAATGCTACTACTTTGTTATCGGGAGTTTACTATCCTACAAGTTGTTTAGTTTTAAACCAACATTATTTAATGACTTCAAAATTAGACGAGTTTGAATCGAAAAGCGATTTATTTGGAAAAATGGTGAAACCAATGAAAGAAAAGTTTAAAAAATATTTTAAAGAATTGGCCTTCCGTTATAACATGTGCCACCGCTTTGAACCTGGTTCTAAACCGAACCGGGGTTGACACTTTAATTTTTAATATTCGTTATGAGTTAGGTTTCACCTTAGATGACCCGAGCTATGTTTGTCGTCAATGTGCTCACTTTAACGATGCTTTTGACAACATGTTTAAAGTTCATTTAACAAAATATGGCTCAAGTTATTCACATATTCATACTATGCATCAATAGGCGGGTTCGAGTTTTAATGGTAATAGCGAAATAATTTGAATGTATAATCTTTTTAGAAGTGAGAATAAAAAACAAGCTCGAGGTAACACCCCTAGTAGCGAGCTCGGTTCGGTAATCCCAATTTCCGGTTCGGCCGCCATGGCCCGTGAACAAGGATCTGATTTTTTGTCTCAAATCACCATTCAAGAGTTTGAGACTTTGGATATTTTGGGTTTGTGGAAAGAACGGGAATCCCAATTTCCGGTTCTAGCAACCATGGCCCGTGACCTACTAACGGTCCAAGCAAGTACGGTAGCTTCGGAATCCGTCTTTTTAGTTAGTGGGAGGGTTATATCACCGAGAAGATCAAAACTTTCCGTTGGTGGTGGAAACTTGAAAGACCACCTCAATATCATAGAAATGATTCAACATATATTACCACTCGGAGGCGACTTGGAACGGGCTGAAGAAGAAATACACGCGGAAGTAACGTTTGGTATGTCCCAACCTCTTGACGAAGATGAAATACGCTACAACCAAGACCATTAATTCAAGACGAAGACGATATTTATGTATTCGTTTTATATATTCAAGAAGATGATGTATTCCTTTTATGTATTCCGTTTATGTATTCAAGAAACAATTTGATGTTTGATGTTTAAATATGTTTAGTGTTTGTGTTTTGTTATATACTTCTTATGTGTTTTGTTATATACTTGATGTTTAAAAAAAATACTTCACAAAATTTGAAAATTGTCCAAACTCGTCCCATTGATAAAAAAAGGCCGGTTTTCTGAACCGGTTTACCGAAAAATTATTTAAACCTGTTAGTACCGGTTTGGGTTTTCCTTTGCCAAAACCGGTTTCAAACCGGACCGGTTTTAGGCAAAGCCGTTTTTTATTAGTCAATGCGAACCGAAATCGGTTTTTAAACCGGTTCAGTTTTGGAAAAAACCGGTTTGTGCACCTCTATTTAGGATAGATGGGTTCATACAAGATTCATAGAGATATTCATTTGCTTTTGAAAGTTTTGGATGCGAATAAGTTATGGGTATGTTTGGTGCGGAGCGGTGTGGATCTTTTGGGGCGGTGAACGGTAGGCAATGAGCATTTTGATTTTCTGTGGTCGTTTGGCAAGAAGAGCGGTGAGCTTTGCTATTTTTTTAGGAAAGCTAATTTTCCAATGCTTGTTTCAGAAGCAGTGAGCAGTGAGCAGTGAGCGGTGAGTTGTGGCTACTGCTCACAGCTACTGCTTACTGCTACTTTTCTTGGGTCTAGGTAGGCTGGGCCGGCGCCTAGAGTCCAAGATTTTGGAGGGGAAGTGGGGAACCAGTTTTTGCAGTCCGTTTATATAAACCAATATTTTGGGCCCTTTTCCGGCCTAACACAATAATGCTTAGGGCCCTTTTTTCTGTCAAATTCAAATTCAATTGCATCTTTGCATGTCACTACTAGTCATATCATATGTCTTTTACTTGTATGGCAAAAAATAAAAAGATTACATATTTATATACTAGACAATCGACTTTAACCAAAATGACACTATTGTGATATGAGTGACTATTTTGGCTATAATCACGTAAAAGGCCTTATTTATTTATTTTTTTGCCTAGGGCCTTTGAAATCCACAGGACGGCCTTGATGATTAATTTATTGGGCATAGGCTAGACAATAGTTATATATTCATATATGGCTAGTCGTGAACAAATAATTTTAACCTTGAAAGAAGTAGTGAGAACCAACGTACGTTAGTTTGAGGACCTGCACGAGCTACAACTCACCCACATCGTACTACTGGATGTGTCAATTTGACCGAAAATTTTCTTATGAGGAGACCCCAAGGAAACTTTGGTATAGTATATCCTACATAAGGATAACCGAGCTCACAAATTATTCAACTGATAATAAAGATGCATAATTTAGTTATACGGCACTGCTCCCGATGGTCTAACATAATCTCAAGCAATGATATAGACATTATAATTAGTGTTGTTCTAGGCTACAATATTATGCTGGACTGATTTAACTTTGGGCGTTTAAATAACAATATTAAAGTTTGGCCAAAAGACATAATATACTCTATTGAAAATAATTTTAATTGACACTTTATTTGTAGCAGAATATAGTCGTAATACATTGTTGATGCAAATAATGTTCTAAAAACGTTATTTATATCTTTCGATAACTTCACGTTTTGAGGATGACAAAATGTGAAATCACGTTACGTTAAAATTAACGTAAACAAGTTTTTAGTCGAAAGATCTCATTTCTCACAAATCACTCTAGAACAAATTTACAACTTGACTAATGATCAAAGAAGTGAATTTGTGCTTAAGACTTCACATTTTAATGTGACAAAACATTTCTTTCAAAAATATACTTTACAAATTATTTTTGAACAACTAAGAAATGTTTTAATGAAAAAATAAGTTCAAAATGCATAACAACTATTTTCCCCCTAAAATCAGCTCCAAACTTCCCCAAATAAGTTTTCACCAGAAAAGACAAAAAGAGGAGCGTTTTTGTCTGACACGGCTCCACGGTTCCACTAAATTTAGTTGAGCCATGTGTGATTTAGTGGAGTCGTGCCTTCATAACGGGCATATTTTTTTTGCCTATAAATACCAGCCCACTTCACAAATTTTGGGCAACCTTTTTTCACACAGAACTTTCTGAGTTTATGTAACACACTTTTCTCAGGTGTTGGGACCCCACCCTAGATGAAAATGGATAAAGACCTAATGTGATTGGTTGGTCAACAAAGTTACGTGGGAGTCAAAACCCGATAGTCAATCTAATAGTCAAAGTATGACCAATGTAGTAATATAAATATGATGCATAAACTAGAAGGACCTAAGTTGACAAGTGTTAATTAAGTGTTATAAGCTAGTTGTGGCTAAAATAGGAGGAAAGAGACTTGAGGGACTATTCTTGCCAAAAGACCAAAGTTACCACCAAACTAATCTTATCTAGGAATTTCTAGACAATTCCTCCATTATTGATAAGATGAGGCCGGTTTTAGAGTAGAGAAAAATAGAGGGAAAAAGTTGGTGATGCCTTAAGAAGAAGAAGAAGATGAAGAGCAAGTGACCATAGTCTCCCTTAGCTAAGATCATCACAAGTAAGTATCTATGTTCTTGATGATTAATGAAGTGTTAGATTATGGGTTAAGTGGGTTTCATCATATGATCAAGATATGATCATATGGTGATGTAGAAAGATAGATGAGTATGTCTTATAGGTTATGTTAACCCTTGTTTAAGTTATTGATTGTTATGTTATTAGGGTTTGATATGTTGTAGAAGATTGGTGATGATGATGATGGATGATAGTGGTGATGATGATGACTTTGATGTTGTTAGCTTGGACTAAGGTAAGTAACTCTCCATAAAACATGTGTTATGTATGTATTTATCATATATGTGTTATGATTGTGTAAGAATAGGAGACTTGGATTTGGAATGGTTATGAGTTGGAAATAGGTGGCTAGTGACTTTGACTAAGAGTAAGTTAGCTTATTATCTTGGACTAATTAAGGTATGTAGTTGGTTATGGTTATGGTGAATTGGTATTGGTTTATATTATGAAGTTGTGTATGATATGAGTGGTATGATGTAGCTAGAGGCTTTTAAGTGATTATGATGCTTATGTGGAAATATGTGTATGAGATATGTTTTATGTTGGGTTACTTACTAAGCGTAAGCTTATTCTTTAGTTGTCAATATTTTGTAGGTTTATGTGCGGCGAAATGGAAGTACTTGGATTGTAGCATAAGGATTTGGAAGCGGATTTGGAAGATAATATACCTTAAGAGCTAGGTAGAATACCGAGCTCGAGTCAAAGTTGTGCCCCCGAGAGTTCGGGTGTCAAAATGTATGTCAAAGAGGTCATAACGATTTGGGAGTCTAACGATGGATCAAAGTGTGTTTTATGTGTTTGTGAGTAAAGTTAAAGAGGCGTTTGGTTTAGTTGTAAATGTACCCATTTTGGGTAGTAAACGGGTCAAGTATTGTTGGAACATGTTTGATATGTTAAATAAATGAAGTTGGTCAAGTTTGGTGTAAAACGGAAGTCGTATGGGTCGGTTATAGCGAAAACGGAATGTAAACGAAGTGTATTTTGAAAGTTGCAGGCCTCGGCCTGAGGTCCGGAGGCCAAACCCACGGCCGGGAAGACATGGGAAAAGCTCCCATTCGACCAGAAGGTCTGGGCCGCCCGGTCGGGGCTGGGGCCGGCGGCCCAGACTTGTTTTTGAGGCTGGGCCGGCGGTCCGGACCATTTTTCAGATTTTGGCGATTTTCAAAAATTCATATTTTTTAATTCGTAAGTCGTCACGGGTCGTACCACCTATCGTTTTGAAGGTAATTTAGTGTACTTTCATTTAAAAATAGCCTCAAGGGATGAATGTTTATACATTTTTGTCAGTCATCAAAAGAGTGGTCGTATGTCCATAAAGGTCAATTGTTTTTGCGTAAAAAGTTTTAAATTTTAGTCTAAACGGGCACGGGGCGTTACAACTTGGTATCAGAGCTTCGGTTTAAGTGAATTACGTTTCCACTATAGGTTGCCAAGACTTAAACCACTCGTAGACGCGTTAAGTTTATGTTTAAGAAATGTGGGTAAATATTATGTAAGTTATAGAATGTGAATGTTGAGTTTTGAAATGAATTATGTGATTGCTATATGAGTAGAATGATGAGGACTTACAGATGTGTTTTATGTGATATATGACTTGGTGTGTGAGTGATAGGATTACCGTGCACCTCGGATTGTGTCGGTAATTATTACGTGATGTGGATGCAGTTGAATATAGAAGTAATGAGTTAGAAATGGGTTATGGATTGTTTAGATTATGCGACGAAATACATGTTATGTATATGTATGCTATGTAAGTGAATGATAGTTTTGTATAGTATAGACCCAAGATTTAGTTATGTGCTTGCGTACTATAGGAAGATAATAATGGTAAGACGTGAAAGGGACTAATGAGGTATTAGAGATGGGTTAGTGAAAAGTCAAGATATTAGGAGCATGAGTATGAACGTGTGGTAATGTTGAATGTGTGTTATAACATAGTGTGTAGTGAAGAAATGACATAAATTTATACATAATAAGTCCGTAATGAACTTGGTTAAGTTACAAAATAAGAAAAGGCATAGTGATTGAGTAAATGATGAAATAGAGAGAAATTTCTTAAGTACTAATAGCTATAATGAGATGGGCATGTATGAGGTTAAGGTATTGCCATGAAATAATTATATTACGGCTAAGGCGATTAGCTGTAATTATTAATAATGAATGAACGTGTTATAGTTGACGATCTATGTAAGGTCTACATGTAAAGGAAGCGAGTGAGACTAATAGAAGAGAGATAAGATACGAGAATAAGAATGTGGTGGATTAAAAACGTAAGAAAGAATGAGATGAGTATGTATGAGATAAGGGCGTTGTCCTGAAATTATCATATTACGGCTAAGGCGATTAGTGGTAATTACTATAAAAAAATGCATGAGTCACGGTTGGCAATATGTGCAAAGTCTAGATGTAAATGAGTTGAGTGGACTAAAATGTAATGTAAGAATGTGGAGATGATTAATGAAGGCTAAGAATGCAAGAGGTAAAGTAAAGATGTGAAAATAACTAACGCGGATTAAGAATGTAGGATGGTAAAACACATAGAGGTGTGTAATTATAATAAGCAGGCTCATATGCTCTATGCGCTTGCGTTCACTAAAATAAATGAATGTAATAATGTGTGTGTGGTGCTTATGACTTAGATCCATTGTTAAGGTGATAAAGTGTGAATGTAATGATCCTTCGGGATGAATGTTAAATGTGGTATCCCTCGGGATGACCAAGTAAATGAATGATAAGGAATCCTTCGGGATGAATGTTAAAGATCCCTCGGGATGAAAACGTGTTGCCTTTATCGGCAAATGGGGTTGCCTACATCCTTGGCAATAGAAATATCCCCAAAATGAACGTGTTAATGATATGGATCCAAGTCTAAAAGGGAAATATGAAGTATAAACAGGATGAAATAATAAAAGTTAAAATTGGGAAATAGGAGTAGTAGTGTTATGTCGGGAGTACATAACCATGAGTTTATACTTCTTGATTTACATCGATTGGGATGCCTCTCCATGTAAATGAGGAAATATAAATGAGTGGGCTTATGTGTTGCCGACACGACACGAGTAGGGTTAGAGAAGTAGAAAGCGGGAGTTTAGAATTAGTTAGAAATTATAAGGACTAAGATAGGAGGGTTAGAATTTGACCAAGGCTTTTAGTTGAGACTTAGGAGAAACCTTGAGGGGATGGAGAAGTTGTAACGATGATATGATGTACCTTGCGGCGTGGTACAAATATGATGAATGAAAATAATAGAATGTGAACGTATTAGTCGAGTGTAATTATGCAAAGTCAAATAGTATGAGTTTCTTAAGTATCAAGTAGTCGAGGAATGAGAGTAGAGGATAAAGCGATTGAGATGGTGATGTAACGGTAATAGGGCGGATTAGAATGAGGACTAGTGATAATAAGCAAGTCTTGTATTATGTAAAATCTAAGCAAGAGTTGTGCAGCATAGAAGTAAGTGGGAAGTAATGGGAATTGAGGGTATGTGATGTGATGTAAGTATAGTGGACTTATAGTTACAAGATCACTTGATCATTGCAATAAACAAACTAGGAATTAAGGTGCTAGGAATGAGATGAGTTATGAGACTAAGTTTTGGTTAGAAATAGATGAAAGATTTCGGGGACGAAATCTAAATAAGGGGGATAGAATTGTAACACCCGTTTCTCAGGTGTTGGGACCCCACCTTATATGAAAATGGATAAAGACCTAATGTGATTGGTTGGTCAACAAAGTTACGTGGGAGTCAAAACCCGATAGTCAATCTAATAGTCAAAGTATGACCAATGTAGTAATATAAATATGATGCATAAACTAGAAGGACCTAAGTTGCCAAGTGTTAATTAAGTGTTATAAGCTAGTTGTGGCTAAAATAGGAGGAAAGAGACTTGAGGGACTATTCTTGCCAAAAGACCAAAGTTACCACCTAACTAATCTTATCTAGGAATTTCTAGACAATTCCTCCATTATTGATAAGATGAGGCTGGTTTTAGAGTAGAGAAAAAGAGAGGGAAAAAGTTGGTGATGCCTTAAGAAGAAGAAGAAGAAGAAGATGAAGAGCAAGTGACCATAGTCTCCCTTAGCTAAGATCATCACAAGTAAGTATCTATGTTCTTGATGATTAATGAAGTGTTAGATTATGGGTTAAGTGGGTTTCATCATATGATCAAGATATGATCATATGGTGATGTAGAAAGATAGATGAGTATGTCTTATAGGTTATGTTAACCCTTGTTTAAGTTACTGATTGTTATGTTATTAAGGTTTTATATGTTGTAGAAGATTGGTGATGATGATGACTTTGATGTTGTTAGCTTGGACTAAGGTAAGTAAATCTCCCTAAAACATGTGTTATGTATGTATTTATCATATATGTGTTATGATTGTGTAAGAATAGGAGACTTGGATTTGGAATGGTTATGAGTTGGAAATAGGTGGCTAGTGACTTTGACTAAGAGTAAGTTAGCTTATTATCTTGGACTAATTAAGGTATGTAGTTGGTTATGGTTATGGTGAATTGGTATTGGTTTATATTATGAAGTTGTGTATGATATGAGTGGTATGATGTAGCTAGAGGCTTTTATGTGATTATGATGCTTATGTGGACATATGTGTATGAGATATGTTTTATGTTGGGTTACTTACTAAGCGTAAGCTTATTCTTTAGTTGTCAATGTTTTGTAGGTTTATGTGCGGCGAAATGGAAGTGTGTTTTATGTGTTTGTGAGTAAAGTTAAAGAGGCGTTTGGTTTAGTTGTAAATGTACCCATTTTGGGTAGTAAACGGGTCAAGTATTGTTGGAACATGTTTGATATGTTAAATAAATGAAGTTGGTCAAGTTTAGTGTAAAACGGAAGTCGTATGGGTCGGTTATAGCGAAAACGGAATGTAAACGAAGTGTATTTTGAAAGTTGCAGGCCTCGGCCTGAGGTCCGGAGGCCAAACCCACGGCCGGGAAGACATGGAAAAAGCTCCCATTCGACCAGAAGGTCTGGGCCGCCCGGTCGGGGCTGGGGCCGGCGTACCAGACTTGTTTTTGGGGCCGGGACCCTTGGCTGGCGGTCCGGACCATTTTTCAGATTTTGGCGATTTTCAAAAATTCATATCTTTTAATTCCTAAGTCGTCACGGGTCATACCACCTATCGTTTTGAAGGTAATTGAGTGTACTTTCATTTAAAAATAGCCTCAAGGGCTAAATGTTTATACATTTTTTTCAGTCATCAAAAGAGTTGTCGTATGTCCATAAAGGTCAATTGTTTTTGCGTAAAAAATTTTAAATTTTAGTCTAAACGGGCACGGGGTGTTACAGTTTAATACTCTCTTCACCTTTTCTCTTCTTGATCATTTAGTTAGGTTTTCTTTTGTTTTAAGAGTGATCTAATCATCCATCCAAGTGATCCTCTTCATTCCTCTTCAAGTGCAAGAGAAGAACTCAAGGTATCCAAGAAGATACAAGAGTTGTAGTTGTAGTAAGAGTACTTGTAACATTTGTTACACACTTGATTGTATCTTTGTATACATCAAGATCATTTTTCTTTTGAGAGTTGTGAGAGAAGGTCATTGTGATCTTATAGAGATATTGAATATCTCTTGTAGCCATTGGGCTAGTGTGCTGATCAAGTTAATCAAGAGTTGATAGGATAGGTTGAGTGAAGTGAGAGTTGATCATTGTGATCTTGTGAGATCTTGGAGATCTCTTGAAGCTTGTGAGCTTGTGTGATTGATCAAGTGTGATCAAGGGTAGATCAAGTAGATCGAGTCTTGTGAGTTGAGTGTGTGAAGTAGAAAAGATCAAGTAGATCGTGGTAGATTGGTGCTAGCTAAGATTAGCACTCGACATCTAGCTTAGTGTCGGAAAATAGGATAAGCGATATGTACGGTTTTCTCCGCCTAAAGGGAGGTTGTTGACATAGTGCTTGAAACTCTCGAGTGTGGTACTCGGGGAGTGGAGTAGGGCGAAGAAGAGCTTCGTAGCTGAACCACTATAAATCCTTTTGTCCCGGTTTGATCTTTCCATCTCTTCACTTTACTTTCATTACTTATAGTTAGTTAGTTTAGTATGTAGTTGATATTGGTGTTGATTGATTGCACATAAGATTCGAATCAAGGTTTTTCATAAGTAAAGTTTTAAGAAGTTTTAATAGAACTTAAAAACGGGTAAAACTATTTAACCCCCCCCCCCCTTCTAGTTTTCCACAATTGGTATTAGAAGCCACGTCAGTCAAGATTTTAAAGTGTATTGTATTTTAAAACTTGAATCGATCAATGGATTCCGACAAATATCTAGAAGGACAATCTATGCAAAGACCACCACTTTTCGAAACCGATTGTTTTATTTATTGGAAAACAAGATTTGAAACGTATGTGAAATCAAAAGACATTGATCTTTGGCATATTATTACCGAGGGTGACTTTCAACCGATTCAAACGAATCCGAAAACCAAAAGGGATGAAATAGTTTCTTATGATAAACAAAGTGATGAACTTAAAAGAAAACTAGCCAAAAATAATGAGGCTAAAATGATGATTTACAATGCTTTGCCTAAAAAGGAATTTGAAAGAATTTTCATGTGTAATACGGCAAAAGATATTTGGAAAACTTTGTTAGTCACTCACCAAGGTAATAATCAAGTCAAAGAGAACAACATAGATCTTCTTGTTCAACAATATGAACAATTTTCCATTTCAGAAGATGAGTCAATAGATAATGCCTTTGTTGGATTTAATACCATTATTACTAGTCTTAAAGCTCTTAATGAAGGTTACTCTAGCAAGAATTATGTTAGGAAGTTTCTTAGGGCTCTACATCCTAAATGGAGAGCAAAGGTCACCGCCATTAAAGAGTCAAAGGAGTTGGCGACATTATCACTCGATGAACTAATAGGAAACTTGAAAGTTCACGAGATGATAATCAAGAAGGACTCCGATATAGTCAAAGTCAAAAGCGAGAGAGTTAGATCTCTAGCATTGAAAGCCAAGAAGGAGTCTAGTGATGAGGAATGTTCGAGTTTCGATAGTGAAGATGAAGAATATGCGTTAGCGGTTAGGGACTTTAAAAAGTTCTTTAGGAGAAGAGGTAGGTTCGTTAGGCAACCTCGTGATGAAAAGAAGACATCACAAAAGAACAAAGTTGAAAAGAAAGGGACAAGTGATAGGAAATGCTTTAGATACGGAGATTCTAATCACCTAATAGGAGAGTGTCCCAAACCACCGAAATCCAACAACCAACGAGCTTTCATAGGAGGCTCTTGGAGTGATAGCGGTGAAGAAGAAGAGAAGAAGCCTGTTGGGAATTATAATACGAATCAAGAGAAGACAACTTAGGTCTGGTAATGTAATGTTAAGTCTGGTAGCATGTTTAAGTCTGGTTGACTTGTAAAGTTAAGTCTGGTTGTGAAGTTAGGAAAGTTTGTTAGAGTTATGTTAGGAAAAGATACAATGCGTGTATGTATCTTTATAGAAGATTTGTGTATATCTTTTAAGTCGGTTAGTATTAGGGTTTCCTTGTGTTATAAAAGGATCCCTAAAGATTGTTAGTTCGGGTGTGAGTTGTACGAGTTCACTATTGTGATTATAATCAATATACGAAGTTAGTGATATCTCTGCTTGTGTTCTTAATTGTTCTTGTTAAGATTCCGCATTAACAATAACAATCACCTAGGGTTTCTCACTTAGATTGGTTCGGATTTATCCTAACCATCTACTAGGTATTCAAGACTACTTAGTGATCCATATACTATTTTGTGGACCAACAAGTGGTATCAGAGCAAGGAGCGAGACTCTGAATTCGAAGAACACTAAATCTCAAAAACCTAATTCTCACTCAAATCACCCTACACAATGTCTGAATTCGATAAGCCTGTTAACACTGAAACTTTCTCAATCCATAACAGTGAGGATGAGAAATCAAACCATGAAGATGAAGAAAAAAACGAAACCAGTAACTCCCAAACACAACAACAACCCATCCCTTCCACAACCACAATCTCAAACATAAAACTTCCATTACTGAAAAGAGAAGAGTATGATATATGGGCCATGGAGATGGAACATTATCTGGAATACATTGATAGCGATGTATGGAAGGTGATTCAGAAGGGAAATTCTAAGAAAAGAATTTCACAAGGGAATGATGGGCATATCAGAATAATGCCACCAGTATCTGCTGAGGAGATTAGGGCTGTGGAGAAAGAAAAGAAGGCCAGAACCTTGCTTCTTATGGCTATTCCTAAGGAGCATCTACAAAGGTTTCATGGCATTCTTGATGCAAAGGAGATGTGGGAGGCTATCAAGAAACGATTTGGAGGTAATGCTAACTCCAAGAAGATGCAAAAGGCTGTTCTTAAACAGCAATTTGAAACATTCAGTGTTTCAAAGACTGAAGGTTTGGAGAAGGGCTATGACAGATTTCAACATCTGTTAACACAACTGGAAGTTCATGGTGCAGCAGTTTCAAATGAGGATGCAAACCACAAGTTCCTTAGATCTTTACCATCAGAATGGGGCAATGTATCTGTGGCGAAGAGGATTAAGGAGGAAGTAGATTCAATGACACCTGATGACCTATACAATAACCTCAGGATGTTTGAAAGGGACATCAGTAACACCACTCAGGCTTTAACCAGTTCATCAAATGTTGCTTTTGTATCACAAAACAAAAGCAGTACTTACAAGGTTAAATCTGGTAGTGTTAGGTCTGGTATCTATGAAACTCCTTCAAGTGAAAGGTCTGCTTCAAGTTTTACTGATGAAGTGATACATTCTTTCTTTGCCAACCAAACGGAAGATGAAAGCTTTATTAGTGAAGACCTTGAACAAATTAATGATGCTGAAGTTGAGGAGATGGACATAAAATGGCACATTGCCATGGTTGCTTTAAGGGTCAAACGATTTCAGAAGCAATATGGAAGGACTATCAACTTCAACAACAAATCACCAGTGGGATACACAAAGAGGACTGTTGAATGCTACAACTGTCACAAGCATGGACATTTTTCAAGAGATTGTCCAGAGAAGAAGCCTGCTGATGGGAAAAGAGATGATGATGGGAAGATGGAAAAGAATCAGATGAGCCTGCTGACAATGGAAGCTGGAGGAGTCAACTGGGGTGAGCATCCAAGAGTGAATGAGGAGTCTGATCATGCTTTCATGGCCATTGGTAATGAGGTATCATTATGCTCTAAATTATGCACTGACTCATATAATCATGTTAAGGCTTTGTGTGATGAGCAGCAAGAACAAATAGGTGATCTAGAAGTAAATTTATTAGCACATAAAAATGCTGTAAAAACTTTAGAAGCACAAAAGGTCACCCTTCAAAACCAACATGCTGCTTTAAATGAAAAACTATACTTTCAAGCTAATAAAATATACGAACAAGATGAAAAGCTTAAAAGGTATAGACAATTAGGGCTTAAAATTCAGAAGGAAAGGGATGAGCTGAGAAAAAGGGTAGATCAGTGGAACAGTTCAAATAATAACTTGTTTAAGTGTTGGGATTCTCAAATTAAGTCAAATAAAAAATGTGGCTTAGGATATGAGGAAAATGAGAATAGGGCTATATTTAAGAATAAAGAAGAGGACTATGCTGATAAGCCTTTGTATAATAGGTTTGTTAAGACTGGTGACTTTAAGGGAGTACCACCACCTTTGAGTGATGACTATACTCCTCTTGAAAAAGAAGAGTTGGATGATTCACTCTTTGTGTATGGTAAGAAAGGTCCTCAAGTGCCTGAACCAACCACCTCAGAGGACAAATCCAGTAGGTATTCTTCTTGTCAATCCAATGACTCTGAAGGATCTATTGATGGTTCCTCTGATCACTCTAAGTCTGAGTCAAACAATGAGGAAAAAGAGAATCCTGAACCTAAGTTTGTTGAGAAGTGTGAACCTGTTGTTACTAAACCTGTAGTGACTGAACAAAAGGTTGAGACAGTCAAACCTAGTTGTGTCAATCACATAAAAACTCCTAGGGAATCTGTTAAAATGAGTGAGTCACCTAGAAGCAATAGTGTTCACAGAGAAAGTAGGAGTAGTTATACTTATGCTCCTAAAAGATGCTTTGTGTGTGGAAGTTTGAGTCATTTAATAAGAGATTGTGACTTCCATGAAAAGAGAATGAAAAGAGAGGCTGAGCAAAAGAGAATGAATGTTAATAAGGGTCATAGTTCAAATAAACCAGTTTGGAATAATGCTAGTAGAGTTAATCATGCTAACCAGTTTATTCCCAGACCTGTACAACTAAATAACACTACCAGACCTAACTCTTATGTTAGTTCTGGTAGACAAAATTTTAGGTCTGGCTACAGGAACTTTGATATGAATAGGCAAAATGTTAATTCTATGAGGCCTAAAGTGAATACTGGTTATGTTAATTCTATGAGACCTATTGTGAACACTGGTTTTGTGAGACCCAAACAACCTTTTCAAAAACCTCAGGTGAATGCAAATTTTCAAAGAAATAATTTTTATAAAGCTCATTCACCTGTAAGGAGACTAACAAATTCAAATGGGGGTTCTGCTGATAATTTCTCTGATTGCTGGGCTTGGAATCCATTTAAAAATGAATTTACCTATAAGTCCAAACATGGCTTCACTGGAGCAAGTTCATACAAGACCTATAAGTATGTTGCTCCACAGAAAGGACTCAAGCCCACTCAGGCCTGGGTTGTTAAGAAAAACTTATTTTCTTTCTTAACTTTGTATAGTTTGTATATTTTTTTGTTCTTAATCTTGCTACTCTTCTTGGTTATTCTTATTTTCAGTAGTCAATTTGTTTTCTGCTTTCCATAGTATGTGTGTTTTTGGTATTTTGTGCTTAACTTTGTTTTGCAGTTGTTAACTCTTCTCTATTGCAAGTAATTCATATGTGGAAAATTAAAACATCAGAACCAAAGAGCTTTTTATTTATTAACAATAAATTGCATTCTAGGATGCAAGTTACAATGCTTCATAAGACAAAAGCTTTAACGCAAACCAGCTTAACATCACCACCTACACTTTCTGTTTCCCTTTGCCCATGAAGTCAGGAATGGTCTTCTTGGCTCCTCTGCCACCAAACTGATTCCACGCTTTTGGGCATGGAAGTCCAAGAATCAAGCTGCTTGGTGGGGGACGTGGCACAGAACCACTTCTCAGGGAAGGCACAACCTTTGAAGGAAAAGTCTCTTCATCATCTTTGGAAGGGTCTTCTTCTTCAGCACTTTTATCATCTACATCAGAAGGGGGAATTGGTCTTGAAGTCTTTGGTGCTTCATTGTCTGGTTCCTTTTCAGAAAGATCATAAGCAGCTAGCCATTGTTTCAGAGTTGATTCTCTCAATGTCTTGTTTCTTGTGATTGATGAATACCCTGGTGGGAAGTATCCACCCCATCCTCCTGATGATGAATCAGAAGATGAGCCATTTGGATCCCAAGAAGAATCGGATGAAATCTCTATGGTTTCTAAGTTGGATGGATCCATTATGCTTATAAGGTTTTCTTTTGGTTTATGATGGTTTTTGTGATAAAACAATGGGTGGTTTTATAGGGAAAATCAAGGTTTAATGTCTTTTAATGCTCGGTTGGTGTATGAGTTAATACTTGCAGGGAAAGAGTTATTAATTGTATTTTTGGAAAGTTGACCACCGTCTTTATTCTGGTTAAGTATTTATTAAAAAAAAAAAAAAAAAAAAAAAAAAAAAAAAAAAAAAGGGGGGGGGGAGATTTACACTTAAGGGGAGGTAATGTACATTTAAGGGGAGGAAAATGTACAAGTTTTACATGTTCGGGTAAACTTAAGTGTTAAATCTGGTAGCTTGTATGTCTTGCAAAGATTGGTTTTTGTCTCCTTTTTCTTGTTGTTTCATCTAATTCTTGCAGAAAAGATTGGAATGAGATGATGCAAAGCCTTGCATTCGCTATACTCAGTGTGTAAGTCCACTCTCTTGGTTAGGTCTGGTAAGTTTATGATTCGGCCTGGTTGACTATTTAGGTCGGGTAGTGTTATATTTTTGACCGTTAGATCTGGTCAGAATAATAAAGATTTATCTAAAATATTACCGTTGCACTATTTTCGGTAAAAATCGATATTTATGAAGTATATAAGATTAAAATTTGATATATTTTATCTCCTTTTATTCTTTATTTACTTCCAAATTTAAATCATCTTTATTTTTCACGACTCTGTTTCTACGCTCATATTTTCAAAAACCCTACCCTTCTAATCAACCAGACCTAAATCATTTACTCATCTATGGCTAACCTCAAGTTTGTGGACAAGCATAATCAAGTTGGTTTCTTGAAGAAGCCAGATCAAAGTGCAGGTTTCGAGCAGATTGTGGATTTCCTAAAAGGTTCTTACATTTGTTATTCATTAACTCATAATCCTACTATTTATCAGTCCCTTGTCAAGCAGTTCTGGAGGTCGGTTACCTCTGAGACTCTTGATGATGAGACACCATGTTTAAGGGCAATCATAGATAAAAATGGTTTTACCATTACTGAAGCCACGATTAGGGAAAGTCTCCAATTGGATGATGCTTTAGGAGAATTTGATTTGCCTAGTGATGATATTTTGGAGGGATTGAATAGCATTGGGTACCCCACAGATGGAAGTTTTACCTTTTGGAAAAGTCATTTTTCACCTCAGTGGAGGTTTTTAGTACATCATTTACTTCAGAGTTTAAGTCCCAAGAGTGGTGGATGGGATCAATTTGGAAGCAGAATTGCTTCTGCATTGGTCTGTTTATCATTTGGAAGGAAATTTAACTTTTCAAAATTAATTTTTGAAGGAATGATGAAAAATGCTAAGGACCCAAAATTTTTAATGTATCCACGATTTTTGCAAATGATCTTGAATTTTGAAACTACGGATAAAGTGCCTTACATCAGTGTGGCCTTTACTCCCAAACTTTTTGCAAATTTAAAAAGGAGTTTTCAAGGGACAGACAAACCTTTGCTTGCTGCTATGCTTGGTACTAACAATGCAGGTACTTCTGGAGCTGCACCAGTGCATCCTGATGAAGAACAAGACCAAGTATCATCTAGGTCTGCTACACCTACATCTTCTCCAATTCCATCACCTCAACCAGGTCCCTCACCATCTTCTGAAAGACTATCTACACCTATCCAACAATCTTCACCTCCACAACCAAATGTTCCAAGTCCTGCAAGGGAGGAGGAACATGATCCCATATCTATGGAAAATCTTCTTATCATTGTTCCTCAACTACAAAAGAAGATTGCTATTTTGGAAAAGTCTAATGAGGCACTCAGAAAAGCTTATGTGACTTTGGTGAAGAAAGTAAAGAAAATGGGAGTAGCAATGAAGAAAAAGGGTGTTTCTTTTGATGATGAGGAAGGTGAAGCTGAAAATTCTTCCAAACAGGGGAGGAATTTGGAGCAAGAACAGGAAAATATTCTTCAAACACCAGTTCAAGAACCACTTGTTCAAGATAATGTCACCACAATTAGTCCAGAGACACTGGAAGTAGCAGAGACTTTGGCTCAATCAATGGGCAAAATTAAACAGGATAGGAAGAAAAGAAGGTTAATTTTGTCTGTTGAGGAAGAGGTTGAAAAGTTTGGGACTATATCTGATGAAAAGTCTGGTGAAGAAAAGTCTGGTAATGAAGAACAACAATCTGCACTAAGAAAGGGAAAGCAGGTTGTGGAGGAAACTTCATTGCCAAAGAAGTCTAAGAGAAAAACAAGAGAAGAACTTGCATCTGAGGCTGCAATTGAGAGGATTAAGGCACAAGATATTGCTGAAGAAGAAAGACAAAAGATGCTAGATGCAGTTTATGCAAGACAATTGGCTGAAGAATCTGATGAGTTTACAAAGCTGCTCAATGTTGATGATGAAGTGAGAGCAAAGTATGAAGAGCTGCTAACTATTGAAGGTTTAACTGCTGATGAACGAGCCAAACAGTTAGCTAACTTCATAAATGCAAGAAATAATGATGATACATTGGGTGGATTCTTAGAAAAATTCAAGCTTCAGAAGAGATCAAAGATTCCCAAGAAGATGTCTATGGCAGAAAAGAAATATGATATGAAGATGTATCTTAAGAATCAAATGCATCTTTCTTTGGAACAGATGAAAAGGAAGTCATATGAAGAAATACAAGTAGCATATCTCAAGGCATTTGAGAGAGATCAAGGTTACAAAGCTATTGATTATGATGATGTGCAGAAATATTGCTTTCAAAGTAGAAAGGCTAAAGAGACTGAACTGGTCATTGAACCTGATAAGATGATTGATATACAACCTGAAGCTGGTAAGTCAACAGAAGAAGTGCAAGCTGAAGTAATAAAGCCTATTGTGTTTCAAAGAAGAAAAGGTTTGGAAAGAAAAAGTAAATCCAAGAAAGTGGTTGTCGAAGAGGAATTAGATGAAGAACCTTCATCTGAAGGAGCCACAATGGGGACTATTGAAAGCACAAAGGAACCAACTAAGGTTGTCAAGTATCAACTAATAATGACTGGTGAGAGGGCTGCATATCAAATAATAAGGGAAGATAATTCTGACATTGTTTATATGAATTTTGCTGGAATTTTAAATGATGTGAATAGGGAGGATCTTCAAGAACTTTATCAGTTGGTGAACATTAAATATGGAGATCATCCACCTGAAGATGAATTTGAAAGAGTCTTTTGGGGAAATTTGAAGGTGATGTTTGAGCCACCAACTGAGTCTGATATAGTGTGGAAACTTCCTGAAGAACAAAACATTGTCAGCTGGAGATATTTTCATACCTGCAAGGTACATTGTGTTTCATTAAAGAATGTTGATATTTATATGCTTGCAGAAGTGGAATATCCTTTATCATCAAGTGTTTTCAAGGAAATGATGAACAAAAGGTTGTATGCTGATAAGAAGGATGAAGGATATGAGATGTTATTGGATTTAATTAAGAGGCAGTCTTTGAAGGATGTAGCCTAAGGGTATTTGAAAGAATTTTCACAAGTTGTTGAGTGAGACTATTGGAACTTCTCACTTGGTGGAGGTGCTTTGCACTAACACATCAAAAGGTTATCAGTCCACCTTGTCTAATCAACACAAGGACTGGCTAATCCTGAGCAAACGGCTAACAGGTAAAGATTGCTCAAATCCGTTTATGGCTGACAATTTGCCAAAAATTGTATGGTATTCAACTCACCATATCTCAGATAAGTGAAGAGTTGGCTAGCCCACAAGGTTATAGCTTGTGGTAAAGGCTGTGGAAAACCATAATGGTCATCAATTCACCATGATGAGGTGTTTTTCCATCAAAGAATTGACTAGTCCAGAAGCAAACGGCTTTTGGTAAAGACTTAACAAATCCGTTGATAAGCTGATGATTTGCTAAAAATCATATGGTTATCAGTGTACCATGGTCTTACACACCAAAACATTTGGCTACTCCAGTAGTGATGGCTATTGGTAAAGAGACATCAAATCCATTAAATTTCAATGATTCACCTCTCACAGGAGTTAACACACCTGGAAGTGATGAGAATAGATATGAAACTTAATATGAATTGATGTACATATAGTCAATGTTGCTGCAAAGACCATATCAGAAGAGCTTATCAAGATTCAAGCTGCTAGAAAGGATCAAGACCTAAATACAATTCAAAGTGTTCAAGATTCAATCCTCAGAAAGCTTAATCAGAAGAACTTGAAGTTCATGGAGCATGAAGATCAAGTTAGGTGAGGATTGTTGGGAATTATAATACGAATCAAGAGAAGACAACTTAGGTCTGGTAATGTAATGTTAAGTCTGGTAGCATGTTTAAGTTTGGTTGACTTGTAAAGTTAAGTCTGGTCGTGAAGTTAGGAAAGTTTGTTAGAGTTATGTTAGGAAAAGATACAATGCGTGTATGTATCTTTATAGAAGATTTGTGTATATCTTCTGAGTCGGTTAGTATTAGGGTTTCCTTGTGTTATAAAAGGATCCCTAAAGATTGTTAGTTCGTGTGTGAGTTGTACGAGTTCACTATTGTGATTATAATCAATATACGAAGTTAGTGATATCTCTGCTTGTGTTCTTAATTGTTCTTGTTAAGATTCCGCATTAATAATAACAATCACCTAGGGTTTCTCACTTAGATTGGTTCGGATTTATCCTAACCATCTACTAGGTATTCAAGACTACTTAGTGATCCATATACTATTTTGTGGACCAACAAAGCCCAAGGACGAAACATGCCTAATGGCTCAAGCTTCTAATGAGGCACGTTACGACTATCCTGATTATAGTGATGATAATTTGTCAATAGATGATAACACACGAAATGACGAATATAATAAACTATGCGAAGTTAGTTCTAAAATTTTAGGTAGAAACAAATCACTAAAATTAAAATTGCATGAACTCGAAATGCAAGTTTTAGAACTAAAGGATTAAGTCAAAAGACTTGAGAAAAATAAAGAAGTAGACGTAGGTTGTAAGTCATGCATAAGTCTTCGAGTAGAAAATGAAAAACTCAAAGAAAATGCATTTAGTATCATTAAGTTCGAAAAAGGAATAAAGATACTTAATGATATACTTGAAAACGTTAAGCATGGTTGTAACACCCCCAAAATCACAATATTCGCGGAAGCATACACTTTGGGGTGCTACGTGGTTGATAATCATCACACAAGATATAGTGAATGGATTAAAAATCTGTTTTAAAATATATTACATAAGTCAAGTCATGTAGCAATACATAAAAACCATTTCAGATGAAAATGAAGCCCATTTAAACAAAAGGTCCAGTTGTCAGAGTAAACGCATTAAAAACATTTCCATCATTTATTGTGACCGACGCCATGCACTGCACCCGGCTAAACGCACCTCAGTTTCCTGAGAAAAACATGCTAAAAGTCAGCTAACGCTGGTGAGTTCATAGGTTTAAATAAATAGCACACATGGACCAATTGCAATATCATAAAACAAATCAGCAGATACACACTATCCGTAATGCAAACACTAAGCCTCATCCTACCGAAACTAAGACAATGCAGCACGACTAGCGTTAGCAAATAAATAAGGGTGCCGACTTTTAACAATTACCCACCACTACCTTTTTGACCCAGATATATTAAAGGCATTAATATTTCAAAAGGATCGCCCTGACTTGATTCTTAATATGAAAAATGACTAATTAATAAGTCATCTGGATGCATAATTATAAATAGACCAGTATGAACTTCTGTTGATACAATGCTAAAAACAAAATTAATGTTTGATGTATGTTCTGCATTTATAAAGTTTATAGTATTACCTCTATCAGATGTTTTATCCCAGACACGCTCATGGACTCCATATTCCAATTTTTCAGTTGTTTGCGGTATAAACCAATCAATAAATCAAACTTATCCTCTACAATGTTCACATTATTCCTTTCCGATCAATCTGCTCAACATAAAAGTTCACATTATTCCTCAAAAACCTATGAACAAAAGATAATTGTTTAGACATATCATACAACCATCAAATATTCATAAATCGATTAAAAATAAGAATAAAATGAGAACCAAGTTTAATTCATTAAAATAAAACTTCAATCGTGATCTTACCTTTGCTGTAGCATCAATAATTTTCAGCTTGATAATCTCTCAATAACCCTAATTACAGGTTCATAAAAGCAACAAAAAAAAATTGATTTAATTTTTTCGGCATGATTATGTACGACATGATTTAGATCTCAAAAGTTATCGTTATCAGCATCCAATAAACACCGCCGGAATGTTTTGTCGTGCATAATCGAAGAAGATTTCTGTCCCAAATGACGGAAATTTGGATCTTAATAATGTTTTATTGAACTGTTTATTGGATGGTGATGGTTTGAAGGGTTTCGGTTACTGATAGATTTCGGTTAGGGTTTGAGGGAGATGGTTTGAGAGGATCTGATTGTGTGTGTGTTTTTTTTTTGAGATTGAAATAATGGAATGGATTGTTTGTGAGTTGTTCCGCCCAAAACACGTTTCTCAAGATCGACGGCTCAGGAATATTTGCTATTTTACACGTGGCAATTGATTAGAATTTTGAAGGGAGATTTTGTAGGACAACACTCCTTTATATAGGATGGAGATATCTTAAGTTAATTTCTCATATATTTAATTAATGGAGATTAATTAAATAGCTTTGAAGAACGGTTAACATAACGTAGTTAGTGAAAAACTATTATATTTAGAAACGTTGTTTAGTACTTTTGTTGCAACATTTATTATAAGGAAAACAAGTTTGTTAAGTAATTTCATAAAGTTTACGTAAATTGTGGATTTTCTCAAAATATTCTAAGTGTTGGATTTTTAGAAAATTTGGGCATGACCCGTTCGTTTATACAGCGTTTTCATTTATCTCACGTGTTGCAAACTTTACTCAAATACTTCGCTAACTAGTTATAAGTGCAAAATACTTTCGTGATATATGTTAAGTGTCGTGAATACATATATTCGTCGTTAAATTGTTTGTTATCTTAACCTTTAAGTGATAACACTAAATTTCGACGCGAAGTCAATATTCTTCAAAAAAAAGTCAACAGAAGTCAATTTAAATGTCATTTTAGGAAAAATGTCAATTTTTACCCTTTCGGAGACTAAGCGTCTCAAAACAAGTCCAAAAATAGTTATCGTTATATTTATCGTTTCGTTAAACATTTTTAACTTCGGCGAGTCGGAAAATATTCCAAAAATTAAATTTATCATTTTTCATTGTATATTGGGCCGAACTATCAAAATAAGCCCAATTACCATTTTTGACCCAAAACACATTTTTAGTTATAACGTATATATCGACACGTTACTAAAAATCATTTTACTCGTTCAATACATTCGTTTGGTCAAAAATTCAAACTTTCAAAATTTCATATGGGCTTCGGCCCAACAGTAAAATCATGGGGTTTTTGGCCCAAAAAGCCATTTAGTCCAATTTTTATTAACTTGTTACTTATTAGTTATTTTAAGTTACCAAACATACCTTTTACTTATCAAATAAGCTCTAATAATTAAGATACTTAATCAAAAGTCAAACTTTGACTTTTCTACTGTTCATTCGACCCATATATTGCATCTCAACTTATTTTCACTTTTGTACTAGTTATTTTTAATGACTTATAACTTATCAAATAAGCCAAACTAATTAAACACTTTACAATGGGTTGAAAGTTAACGTGTGATAGAGGAGGCAAGAACACCCAAAACTTTGCTAGTTTAACCCAAATCCAACTCCAAATTACCCAAAATCCTTTGTAAACACCTTTGATCTTGATCTTTTGTAGAGAAAAATTTTGTAAGTGAAGTTTGTGTGTGTATAATAGGCGTACAAATGAGGCTAATAAAAGAGATGAGAGAGTTTATTTTGGGTAATATTAAAGATAGAATGTTAGGAAATCTAAAAGTATAACCATTTTTAGCAAAGTTTAGATTACATTTAGGATAGATAGCAAAGTTATCCCATGTGATGTTTGAGGTGGCCTAGGTGGCCGGTTTTAGGATTATTAGGGAGGGCAAAAATAGTTTTGATCCCGCTTTGGTGTATAGTGTGTCGGTTTAAGTTAAAAAGTTACCGTAAAGTCCCGGTTTGACGTTTTTGGACCCGATAACGTAAAATAAAGTTTTTAACCACGTTTTTGTCAGAAATATAATAAAATGTCATTACTGACTCAAAATATATTTATTTGACCTTTACCATGTGTACTGTGCTGTCGGTACGCGCGTGCGGTTGTTTTTCAGAAAAATGCGAGAAAGCTCTCAGTAAATTATAATACTTGTCAGTAACTATCAGAAATGTGATAATTTAACTTTACTGACAAAAATAAACTTTTTCTGCAGTGACTGTAAGCTACAGTATGCTGGGACAGCTCTCAAAAATGCTAAAAATACTCAGAAACATGCAAATGCGCACAGAAATGCTTAGCTTAAAAATAATTAATACTCATATAATATTAATTAGCAACGTGAAAATTACCATTTGTCACAGTCTCCCCATCTAATCGGGAAATCCGTCCCGGATTTCAATTGACGCCACTCTTGGTTTTCGGAAAAAGATGAGGGTATTTTCGTTTGATCTCGTCCTCTCGCTCCCAGGTGTATTCGGGGCCTCTGCGAGAGTTCCATCGGACCTTCACAATTGGGATACGACTCTGCTTTAGTCGTTTCACTTCCCGGTCTATGATTTCAATCAGTTCTTCAATAAAATTTAACCTCTCATCAAGCTGGATTTCATCCAAAAGAATAACTGCGCTTTCATCGGATAAACACTTCTTCAAATTACTGACGTGAAAAACGTCATGCACAGCACTGAGCTCAGACGGCAGTTCGAGTCGGTAGGCTACCGGCCCGATCTTATCAAGGATTTCAAAAGGTCCTATATAGCGAGGGTTTAATTTTCCACGCTTGCCAAATCTGATCACGCCTTTCCATTGCGAGACCTTCAACATTACTTTATCTCCCACTTGAAACTCAAGGGGTTTTCTCCTCTTATCAGCATAGCTCTTCTGACGGTCACGAGCCGCCTGCATTCGGTTCTTAATCTGTACAATCTTTTCAGTAGTCTCATGAACTAGCTCTGGCCCGGTAAGTTGGCTTTCTCCAACTTCTGTCCAACAAATTGGTGATCTGCACTTACGTCCATAAAGTGCTTCATACGGTGCAGCTTTTATGCTGGTGTGATAGCTGTTGTTATAGGAGAATTCGACTAAAGGCAAATGCCTATCCCAGCCATTTTCGAAATCAATTACACAGGCTCTTAACATGTCCTCTAATGTCTGAATGGTTCTTTCACTCTGACCATCCGTTTGGGGATGATATGCCGTACTCATATCGAGTTTAGTTCCCAATGCATCCTGAAGCGACTTCCAAAAATTTGACGTAAATTGACTGTCTCGATCAGAGATAATAGAAACAGGCACACCATGCCTTGCAACAATTTCCTTAACATATAAACGCGCGAGTTTATCCATTTCAATTTTCTCTGCTATAGGAAGAAAATGCGCTGATTTTGTGAGACGGTCAACGATTACCCAAATCGTGTCATAACCATTCGATGTCCTAGGCAATTTTGTTATAAAATCCATAGTAATGCGCTCCCATTTCCATTCCGGAATCTCAGGTTGAACAAGCAGACCGGACGGTCTTTGGTGTTCTGCCTTAACCTTCGAGCACGTTAAGCACTTGCTGACATATTCTGCTATATCGGCCTTCATGTTTGGCCACCAATACAACTTTTTCAGGTCTAAATACATCTTGTCAGATCCTGGGTGAATGGAGTACTTGGACTTATGGGATTCGTGCATAATAAAATCACGAATTCCTCCATACAATGGAATCCAATACCTGTCTCCATAACGCAAAATCTCATCGGATCTTCTTACTAATCCATTCTCAAGTTCTGGCATTCTGTGAATCTTTTCACTAGGTCGGTTTTCATCTTTGAGTGCTTCATCCTGAGCTTCAAGAATTTTTGCTGGAAGCGGCGAATTAATCGTCATCCCTAACGATCTAACCCTAAGAGGTTTGATCCGTTCTTTTCTGCTAAGGGCGTCGGCAACAACATTTGCCTTGCCTGGGTGATAACGGATTTCACAATCATAGTCGCTAAGCAATTCCAACCATCGGCGCTGTCTCATGTTCAACTCCTTCTGGTTCAATATATGCTGTAGACTCTTGTGATCAGTATACACTACGCACTTAGTTCCATAAAGGTAGTGTCTCCAAATCCTCAGTGCAAACACGACTGATCCTAATTCTAGGTCGTGGGTTGTGTAGTTTTTCTCATGGGTTTTCAGCTGTCGAGAAGCGTATGCTATTACCTTCTCTCTTTGCATCAACACGGCTCCCAAACCTTTGTGTGATGCGTCACAATACACAACAAAATCTTCGCTACCCTCGGGTAAAGCTAAAATAGGCGCACTACATAATTTTTCCTTAAGGAGTAGAAAAGCTTCTTCCTCATCATTTCCCCAGTCGTATTTCACATTCTTTTGAGTCAATTTCGTCAACGGTTTAGCTATCTTAGAGAATCCCTCTATAAATCTTCTGTAATAACCGGCAAGCCCTAAAAATTGTCGGATCTCCGTCGGCGTTGTGGGCGTTGCCCAATCCTTAATGGCCTCAATCTTAGCAGGATCTACGTGAATTCCTTGTTTATCGATCACATGACCAAGAAATTGCACGGTCGATATCCAAAATTCACACTTCGAAAACTTAGCATATAACTCTTCCTTTTTCAATAATTCCAGAATTAGCTTGAGATGTTCCTCATGCTCTTGCTCATTCTTGGAATATATCAAGATATCGTCAATGAACACTATCACAAATTTGTCCAAATACGGCTTACACACTTGATTCATGAGATCCATGAATACTGCTGGTGCGTTTGTCAAGCCGAATGGCATAACTTGAAATTCATAATGACCATATCGAGTTCGGAATGCGGTCTTCGGGATATCCTTTTCCCTGACTCGAAGTTGGTGATAACCCGATCTTAAGTCTATCTTAGAATAAACCGATGATCCCTGCAACTGATCAAACAAATCGTCTATCCTCGGGAGTGGGTATCTATTCTTAATGGTTAGCTTATTCAGTTCCCGATAGTCTATACACATTCTGAAGGGTCCATCCTTCTTCTTAACAAACAAAACAGGAGCTCCCCAAGGCGATGAACTCGGTCTAATGAAACCTTTTCCAGATAATTCAGCTAATTGATCTGACAATTCTTGTAATTCCGTAGGTGCTAAACGATAGGGTGATCGCGCTACAGGCGCGGCTTCTGGCAATAATTCGATGTGGAATTCGATTTGTCTGGCCGGTGGAAGTCCCGGTAAGTCTTCTGGAAAGACCTCTGGAAAATCCCTTACGATTGGCACATCTTCCAACTTTTTCTCTCCAGGTTCCTTTTCTTTCTTTTCAGTGACACGAGCTAAAAAGAGATAACATCCCTTCTCGATGTACTTCTGCACCTTCGTACACGAGATGATTGCCAATCTTGACGAACGCGCACGATCAGAATGGTCACCTTCAATAATCAGAACTTCGTTCCCATAGGGAACTCTAACAATTTTCTCATCACAAACGATGACGGCATGATATTTCGATAACCAATCCATTCCTATGATGACGTCAAAACTACCTAATTCCACTGGCATCAGATCAATGTTGAAAGGACGATTCAACAAGTTTAGAGTGCAACCCCTGATGATGGTACCTACTCTTTCTAGGTTTCCGTTTGCTAATTCTACGTCGAAGGCATTATCTAAGGTGGTCGGGGCTATGTCAAGTAAAGGACTAAAATTGGTTGATACAAAACTTCTATCTGCTCCCGTATCGAAAAGTACTGAATCATAACGATTATTTAAGAGAAATGTACCCGTCACCACGTTCGGGTCGTCCTGTGCTTCTCTTCGGCCTACAGCATAAACTCTTCCACGAGCTCTTCCTTCATTTCCCTGATTCCCATTTTTAATCATTGCCACTTGGTTCCCTGGTCTACCACCGTTTCCTTGGTTTCGGGGCTTATTGCACTCATTCCGATAATGACCTTTTTCACCACACCCGAAGCAGGTGACATCCGCCTTACGGTTGTAGGCTGGTGTTGCTTGTGCTGTGGCTAGAGGTCTTGATCTGCAGTTCTTTGCTATGTGTCCTATCCTCTGGCAATTGTTACACCTCACAGTGCACTGTCCCCTGTGATGTAACTTACAGCGGTTACAAAAAGGCGTATTCTTGTCATAACCCTTCTTGTCTCCTGAACCAATTGCATAAACCTTGCCCCCATTCTGCTTTTTGTTTTGAAAGCTGTTGTTGTTACCCTTAGAGTGATCTTCCCACTTCATTTTGTGGTCAGTAATCTTCTCTGGAATATCCTCCAGTTCCTGATCCATTAATTTGTTTGCCGTCTCCATGGTCTCATGAAGATCTACAGCTCTCGAGGTAATCACATCGCCTCTTATGGATTTCGGCAAACCACCGATATACCTTTCAATCAATCTGGCTTCCGTCCGAACCATTTCTGGACATAGCAAAGCCAACTCCTAGAATCTCTGGTTGTAAGCAGCGATGTTGTTGTTTTGCACCTTCAAATTCCAAAACTCAATTTCTAACTTCTTAATTTCATTTCGTGGGCAATACTTCCTAATCACTAGTTCCTTAAAATCTTCCCAAAGCATGGCATAAGCAACCTCCCTATTAGCAGACTTCATGTAGTTGTTCCACCAGGTCAAAGCGGAATCCATGAAAGTGAATGACGCAAACTTAACCCTGTCATTCTCATGACATCCACTGATATGAAATACGGTCTCAAGCTTCTCAATCCATCTAGTCAAACCAACGGCTCCTTCTGTTCCTCCAAATCCTCCAACCATGATTTTTCGGAACTCAGCGTAAGTACAACCTCGGCTGTTGGTTATTGGTCTAGATGTTCCGGTGTTGGTGGTTGAATTGGTCACAGCTGCGAGAGCGGCTGCCACACGGTCAGCAACAAGTTGATCCAGTGTTTCTTGATTCATTACTGGGGTAGCAGTTGCGGCCTTAGTTGGTGCCTCTTCCTCTGCTATTTGAACCGGTGTGTTAGCAGGTCGTCCTCGTGTGACTCTGATCGGGGCAGTGGGTTCAACAGTCCTTCCCCTCACTGACCTTGTCTGAATGGGTGTGTTAGCGGGTTGTCCTCGTGTGGCTCTAGTTGACTTTCGTTTTGGTGCCATTTATCTGCATCACAAAAGATGGCGATAAATGAGATCTTTGGTTAAAGGAAAATAAGTTATACGGATACGTGAATAGCGAAAACAAAATACAAGAATAAAGTCAACCACAGAAGAGCAACGAAAGAAGGAAAGAAAAGTATAAATCGGATAGAAAGACTGAGCTTGTTATATATATCAGAAGATGAAGGTTCACAAAATTACAAGCTCGTTGATAGATAGTTCTAAGATACTACAGAGATACTATTAGTCCTAGGAATACATCATCACTACTACGAATCTAGGAATACATCATTACTACTACTATTCTAGGAATACATCATCACTACTACTACATCTAGGAATACATCATCACTGCTACTACATCTAATGGTCGGTCCTAGCAATGCGTAGCTCCTTAAATGCTCGGGTCAATCCTCCAATGGTGGTCTCTAGCTGGGCTACTCGGTCTCTAACCTCCTGGTTCTCCCTCATCACTGAACCAATGATAATCTCAGCGGTCACAATCCTCTGCAACTGAGTACGATCGATTCCTCTAGCTCGTCGCAACATACCCTGAATCCTCTGCTGTCCTCTACCTAAACCAATGGCCCTAAAGTCCAAACCTCTAAGCTCTCTACCATGTAACCTCTCTAAAGCATCCAATCTAGCCCTCAATCCAATCATCACTCTACGGTCAGAATACAACTCCTCAAACAAAACACAAGCTGCCTGATCAATAGTCCCAATCCGCCTCTCCACAGTCTGAATACGCTCAGACTGCTCCAATCTCCCAAGCTGATCAGAATGAACATCAAGTAAGCTCGCCTGGTTCGTCAACTGAATCCAGATCTGATCCATCTCAGTAAGCTCAGGCTCTGTAAGTGGGGAACCTACTGGTGAAGGGAGTGGAGTAGGCATCGGAGATGGTGGTATAAAAGAAGGAGATGACGGTGTGTACTCTGGGCTAGCTGCACGTACACCCGTGCCAACATCACAAGCAATGTCTAACTACTGACTATCATCCAAACCCTGAATCTGTGCATCTCTCGAGCTCTGTCCAACCTCGAACAATCCCTGACATCCTCCAAAATACCCTTGCCGTCCCTCGGCATCCTAACCTGATCTATGCCCACAGGAGTATCCCTATCCCTATCATCCTCTAAACCCATAGAAGTGTGCTCAGCAGGTGCAGTCACAGTAGGAGTAGGCTCATCCTGAACTGGCTCTGGATCCTCCACTGGATCCTCATCCTTATCAGCATAAGTCTCCACTGATCTCCTACGTCTCTGACTAGGTGGGGAATCATCTGGAGATAACATAGGTGACTGAGGTGGTGAATCAGCAGGAGTATCCTCAAAATCCGATATAACCCTCTTCCTAGGTGGTAAAATTGGGAAATCTGAGAGTCGCTGGTAAGGTCCAGAATATACCGACATGCGAGCAGTGCGTCGGTGAACAGGTGGGGTATCAAGATTATGCTGAGCAAAGGTGTACAACTGAGTTGGTGATGAACGGTGTGCTGTGGTAGATCTGTGTAGATACGGCGAGGTAGATGGAGTGGTGTGTACCGGCTGAACTGGAATAGATGGCTGAGCAGCAACACGAATAACCTCCATCAGTGGGTCATCCATGAACGGAACTGGCTGCTGTGTCTGAGAAGTGAATCCATCAATATCCACCTCGGAGTGTGTGCCGAATGGGAGAGACATGGTCTGTGACAAATATAGTGCGACACGTATAAGTATATAGAAATTACTTATATCATATATGCTTAGTATGATATACTCATATAGCATGCCAAAACACTTAATCAAATAAGGCAAACAATGCTCAAATCAAATAAGCAACTAATGCTCAAATCATAGCAAGCTAAACTGGCAGGCATCCGGCGGTCATGATGGAAAGTTTTTCAAAATCGGTTATAGTTTGAGGTTTTTATAAACCACGTTCTCTATAACCTAGGCTCTGAATACCAATCTGTAACACCCCCAAAATCACAATATTTGTGGAAGCATACACTTTGGGGTGCTACGTGGTTGATAATCATCACACAAGATATAGTGAACGGATTAAAAATCCGTTTTAAAATATATTACATCAGTCAAGTCATGTAGCAATACATAAAAACCATTTTAGATGAAAATGAAGCCCATTTAAACAAAAGGTCCAGTTGTCAGAGTAAACGCATTAAAAACATTTCCATCATTTATTGTGACCGACGCCATGCACTGCACCCGGCTAAACGCACCTCAGTTTCCTGAGAAAAACATGCTAAAAGTCAGCTAACGCTAGTGAGTTCATAGGTTTAAATAAATAGCACACATGGACCAATAGCAATATCATAAAACAAATCAGCAGATACACACTATCCGTAATGCAAACACTAAGCCTCATCCTACCGAAACTAAGACAATGCAGCACGACTAGCGTTAGCAAATAAATAAGGGTGCCCGCGAGTGTTAATCCCTAGACACCCGGCTAAAAACCCGAATGGTATACGTTCGCCTTGGCTATGCCGAGCCAACCGAACGGGGACGCCACTCCCAATAGATCTATTTATAACAACCGGCTTCCCATCAGGAATTAACGGCAGATGATAGTGGGCACAAAATGGGATTCAGCAAACTTAGGTTTCTGCATACTAGTGTGATCTTAAAAGCAACATCAAATTCTGGTCCATGAAAACAGTTTTGCATGTTTCTCACCCCAAGCTTATAAAACCAAAATCGTATAAAAATATGGGGCTATAAACTCACCTTTCAAATACAGCAATTCAGCAATCAATCAAAATAATGCAACCGCGCCGATCAGCACCCTAAATTAGTACGGTAAGTCTTTGCAAATCATTCGTGGTTCAAGTGTCTTTATTTTATTTGAAAAGTTTTACGTTTGACCTGTGCTCGTGTATTTCTTGCTTGCTGTGTGGTAAAATATATTTCGAAACGATTTATTATTGTAACTCTTGGGGATAGCTCATGGTGAAAGTGCATGGTGGGAATACGTAACGGAACATCCGTGCTAGTATTCGCGATTTAAATGTGCAAGTGTCATATATATATATATATATATATATATATATATATATATATATATATATATATATATATATATATATATATATATATATATATATATATATACACTAGATCCAAGGCCCGACCCGATGGGTCGGCTAGCTTTAAAAATTTTATTATACGATAAAATTAATAGTAAAATAAGTATGAACATGTAGTCACATCCATGAGACGAAAATGAATAAAATAAATATGCCATTATCAAGAAAACAATAATGTTAAACAAAACCTAACATTCAAAATATCCGAATTACATATAGTTTTTAATCTATTATATGGGTCTATTTGAATGTGCTTATGTAATGTTTGATTATCATAACTGCAAGTCATTAATCACATTGGTTTCAAATGTATAACCAAACACCGCCCATATCTTGCCAAAAATTATTACATAAGTTGGACTACCATAAGTTGGCCTGGGCAATTCATGGGCTTTAAGACCAAACTCCTGCTTCTCATCAGCACTTGTGGTCGAGATGATGAAGACTTTCCTATTTTCTTTTCCGCGCTCCGCTCCCTTCTTCCATCAGTCTTCTTTCTTTACCACTACATTATCTCTCCCTATGACTACTAAGACTATCATCAAACACCTAATAGGCGATCACAAAAAACATATAATTTTTAGGAATGAGTAATGATAACTGAAACCAAAAGATAATCTATAGCTGGAACAAAAGAAGAAAAAATGAGTGGGTCGGTAGGGGTTGGATAAAGTGTGTGAAAGAAATACGGGTCACAACAGCCGATATGTTAGCAAGAGAAAACTAAGCATGTGTTATGATGACTTTATAAGTTTACCATGGTTGGAAAGAAGTCCACCATGACTGAAGACCCAATCATCAACCTTAAGAACAACCGGATGCCGTGCCAATTCAGATGCCAGTGGACCACCTGGTCTTAAAAGGACTGATTTTGCAATTAATCCCTTTTGCCGCTGTCCTAATGTTTGGACAAATCAATCAGAATCCCATCACTTTTCATTAGAAGGACTGGTTATTTAAAGTCATATAATCAGATTCATACCAGCAGTGACAAAAAGGATTATGCAAGGGTAAAACAACATAACTGATTTACCGCTATTTTAACTGGATTTCAGACTTTTGTTCCGGTTCCAAACTGTCAAAATGTCTCATTTTTTCACTGAGTTTTGGTCATTTTATTGATTTTTTTATAAAGAAAAATTTCCAAACATTCAAACATCTATTTATTCGAATATTAAGACTTAAAGCAGACACAGACATTATTTTCTAAGGCCTTTTTTAGCTGCAGATTTTTATTGATCATAGTATCACATAACTATGTTCAAAACGCACATACAAACACCATCTAATTAGCAGACATGATCACTTACCAATTCACTCCTGTAGTTTGTGGAGTGTGTCCTACCACCATTGCCTTCACGCCAACTACTTGTAGTGTGCTGTCAAGAATAGACTGTATCTGTGGAACAAACATGTTTTAGTTTTAAGAGATGTGCATTTAGTAATCGTATAACATCACTAAGTTCTGGATTCATGAATTTTAAGTCACCTGAATTTGCGTACCTGTTCAATATGATAGTCTTCTAAATCATCGGTATCTCTAGAGTACAAACGATTCCACACAACACTATCATAGCCTCTGGTAGCTATGAAAGGTATTTGTGACTCAGCGTCATCTTCTTCACTAACATTAATCATCCATTTAGATACCTCATTGTTTATCCTCTCTATGCCATAGGTGACTGCAACACAACCAAGAATTCAGCATGTATTCCCTTAATGAAACAAATCGCACCAAGTAGATATGGCAAAATGGGTAACGGGTCAAAGTGGATATCTTTTTCAGCAAGCAACATTTCCATTTAATCAAAATTTTATCTTAAGGTACGTCTTTGCCTAATGCTGCTATTAACAGTCATTACAATATATTGATAAAATAAAAGTCATGATCTACATGATTCTCCTATATAGACTAAGTAGAACAAACGCAATCTTTGATTGACTACTTAGTCTAACTCTATCAATAACACTCTCAATAGAGTTGGACTAAGTAGTCAATCAAAGATTGCATTTGTTCTGGGATATCGTGATTCGGGAGGTGTCTGGTGGGGGTAGCCTGAAAGATTGCAGCAATATGTTCTTTTTGTCATTTTAAAGCCAAATTGCCTATTTGTGCATATTACCAATCATTCATTTTATTGATATGTATCAATTATATTATGTATAATGTTATTATTAAACGGTGTTTTCAACAGCTTGCTACAACTCACAGAAGTTTATGTAAATATGTGGAAAAAAAATGTAGCATAAGCAAATACATAAGCAATCCCAAACACCCTATATCAATTCAAATTACTCAAAATTAAAGAAGATAGAATGAAGTACCAGTGAAAGGCCAAAAAATCAAAAGTGCATATTTCTTCCACTTATCCGCAAGCAAATAAGCATGACAAAGTGATTTGATATAATAAGCAGCAGGTTGAATGTATCCAGCATGTGGTTCCTATAAACGTTCAACATTATTAACAATGAAAATAAATATGTAAAATAATACACTGAAGAACAATAAGTGTACCATCTCCTGGCGTCGTCTTGTAGACACTGAATCAGAACCTAAATGATAAGTAGCAGGGGTAGACGCAGCATATGTTGGTGCAAAAGGATCTACATATCTGGTGGAGTTTCTGTAGTCATCATGCCCTCTTATAACATGAGCATCTCTTTGTGGGTTCCTTTAATTATCTCTTTCTCTTCCATGCATACTGCCTAAAATTTTAACTCGGATGGGGTCAAAATTAAAGCTTTGCGGAAATAAAAGATGGGTCAAATTACTCCACCCAGTTACTTATACATGAGTTGATTCAAGCATGTTTTATCTCTAATGGGTCAAATAAGTAAAATAAAAAATAGACAAAAATGAGTTAAGTAGAATTCCAAAAACAGTAGTATAAACATAATCGACTATTCTAATAGAATTTATTTTATTCAGTCCGTTTGACTTGTTTGAGATAAACCACAACCCAACCCAACCCATACATAAGTAAATGATCCAAACTGCCACCTCTACTAAATACCTTTTCGGGCAGCTTGACTCCTTCTGGTGGCCGGGCAATATGTTCATGATAATCTGCAAGTCTGTATATAGCACATCTGGAATGCAAAACAGTAAGAGTAAGTATGATATAACTCATTGGCAAGGACATGCAACTGTTAAAACTATAGCAATAAGTTCTGTTTTTTTAAGCTTACATGACTTGATTATCCATGACATCCTCCATCCCGTGAACAAGTGATTTGAAAATTGTAGGACATGGATCTCCAACGCAAAGGGATATATATCCATTCATCCCACCAGTGTTCAACACCATAAATCATATCAGGGAGAGTAACAGCAACAATATGCAAGATTAAACACTGGAGTACAAACCTAGCAAGCGGGTCAATTTGTTCCTTGATCTCGATTTGTTCCTTGTCCGACAATTGCTTACAACGGCTATCCAAAGCATATATGTATGGAGACAGTTTGTGTGATAATGCTATGAAAAGCATGTCAGGCATCGTGATATTTCTCCGTGCTTCTTCCTCCTGTGAAAACAATCAGTATAATGGAACCACAAATTAACATGCTTTCCAAAAAATTATATATTTTTTGCATTCAAAAAAGCATGTGATGTCAAAAAACATATTCATCATACCGTTAAAGTATGTTATACTTTTTCCACTTCTGCAAGAAGACGGTACTCATCGATATATGGTAACTTTGCTATAACCTAAAAATAAGCGGGCAGAACAATGGTAAATACACACAGCATCAAAGTAAGGCAAAACAGGATAGTAAACAAAGAAAACACACCTGCCAGGCAAATCGCTTCCCGTTCATGGCCGATAAAAGAATATGGCAATATGAAAATACATAAAGAAGTTAATAAGCTACACTTAAAGTTCATGTCATTAGAGGGTCCATAACCTCTATATCCAAATTGAAAATACTTAAAAAAGTTAATAAACTACACTTAAAGTTCAGAATGCAGCATCATCTCCACACAACACGCAAGACATGATGTGTGGATAATCTTAGATTTCGAAAGTTATAACTCTATAGGATATTTTTATTAGCATAAATCATCCGTTTAATCAACGAATAAAGTTAAAATAAAGTCATGACATTGTATATGACGTGTTCATAATATTGACCATGTTAACTTGTTTCTCACATAATGACGGGAAAGTAGTTAGATTTGTGGATTTCCCAAAATGATGACATTCAATAATTTGCCAAATGGTTACCCATAAACAGAAATCAGACCAAAGTTTATTACTTTTTCGATCTTCTCTTATTGTCAAATATTAGTTTCTAATCAAATTGAACACATTAACTATTTATGTAAATTGAACGAAAAGAGAAATAAGTTATTGTGGGTCGGCACTCGTAACACCTTCCCATAACCAAAATGATCCATTTTGAGCTCAACCGACTTTTAACAGTTACCCACCACTACCTTTTTGACCCAGATATATTAAAGGCATTAATATTTCAAAAGGCTCGCCCTGACTTGATTCTTAATATGAAAAATGACTAATTAATAAGTCATCTGGATGCATAATTATAAATAGACCAGTATGAACTTCTGTTGATACAATGCTAAATACAAAATTAATGTTTGATGTATGTTCTGCATTTATAAAGTTTATAGTATTACCTCTATCAGATGTTTTATCCCAGACACGCTCATGGACTCCATATCCCAATTTTTCAGTTGTTTGCGGTATAAACCAATCAATAAATCAAACTTATCCTCTACAATGTTCACATTATTCCTTTCCGATCAATCTGCTCAACATAAAAGTTCACATTATTCCTCAAAAACCTATGAACAAAAGATAATTGTTTAGACATATCATACAACCATCAAATATTCATAAATCGATTAAAAATAAGAATAAAATGAGAACCAAGTTTAATTCATTAAAATAAAACTTCAATCGTGATCTTACCTTTGCTGTAGCATCAATAATTTTCAGCTTGATAATCTCTCAATAACCCTAATTACAGGTTCATAAAAGCAACAAAAAAAATTGATTTAATTTTTTCGGCATGATTATGTACGACATGATTTAGATCTCAAAAGTTATCGTTATCAGCATCCAATAAACACCGCCGGAATGTTTTGTCGTGCATAATCGAAGAAGATTTCTGTCCCAAATGACGGAAATTTGGATCTTAATAATGTTTTATTGAACTGTTTATTGGATTGTGATGGTTTGAAGGGTTTCGGTTACTGATAGATTTCGGTTAGGGTTTGAGGGAGATGGTTTGAGAGGATCTGATTGTGTGTGTGTTTTTTTTTTTTGAGATTGAAATAATGGAATGGATTGTTTGTGAGTTGTTCCGCCCAAAACACGTTTCTCAAGATCGACGGCTCAGGAATATTTGCTATTTTACACGTGGCAATTGATTAGAATTTTGAAGGGAGATTTTGTAGGACAACACTCCTTTATATAGGATGGAGATATCTTAAGTTAATTTCTCATATATTTAATTAATGGAGATTAATTAAATAGCTTTGAAGAACGGTTAACATAACGTAGTTAGTGAAAAACTATTATATTTAGAAACGTTGTTTAGTACTTTTGTTGCAACATTTATTATAAGGAAAACAAGTTTGTTAAGTAATTTCATAAAGTTTACTTAAATTGTGGATTTTCTCAAAATATTCTAAGTGTTGGATTTTTAGAAAATTTGGGCATGACCCGTTCGTTTATACAGCGTTTCCATTTATCTCACGTGTTGCAAACTTTACTCAAATACTTCGCTAACTAGTTATAAGTGCAAAATACTTTCGTGATATATGTTAAGTGTCGTGAATACATATATTCGTCGTTAAATTGTTCGTTATCTTAACCTTTAAGTGATAACACTAAATTTCGACGCGAAGTCAATATTCTTCAAAAAAAAGTCAACAGAAGTCAATTTAAATGTCATTTTAGGAAAAATGTCAATTTTTACCCTTTCGGAGACTAAGCGTCTCAAAACAAGTCCAAAAATAGTTATCGTTATATTTATCGTTTCGTTAAACATTTTTAACTTCGGCGAGTCGAAAAATATTCCAAAAATCAAATTTATCATTTTTCTTTGTATATTGGGCCGAACTATCAAAATAAGCCCAATTACCATTTTTGACCCAAAACACATTTTTAGTTATAACGTATATATCGACACGTTACTAAAAATCATTTTACTCGTTCAATACATTCGTTTGGTCAAAAAGTCAAACTTTCCAAATTTCATATGGGCTTTGGCCCAACAGTAAAATCGTGGGCTTTTTGGCCCAAAAAGCCATTTAGTCCAATTTGTATTAACTTGTTACTTATTAGTTATTTTTAGTTACCAAACATACCTTTTACTTATCAAATAAGCTCTAATAATTAAGATACTTAACAAAAGTCAAACTTTGACTTTTCTACTGTTCATTCGACCCATATATTGCATCTCAACTTATTTTCACTTTTGTACTAGTTATTTTTAATGACTTATAACTTATCAAATAAGCCAAACTAATTAAACACTTTACTATATTTTTCCACCATTTCACCATTTGAGCCAAAATTTTATGTTTTTCAAAACCCCAATAATCTTATATTTTTAACACTAGTCGAACCATGTATGTGCTCAAAAATTCAATATGGTGCTTAAATTAGTGTAAAAACCGTAACTAGTGTTTGTATCCTCAAACTAGCACCATATGCAACAATATTTACCACACAAGCAAGAAATCTACTAATTAACTCATATCCATCACAAAAAGTCGAGCACTATAAACTCTAGATCAAACCATAGCTTAAATCATATTATCAAAACATATACATTTAACACTTTTAAACATCACTATACACCATATAAACAAGAGATTAACAAATTTAGAAAAGTTTTAAGAATCCTTACAATGGGTTGAAAGTTAACGTGTGATAGAGGAGGCAAGAACACCCAAAACTTTGCTAGTTTAACCCAAATCCAACTCCAAATTACCCAAAATCCTTTGCAAACACCTTTGATCTTGATCTTTTGTAGAGAAAAATTTTGTAAGTGAAGTTTGTGTGTGTATAATAGGCGTACAAATGAGGCTAATAAAAGAGATGAGAGAGTTTATTTTGGGTAATATTAAAGATAGAATGTTAGGAAATCTAAAAGTATAACCATTTTTAGCAAAGTTTAGATTACATTTAGGATAGATAGCAAAGTTATCCCATGTGATGTTTGAGGTGGCCTAGGTGGCCGGTTTTAGGATTATTAGGGAGGGCAAAAATAGTTTTGATCCCGCTTTGGTGTATAGTGTGTCGGTTTAAGTTAAAAAGTTACCGTAAAGTCCCGGTTTGACGTTTTTGGACCCGATAACGTAAAATAAAGTTTTTAACCACGTTTTCATCAAAAATATAATAAAATGTCATTACTGACTCAAAATATATTTATTTGACCTTTACCATGTGTACTGTGCTGTCGGTACGCGCGTGCGGTTGTTTTTCAGAAAAATGCGAGAAAGCTCTCAGTAAATTATAATACTTGTCAGTAACTATCAGAAATGTGATAATTTAACTTTACTGACAAAAATAAACTTTTTTTGCAGTGACTGTAAGCTACAGTATGCTGGGACAGCTCCCGAAAATGCTCAAAATACTCAGAAACATGCAAATGCGCACATAAATGCTTAGCTTAAAAATAATTAATACTCATATAATATTAATTAGCAACGTGAAAATTACCATTTGTCACAATGGTCGATATACCCAAGCGGGCTTAGGATTTGACCCAAATAAAGCTTCAACAAGTAAAACGAAACAAGTAGAATCTGTCAACCCACAAGTTATGTCAAAACAATAGATGGCACCACTAAAGGTACGGACGGTACCATTAAATTTAATGGTACCGTGGTACCGTCTGGAGATGGAGACAGAACTGAATCGAATTTAAAAAGTAATTCAAGTCCTAAACCAAGTCACGTAGTTTTAAATGGTACCAAAGTACCCATTGCTAGTATAAAGGAAGTCAAAAGATTTTACAAACCTTTGTCAACCCCCGGGCTTGGTTTTGTAAAACCTGACACTAGGTCTAAGACTCCTCCACCTAGAAAAACAAATGTTCCTAAACCTTGGTCAAGAACTTTTCTACCGAGAGGTAACTCTAGAAGACAAAGTTATTCAAGTAACTATCCCGTAACTTGAGATAACCGTCAACTATAGAGTTACTTACCATGGGAAATTTGTCCTCCGTTCCAACATCCTAACCAAATGCAACTAATGCATGGGATGTTTAATGCTAACAACTTTAGACCCATGAGATATTGGGTACCAAATGTTTGAATGTTTGTCTTATTCAATAGATATGCTTGGGAATCGACTTGAAGCCTGACGAATGGGTCAAGGATAGTGGATGCACTAATCATATGACGGGTAACTGAAGTCTTTTCTTATCATACAAAGCATACAACGGAGGTAATGTCACTTTCGGTATCAAACTTAAGGGCAACATAATAGGCAAAGGTACGATCACTCAAAACTCCCTCACTATTAGAAATGTTGAGCATGTAGATAACTTAGGATTTAACTTGCTTAGAATTAGTCAAATGGTAGATAATAAGTGTAAAGTAATATTCTCTGAAGAGGGTAGTGAGATCATTAAGAATGGTAAAACCATAGGCAAAGGAGTTAGGAGGAATGGCTTATTTGTTATGAAAATAGGAAATAAGCCTCAGGATAAGATATGCTTAGCAACCATAGATGATAATTCCACTCTATGGCATAGGAGATTAGGTCACACCAATATGCGCTTGATACAATCATTGGCGTCTAAGGAACTAGTTAGAAACCTACCTAAGATTAAGTTTGATAAACACTTTTGTGACGCTTGTAAAGTTGGAAAACAAGCTCATTCTAGTCACAAAGCTAAGAATATGGTCTCGACCTCTAGATGCCTAGAACTCCTTCATATGGACTTATTTGGTCCATCCGCTGTACGAAGCTACGGAGGAAATTACTACACCTTAGTGATAGTTGATGACTACTCTAGGTATATTTGGACTAGATTTCTTAAGAATAAGACCCAAGCCTTTGAGGAATTCGAAATCTTTAGTAAGAAAGTCCAAAATCAACTAGGATGTACAATAGTTTCTATTAGGACGGATCATGGTCGGGAATTTGATAATGAAGTGCAATTTGGAGCATATTGTGTTGCTAATGGTATTACACACAATTTCTCGGCTCCACGCACTCCACAATCAAATGGGGTAGTTGAGCGGAAAAATCGTACTCTACAAGAGATGAGTAGAACGATGTTGAATGAACAATCAATTCCGCAAAAGTTTTGTTGTAATGCGGTGGACACCTCAACTTACATTCTTAATAGGATTCTAATTAGACCCATCTTAAGAAAAACACCCTATGAAATCATGAACGGTAGAAAACCTACTCTTGATTACTTTAGAGTGTTTGGAAGGAAGTGCTTCATACTTAACACTAAAGACTACCTCACCAAGTTTGACCCAAAGTCTTACGAAGGTGTTTTCCTAGGTTACTCCCAAAATAGTAAAGCCTACATTGTCCTAAACAAGAAAACAATGAAAGTCGAAGAGTCACTCAACGTGACGTTCGATGAAAGTCCTCCACCAACTAAGACATCACCCTTGGTGGATGATGACTTAGATGAGGATGAAGCCATTAAGGTCAATGGCAAGAAACCCTTAGAAGATGACATTGATGATGAAATAGTTGAAATTGACAAAGTTGTCAACATTAAAGAATCTAAGAACCATCTTATTGAAAATTTCATAGGAAACCTTAACCAAAGAACCCTTAGGTCACAAGCTCAAAACAAAAGTAATTTCTTTTGTTTTATATCAACCGTAGAACCTAAGAATGTCGGTGAAGCGATTAAGGATGAAAGTTGGGTAGTTGCCATGCAAGAGGAACTTAATCAATTCACCGCAAACCAAGTTTGGGATTTATTACCTCCTCCTAAGAATCAAACCATCATAGGAACAAAGTGGGTGTTTAGGAATAAACTCGACGAAAATGGTGTCGTAACTAGGAATAAGGCAAGGTTGGTAGCACAAGGCTATAACCAACAAGAAGGAATAGACTACGACGAAACCTATGCACCCGTAGCAAGATTAGAGTCCATTAAGATACTCCTTGCCTATGCGTGTGCCTTAGACTTTAAATTGTACCAAATGGATGTGAAAAGTGCATTCCTAAATGGTTATATCAACGAGGAGGTATATGTTGCACAACCTCCGGGATTCGTTGATTTCGAGAAACCGAATCATGTTTATAAACTCAAGAAAGCACTTTATGGTCTCAAACAAGCTCCTAAAGCTTGGTACGATAGACTAAAGGCATTCTTGATCGAACATGAATATACCATGGGAGTGGTAGATAACATACTTTTCACAAAGAAACGTAATTCTCATCTCATCATTGTTCAAATATATGTCGACGACATCATATTTGGCTCAACTTGTCCAGAACTGTGCAATGATTTCTCTAAGATCATGTGTGACGAGTTTGAGATGAGCATGATGGGTGAATTAAATTTCTTCCTTGGTTTACAAATTAAACAAATGGAAGATGGTATCTTCTTTAACCAATCTAAGTATAGTAAGGAGATGCTTAAGAAGTTTAGTTTAGAAGAGTCTAAGCCCATGAAAACTCCCATGTCCACGAAAATAAAACTCACGAAAGATGAAGAAGGTGAGTCCGTGGATAGCACTAAGTATAGAGGTATGATAGGAAGTTTGCTATACCTCACGGCAAGTAGGCCCGATATCATGTTTAGTGTCTGCCTTTGTGCTAGCTTTCAAGAGGATCCCAAAACCTCTCACCTTGAAGTGGTTAAGCGTATCTTCTGATACATTAAAGGCACTATACACTTGGGATTATTTTATCCCAAGGGGACCGGTGTAGAAACTGTTGTCTATGCCGACTCTGATCATGCTAGAGATTATGTGGATCGAAAAAGTACGAGTGGCGTTTGTACCTTCATGAGTTGTTGTCTAACTTCTTGGTTCTCCAAGAAACAAACGGCTCTTGCTATCTCCACGACCGAAGCCAAGTACGTAAGCGCCGGAAAGGCATGTCAACAAGCACTATGGATGAAACAAGCCCTTAATGACAATGACATCCATCTAGATGATGTCCCCATTATGTGCGATAATAAAGGTGCTATTGACTTGAGCAAAAACCCCGTTCAACACTCCCGTACTAAACACATCGAAATTCGTCACCACTTCCTTCGCGATAATGTTCAGAAAGAAAACATTTCTATTGAGAAAGTTTCTTCTCAAGACAATATCTCCGACATCCTAACCAAACCTCTCAAACGAGAATCCTTCAACTACCTTCGTCTAGGTCTAGGAATGATGGAACATATTCCATAAATCTCATGACTATGTCAATATTTCACGGGAAATATTGAAGTCATCTCGTGTGTCTCATCTCATGACTCTTTGAAGTCATCACTTTTTGTCTAGACTAGGTTCCCCTCATCAAAAGAATTTATTAGGTATAAATTCTTTTCTCGTGTCAAAAAGTCTCACTAAAACAGCGAGACTTATTTGTCAAAAATCAAAATGGGACGAAATTTCATCCCATCAGATCATGGCTCCACTAAAAGTGACACGGCATCGTTAAATTTAACGGTACCGTGGAACCGTGTATCTGATACATCCCGTATTTCAGTCCCCTTTTCCCACATTACCCAATTTAAACCTTCCCAACTTCTGCAACTACTGTCAAAGCCAAACCTCACAACCCAAAATTCAATTACACCCTTTCAAGATCATATTCAAGACATTGATTTTCAAGATTATCAATCACTTCCACTTTTTCAACATAAATTGTAAGTTATCTTACTCTAATTTTCTTTAATTTTGAGTCTAGGGTTTATTCATACATGAAAACTGAATTGGGGTTTTTCAATTTTTGAGTCTTTATTTAATTAGTACTAGGATTAGACAATATGTGATTCCCTTAACATAGGATTTTCATAAACCCACTTAAACCACATATTTTCCTTAAAATCTAGTATGTTTTTTTTTTTTTTTTTTTTTTTAAGAGGAATTATGTCTAGGAAACTTGCAATTAGAAGTCATCAAAACTCAAATTTTTCAAAACTTTTGGCAGCAAAACATTAAAGTTGCCAAACACCCCAATTCCATTGTTTTCGAAAAATTTCACGAAACTAGGATCATAAAACACTTTTCGTGCATTGTTGATGCAAACTAAAAACGTTTTCTCATGTATACATGATCTCACGAATATTGATCGAATTACATAATCAATATGTACTTTTTGACATATTTGCTTGAGCAAAAGTAAAATTAGGAGTGTTTGGGTAATCTCATTATTTTTAATTCTAAAGTCGAGATTACCGCACCTCCACATAGTTTGCATGTAGGCACACACTAGGCACGTGTCTGTAATGCAACTACTCTCAATTATAATTTTTCTTAAAATTTTCTTATAGGAAACAAAAAAGTCTCATGAGTATGATTTTGATCATCTTCTAACCGATACCTATACACCCCAAATCTCTCGTGAACCCACAACACCCGGTAGCCACATTCGTGCCTATGTCAATCTTGAAACCCGTCGATTTCATGAAGGTCGCGTCGTTGATCCATCCTTAGTTTATCATAGGGATATCAACACTTCATTTAGAGCTATAGGATTCGATTTCTTACTCCACATCAACGAGCACATTTTTCCTCGTTTTGTGTTGGAATTCTTTCGACAAGTTGAACTCGTACGTAACGAGGATTAATCTTTGTCACTTTGGTTTTGGGTCCGAAACTTCAAATTCGTCCTAACTCTTGAGCAATTTGCTCAAATTCTCCGAATTCCCAATCATGGGCAATGTGCCTATACTGAAGATTGGTGTCTTGAGTCCCTCTTCAACTATCGTGAAGCGGATAGTCCGTATTGCTCCTATATACCCTCACCAACCGAACTTACCAAACTCATAAATACTCCTCTTACCCAAATCCAACGAAAATTCATTTGGATGAGGTTCGTCATGAACTACTTTCTTGGGCAGTCATCCTACGAGAAAATGTTCTAAGTCTAACAGGAAATCGTAAGCAACTTCCAGCGTGTTGTGCTCGTATGATTTACTGTCTCCTAACCCAACAACCATACAATCTCGCATACTTCTTCGCTAAGCGAATTGTACATCTCAAGGGTAACAAAAATAAATTAATACCCTATGGGATGTTCCTAACTCGTCTTTATCACCACCTCACAAACTATCACCCATACCTTAGTGGTCCTTAATACTCACTCTTTGATCCCGTCATGAAACCCCTAAATGAGTCATATGTCTCATCCATTCTCATTTCTGAATCCTCCACCCACTATGCACCCTTTGATGATCCAAATCATGAGAATGAGATGCATACTCAAGACAAGAATGTGACAAGAACGGGAGAATGCTCAAGTCATAAGTAGTTAAGGAAGGATTTATATCTCTTAATTAGGATTTATCTTTAATAAATTATATTTGGGATTAATACTCTTTGTTATCTTGCATGCTTAACCTTTAATCTATCACCTTGCATGAATATTTTATGTGATATTTGGATGATAGCTTATTTTGTCCCTTATATTTGCATGCTTATGATTATCTTGGCAAATTACATGATAATCTTTATGTGCTAGAAGTAGCTTAAAGTGGGACATATTAGGAAAATAAATCTTTAGTGATTTGAGGCACTATCATTTCCAGGAAATAGTTCCCCTAGAAAACATCCCTCTAGCTGCCCAGAACTAGCCTGCACAGGAAAATTCGTAAAAACAGTGTCACGGTACCGTTAAATAGGCCACGGTACCGTTAAATTTAACGGTACCGTGTGATATTTAGAGGAACCGTGTACCTGTTTGACGGATTTTCACTGTTCCTCCTAAATCCCTGCAACCCAAACCTTAAACCTACAAACTTTGCAACCTCACAAACAACCTAAGATTCCCTTGCTACACCATAGAAGACTACTATCCACTTTAATTCAAATTTCTCCCATCTTGCCTATATAAGTCCTCACTCTTGCAAGCTTATCTTACATTTCATCTTCAACCTCACATCACCCAAACACCATGTCATCCACACAAGAATCTACCACCCACATATCAAAGAAACCTAGGATAACCGTAAAACCGCCCTCAAAGCCTCTCTTTGTGGATCTTAGAAAAGATGATGAAGTAACCACACCACCTTCCCAAGCCACTCCTAACTCACCATCTCTACCTAATGCACCCTCCAAAACATCCTCTACCTACACAACATCTTCTTCCTTCAAAACCATGCCATCCTCAATGGACTACACACTCTCACCCATAACTCCATTGGACTATGCCATGCCAACTCCATCACCAACAAACTCACCACCACCTCCTTCCCCTATCATGGCACAACCCATCCAACCCCATCCCCTTGATCTACATAGTGCTAATTGCCTATGTTGCCTCCACAACCGTAACCTCATCTTCTCCTTGAGAGATGAAATTCACTTCATGTTCTCCTATGTGGAACATCTTTTTACACCACCACCACCCCAAATGATGCCACCATCTCCACAACCTCCTAGCCCACAAAACTAGACATGTTCATGTATAGTTTTTCAACAATAAACCTTTAGGACCCCTCTTGGAAATGAAGTTTGCCTCTAGTCATTAGGGATTTATGCTTCTTGTTGTCTCCTTTTATGCTTATTATGTAGTCATACATATGTATGACACTTTTTCTTTTTTTTTTCTTTTTCTTTTCTTTTTTTTTTTTTTTTTTTATGAATGGATGTTCTCTTTTATGTGGTTGTTTTATTTTTTGAGGCTTGGCTACTTAGTCATTTTTGTGGTTGGATATTTGTCATGAGTGCTACATGTTAGATTTCGTATACTTGTTATCTAACCTTGTTTTGTAGCACGAATCATTGCTCGATTCCTTGGTGTTCTCCAAACGAGGGGGAGTATACATCAAGGGGGAGCCTTAGCAACCTTTTTGCTTCGACAAAAAGGGGAAAAAATGGAAGTAAACTCATTAAAAACTTGTTAAAACTAATTTTAACCTAAAATGAGTTTATGTTTTGTCATCATCAAAAAGGGGGAGATTGTTGATGCAAATAATGTCCTAAAAATGTTATTTATATCTTTCGATAACTTCACGTTTTGAGGATGACAAAATGTGAAATCACGTTACATTAAAATTAACGTAAACAAGTTTTTAGTCGAAAGATCCCATTTCTCACAAATCACTCTAGAACAAATTTACAACTTGACTAATGATCAAAGAAGTGAATTTGTGCTTAAGACTTCACATTTTAATGTGACAAAACATTTCTTTCAAAAATATACTTTACGAATTATTTTTGAATAATTAAGAAATGTTTTAATGGAAAGATAAGTTCAAAATACATAACAGCTATTTTTTCCCCCCAAAATCAGCTCCAAACTTCCCCAAATAAGTTTTCACCAGAAAAGACAAAAAGAGGAGCGTTTTTGTCTGACACGGCTCCATGGTTCCACTAAATTTAGTGAAGCCATGTGTGATTTAGTGGAGCCGTGCCTTCATAACGGCCAGATTTTTTCTGCCTATAAATACCAGCCCACTTCACAGATTTTGGGCAACCTTTTTTCACACAGAACTTTCTGAGTTTAATACTCTCTTCACCTTTTCTCTTCTTGATCATTTAGTTAGGTTTTCTTTTGTATTAAGAGTGATCCAATCATCCATCCAAGTGATCCTCTTCATTCCTCTTCAAGTGCAAGAGAAGAACTCAAGGTATCCAAGAAGATACAAGAGTTGTAGTTGTAGTTAGAGTACTTGTAACATTTGTTACACACTTGATTATATCTTTGTATACATCAAGATCATTTTTCTTTTGAGAGTTGTGAGAGAAGATCATTGTGATCTTATAGAGATATTGAATATCTCTTGTAGCCATTGGGCTAGTGTGTTGATCAAGTTGATCAAGAGTTGATAGGATAGGTTGAGGGAAGTGAGAGTTGATCATTGTGATCTTGTGAGATCTTGGAGATCTCTTGAAGCTTGTGAGCTTGTGTGGTTGATCAAGTGTGATCAAGGGTAGATCAAGTAGATCGAGTCTTGTGAGTTGAGTGTGTGAAGTAGAAAAGATCAAGTGGATCGTGGTAGATTAGTGCTAGCTAAGATTAGCACTCGACATCTAGCTTAGTTTCAGAAATAGGATAAGCGACGTGTACAGTTTTCTCCGCCTAAAGGGAGGTTGTTGACATAGTGCTTGAAACTCTCGAGTGTGGTACTCGGGGAGTGGAGTAGGGCGAAGAAGAGCTTCATAGCTGAACCACTATAAATCCTTTTGTCCCGGTTTGATCTTTCCATCTCTTCTCTTTACTTTCATTACTTATAATTAGTTAGTTTAGTGTGTAGTTCATATTGGTGTTGATTGATTGCACATAAGATTCGAATCAAGGTTTTTCATCAGTAAAGTTTTAAGAAGTTTTAAAAGAACTTAAAAACTGGTAAAACTATTCAACCCCCCATTCTAGTTTTCCACATACGTTTTCAAAAGTTGGGCCAATCTAAAGAAAAACATAAAAGCAAATGAGTTACCCATCATGCATAGAGTCGTTTCCCACTGGGAATCGAGCAACGACAACTAATGAAGACAAAGAAGGATTGCTGGTCCAATAAGTGAAGACGACGACTTAGCCTCACATTATCAAGATGATAAAGCTGGCTCAGACCATGCATTGTGGACTGATCTTTTTCAAGCCTTAGCAGTTTGAACTACTTGTTTTTTTTGGTGCAAAGGTGAAGTATATATATATATTACTTTCAACATGTACAATATAAGCATAACACCAACTGATTTGATAGACCAAATCAGATACAAGAACAACAATACATCTAATAACAGATATACAACGTATATGATCTAACTAGACCTCTATAAAACAGACTTAAACTATTGCTATCTTAACTGCTGCACTGTCCAACCAAAACCAACTGAATTCACCTTATTGCAATGCACCTTACCATTTGATTACATTTCTATATCAACTCCCCACCAAGGCCATTCAACCAACACCCACAACAGCCAAAGTAGGGTAGAAGTATGGCTTCATCAGGAACCCAACCATTCTAGTCAAGGGCTCTTCTAGAACCCCTACATTTCCCTCTTTACAAAAGGCTTCAGGGTTCTAGAAACACTCACCTTGAGGGAGAAACTACATGCCCCCTTGGTGAACTGCCTGTTGGAGTTGGCAGAAGCAGGGGCGGAGCTATGTGAAGAGCAGGGTATGTAGGAAAAAAAAGATAAAAATTGTAAATAAAATGTCAAGTGCCCTCGACATAATGATTCGAGTGCCCTCAATTAAAGAATCAAATGTGTGTGTGAAAAACTTTTTTCGTCAGTTTGTTGGTCGAAAAAAATGGAGGAACGAGATTCTTTGTTATATAGTGAGTGGGAAGATCGGAGATAGCAGGTTGTGGGGCATAGGTTGATATCAAAAAGTTTCAAACTATTTTAATGATTACTCGTATTATATTGGAGTATAAATTATACAGTATCCGGCTTAGAGCAATTTCAAATCTCTTAAAAATCTAAAATGAAAGTTTCAAACTATTTATTCTTTATAAACGAGACAGCGTGGCCCGTGCGATGCACGGGCTTTGTTTACCATAAAGAATTATCGGTTCTGCAAGGGTTGTACTCGACTAAATAAACAAAGCTTGTTTAAGTAAGCGTTTGTAAATTGAATTGTTACACGGAAAAAGTATCAAACACATGAATGGCTTCCATCATCGTAACGCAAAACATGTTATTTCAAACACACAGTTTATACTACACACAACCCATATGTTTTCGTTTTGTCTGTTACACACAAGCTTATGTACCATCGTCGTTATACCTTCAAGTGGCACCAATCGATTTAGAGAGTCTGCAAATAAAATTTGTAACCAAGTATTAAAAATGTGATATACTTATAGAACATTATCCGAATATTATTTGTATTTATATAAGTTGTAAAGATATCGGTATATTGGTTTATGATATAAATATATTAGTAACAATAATAAAACCACAAAAGTTAACAGCCAAAACTAATCAAATTGACTAAGTGTGTTTACTTCTCTCTTAGTGGAGAGAAAAGTGGGCCTAAAACCTTTAATGGCTCTTAATTGAGAGAAACATTAAAGCTTGACTCTTTCTAATAAGAGACTAACTACTTAATATAGACCTTTATATATAACTACTTAATTTAGTAAACACCGCTTAAATCAAAACCAACATCATCCGGTTATCAAAGTTTTAACCTAAATAACATAAACATCCTAAAAAATAGTCAAAACACATTACATAACCAATATGTAAGGGGTGTTTGGGGTTGCTTATTGAAAATATATTATGCGTTTTGAAAATGGATAATTAGAAATTCAGCGGTTACAAAACGTGAGTGTTTGGATTTGATTATGTTGTTTGAAATCGCAATAATCAGATAATTAGTTATTTTAGTGTTTGACAAATCTGGTTATTGGTTTAGTTAATAGATAAAATGACTAAAATATACCTTCTTTGTATTTGTTAAATTACTTAATATGTAAATTTACCATAAAAGACATTTACAGATATGTTCGTATTTTATAAGCATAATTTATAACGATCGTTTAGTAATTAATAATACTAACAAATTAACAATTTATAAGGATCACACTCACATCTGATTTTCTATTGAAAATACTCTTTTTCTAATAAAAAATACTTTTATTTTATGGGGCAATTTTAAAATCTATACATACTAATAAACGTGAAAACTTTACAAGCTCTCTAACCACACACTGCATTCAATTCTCTGACGTGTCTCTCTTCCCATTGGCTCTGTATTAATTTCGTACAAGTCCATAGCTGCATCAGTTTTCCTCGGAATGTATCAAGAGAAAGGTCCGTATTTTTTGGTAAGTAATTATGCCTTTGAAATCAATCAATTAATAATTTGTTCAAAACCCTTTAAAATTGATTATTAATTTGTTCAAACCCAAATCATTCACACTACCACCGTATCCGGACAAACCCTAAACTTGGCAATGATCGGCAAACCTGATTTGATTACAATTTATATGTTCCAAAAAAGGATACACAAAAGGAAATATGTGTAACCCCGGTTCGTTGTCCCGACGAAGGTGTGAATGGAATTATGTGATTTCGGGTTCGTGAAACGTGCAGTGAATGTGTAAAAGAGAGATTTTTGGGATTTATAAACTAAGATAATGAAATATTAACTAAAAACAGTAACTAAGGCAAGGGAAATCCTAGTCTAAGGCAAGCATAAGTGAAAACGCAAAAGTAATCCTAAAAATGCGTTTAAAACGGGAAATAACGAACCTAAAATGTCAAAGTATTAAAATACTATTCTTAGAAATGCCAAATTAATTTTCCTAAGTTCTAATTAACAAAAGAAAATTTAAAAAAAAAAAAGAATTATATTTTTTTGATTTTTATTTAATTTTTTATGAATTAAAAACTATTTTTAAGAAATTAAATGATTAAAAATATTAAAACTTTTTATAAAAATCTGAAAGTTTTCTGGAAACTAGTTTAAATAAAAAGTAATGCAAGAAAAATAATTTGGTAAAATCAGCAAGAGCAAATAAGCAGTTTTAAGAAGTGAAGAGAAAATAAGCTAAAAAGAAAAAGAAACCTTAAAAGAAATGATGATGAAGGATCTAACAGAAAAATCTCAAGGGTTCAAGTGGTAGTGTGTTGTGGTGTGGTCTAGGGAAGGCTGAGAGACCAGGGTTCGATCCCAGGTCCTGGCTTTTTGTAAAAACTATTTTTTTATTTATTTTTTTTTTCTAAAACTTGATAAGCACTAATAAGATAGCAACATTTAAAACTAAAACTATTTTGGAAATGGAAAATAAGCAACGAAATAAGCTGGTGGAATCAGAACAGTAGGCATAAAAGGAGAACTAGCAAAGGGAAATAAGCAATGGACAGTTTAACTGATTCTAAACTAAAATAAGCTGAAATAAGCTAAGTTTAAACTAAGCACCATCTAGATGATCCAACTACCTCAGAATAAGTTACAATAAACAGCAAATAAGCACTAAATCTAAACCAAAAAGCACTAGAGTCTGCTGATATGGCAGTTGTACAAGGCAAATTTGGAATTTTCAAGCTACTAAAAAGCTACTCATAAGCTGATATAAAAAATAACAAAAATAGGGAATAGCTAGGTGAGCAACTGAATATTGTTTGTGCCAAGTTTTAGCTAAAAAGGGCCTAAAATAAAGAAATTAAAAATGGAAAACTAGGGCTAAAAATGGGGAAAAACAACTGATATGCAGTCTGCTATTGTGATCTGTGGCAGCAGCTTGGGCAAAGTGGGATAAACTCTATGGAACTTGGTCAACTACTGAATATATCCTTAGTGGACTAAATGGGACACAAAAATGCCAAAAGCTATCTAAGATATAACTTATGGCTATAATAAGTTGTATTGGATAGTCACATACCTTAATCTAAGAGAAATATACTTAAACCTTCCATATCCTTCACAACAGCTTAACACAATCTAAACTGAGATCATACAATTCAAATTAAACATAATCAACCTCAACCCAATGGTAAATGAACAGTAGGTCATCAATTGACCCGTTTTGACCTGCTATCCCAAACACTACTATAAAGACTGTTATTGATTTTTTTTTTTAAAGAAAAAGGCAAAAATAAATAGAGTCTTGAAACACAAATCATTATCTAAGTTAATAAAGCTTCTTATGAATATTGTTTAACCAGAAATAAGCACTAGACTAATGCTATTCTAACTTAAGCTATATTTTTGGATTTTATGAGTATTTATGCAAAATAGGATTAAATCACTAATAAACTAATCAAAAGCTATAAAATACTACAACTAACTGAGATGAACAAATGAAAGCTAGAATAAGCAGTGAATAAGCACAGTGACTAGACAAATAAGCAATGTTGACTAATGTTGACTTTTATTACAAACTGAAATTCAGTACCAATTTTGAAAGATGAAAAGTAAATGACAAAAAGCTGGAACAATAAGCTACAATAATCTAAATTAATGCTACTCTACCATTACACTACTCCTATTCTAAACCTAAAAACCCTAAGAACTCTTTTTTGTAAGTGAGGATGGCTATTTATAGCCAGCTGAGGAGGAACCTAGGGTTTGGAACCCTCTAGGCCTCCTGATATCAACCCTTGATGATCACTTGGTCTCAAATCCTTCAATCTCAGCTGTTGGATCATGTGTACTGCTGTCACAACCAATCAAAAAGCTCCAATCTGCCTATGTGTCATTTCATGCTTTGTCAGCCTTCTAGAAGCAATAAGGACGGGTAAACTTGGGAGGGAGCAGGGTAAAAAGGATTTTGGGAAGATAAAAAGTAACAATGGTGAGTTTGGTGGGTCTGGGTTTAGTTTGACCGGATAATTAATGAGGGGGTTGACCTGGGTATAATGGGAAACGGGTATTGTTTAATCCGGACATGGTTTTATTTTAAAAGAAATGGTGGGTTGGATATATTAGTGGGCTTGGTGGGCTGATGGCATGGATTGGGTTTCAAAATTGGGGTTTTTTGTTTTTGTGATAAGTATTTAAAGTTTTAGTTAAGGATTTGTGGTGAATTGGATTTAACTTACAGGGACTAAAACTGCCATTTGCTGAAATTCATACCAAGGACTGATTTTGTAATTATCCAATGATCCAAGGGCTTTTATTCAAATATCTTTTTACTTTGACGACTTCTTCCCCGGCTTCGGCTTTAAATATATTCTTCCAAATCTCGTGCTCGTGTTTTCCGGATTTTTGTTGATTTTTGTCCTTTTTCTTGTATTCGTTGCTTGCATAAACATAAACACAAAAACACAAATATCTTTGGCATTTTGGTTAGTTTTTTGCCGTTTTGGTCTTAATTTGGTCAAGAAAAAGTATGTGTTTAAGCACATACCAAAACCTATTTTTGGTTTTGATTGTAAGTTTCTTTTTATCAATTTATTAAATTGTTTTTGGTACATCTTTGAAATTGGTAATCAATTAACAACACTCCTCTGACTTTGCACTAACGATTCTTGATGGTGAATAATTGGTCTTTAACTGCCATGAATGATCTTGAATAATACCCAATGATTACGGTAAGCTTTAATAGTATTTAATCGATTTGGTTTATGTTATTGCTGATTTCTTTATGTTTATGATGTAAACCCAGTGATTCACTTCAAATTGATTTTTGATTTTTTTTTCAATTCAATTGATAATACATTTCTTTATGCCCGTTTATGCAGTAACATAAATAGATATTTGATTTCGGCATAAAGTGATTCGTGAGATTAAAGATAATTCCGCACTTGCAATGCATAACAGGTTTTGTTTTAGATACAATGAATTTAAGGTTTTTGATGAAGCGAAAAGTGTACCGCTTTTAGGGGGTCATTTAAGCCCTAAATCGTATTTATTTGATCAAATATTGCCCTAAATCGTTCCTTTTGTCATTTTAGGTACTTTGGAGAAGAAATCTGGAAAAGGAAGCATTTTGGACGTTTTTGGAGCATAAAAGTGAAGAAAACGACAAAGTCTCCAAAGCTGCTGGAAAAGTACACTTGACGGCGTCAAGGATTGCTCCTGACGGCGTCATGGCTTGGCAAAAGAGGTGGATATGACAAAATACACGTGACGCGCCAGAGAGTTTTACAATGGAAAGTCTGACGGCGTCACCCTTTAAGATGATCAAGGCCATCATGGTTTAAGTTAAAGAGAGACGGCGTCAAGCACATTTCTGACGGCGTCAACCCTTGATAGGCCAGAGCGGATTTTGGAGGATTAAAAAGGGACGGCGTCAGGAAGACCATCCGGGAACCCTAGCCACGGCAAGGTGACGGCGTCACCTCCTACAATGTGACGCCGTCAGACCCTAAACTCTATATATAGTTTTGCAATTTTTAGTCATTAGTGTGCAACTTTGTGAGGAGAAACCCTAAGACGAATTTTCTGCCATTTTTAAGGGTTTTATACCCTTGGATCTCCCATGTTTAATTGAAGATAAGTAATCACTTAATCATTCAATATGTCTATGTGTTGTTTGATTATATCTTGTTCTTGTCTTTTAATTAACATGCTAGGCTAGATTTATCTTGTGTTTGCTTAGATCTAATGAAACCTAACTATTGATTATTGGTTGTTGGTGTGTTATTAATTGTATTGGATGATTGTTTATCGATGTTAGGCTTAAGAAAACTGGCTAACCTCCTATACGGTAATTTGCTTGAACGTCTTAAGAAACATGAACCAATGCGTACTAAGGTTTTTATGGTTGTATTTAATGCATGAGCGAATTCTAGTGATCCCATGTTAGGAGCTTCTTAGCCGGCTCGACATAGGAGTGAAGTAGGAGCTTGTAGAGTTGGGGAAGTACGTACGCCACCCCACGATTGGTATTAAGGAATACACCCGTCATCCACGCAATTAATACACACTAATCAACCGGTAAAAGATAGTTAGGGAGTAAGGAAATCTAAGTAAACACATTTCTCTCCACATAAGTTTCACAACCTTTTCATTTTCAGTTATTTTATTTTAATTGCATTTGTAGTATCTGGGTTAGTTGACTAGCAACTAATTCCGCCCACTCCTTCAAACCCGAGATTTTACTTGCTTTTATAAAAAATATAAAAATACAAAAAGAATCTTCCCTCACCCTTAGACCTATTAGAGTAGTTTTTCAATCCTAACGACACTATTCCCCTAGAGAACGATCAATCCCCCGGTACTTGCCACTTCACTATACTACATCGGTCAGGTACACTGCCTGGTGGGGATTGCAAGCCTCTTGAGATCCCTCGAGAGGTAAAACCTGTTGTAAGGTCGCAAAACCACGCATCAAGTTTTTGGCGCCGCTGCCGGGGAATAGTTATTGTTTAGGTTGAATTTTTATTTTATTAGGTCTACTCACTAGATTCCTTTCTAGTGAGATTTTTATTTTATTTTTCTAGGTTTTTCTTTAGTCTATCTTTTTTTCTTCGTTTCTCTGTTCGTAACCATTGCCATCCGACATCATGGAAGGTGGTAATATCCTTGATCCCAACAACCCACCACCACAACAACACCCACCTCCTAGAGCCCGTACCTTAGGAGACTACTCCCGTCCTAGCCACCATGGCTATCGAAACACCATTGAGCTCACTCAAGGAGCCAATGTCACTCCCTTGCGATCCGACACCATCCGGTTGGTGCAAAGCGGATGCGCATTCCATGGACTTCGTTCCGAAGATCCTAATCAACATCTCAAGGACTTTCTCAAAATCGTTGATTCCATAGACCTTGATGTTGCCACTCGAGAGACGACCCGACTGCGTCTCTTTCAATTCTCTCTGCGGGACCAAGCTAGTCAATGGCTAGAGCGTCTACCCGCAGGATCCATCACCTCTTGGGATGATCTCACCACTCGTTTCCTTGCTCAGTTTTTCCCACCAGGAAGAACTACCAAGCTAAGGAATGATATCTTGATGTTCCAACAACGTCAAGGCGAAACCCTCTACGAGGCATGGACTCGATTCAAGGACTTACTCTAAAAAGTCCCTCACAATGGCATAGAACTTTGGCTCCAAGTCCAAATCTTCTATGACCATATCAATCTCTCCACGAGGCAAACCATTGACCAATCGGCCGGTGGTAAGCTACGTGATCTAAGTGCGGAACAATCATGGGCTCTCCTGGAAGATCTTGCTCTTTATGACAACGAAAGTTGGAGTGATCCCCGTGATTTGAATAAAACGGTCAAGGCAATATCTTTGCCTTCGAACAATTCAAGCACTTCCGACCGTAGGATCATAGAACTTGAAGACCAAGTCAAGTTTCTTATGAAATCCTACGAGGCTCCTAAACCTTCAAGCCAAGTGAACAAAATCACTTCTTCATGTGAATTATGTAGTGGTCCCCACGACACTCGTGATTGCGTGGAACTCCCCGAACAAGCTTTTGCGGACTACGCATCCTCGCGTACCGACGGAGCGGGAGACAAGTGGTACACTTTCAAACCCGAGCCAAACCCCTACGGTGATTCATACAACCCCTCATGGAAAAATCACCCAAACCTTAGGTGGAAACAAAACCAAAACGCACAACAAACCAATTCTTCCAACCCACATAATCATTTCCAATCAAGCGGTTCACCCTCGAACCGTACTTTCAATAACAATCCTTCCAACAATTATGGTAGTACCAATAACTTTGAAGGATTGATGTCCCAATTTATGGCATCTCAAGAAGCTCGTTTGGCCAAGTTTGAATCCGAATTCAATCAACAACAAACGTAGATGACCAATAAAATTGACAACTTATTGAAAGCCCTCGATAACCAAGTGCTATCACCTCCACATAAGGACGCTAGGAACACAAATAGCGGACCCCAAGTAAAAGACCCCTCTTCATCCAAACATGTCCACTTAGTCAACATTGTCACTATTAAACCAATTGTTAGGAATGAGGATAATAGTGAACCTGAGGATGAGGTTAAGAAAGTCGAGGTTGATAATGAAGTTAGGAAAAGTGAGATTGAAAAAGTAGATGATGATGAGGACTACTTCAATAGGCTACCCACTAAGGAAGAGCGCGCATATCATACAGACTTATTCGATGACCCCGAGACACCATACTTCCTAGGTAGACCAACTATAAAAATAGGCGACCCTTCTAATCTCAACATACCATGCAACATCGGACATTTGCATGTGTGGAAAGCTTACATCGACCTTAGATCGCCCATAAACATCATGACTAGAGCCCACTACAACTTGATAATGAAAAATCAACTTGGGTATAGGATGTTCCCTGATAAGGGTTGGATGAGCAACTTCACGGGAAGAGTTAAGGGATTACCGGTTTATGTAGGAAACTTCACCTATGTCACCGACTTTGTAATTGTAGAAGATATCCGCCCAATAGTCGATGCAGGCTTAACTCAAGTAGTTTTTGGAAAACCATTTGTTGAGGTCTCTAGAATGACTTATGAACCTTCCTTAGGGATAGTTAGATTTAAGGATGAGACCGATGAGGTGAACTACCAAATGCCATATAAGATAGAGCAATTCCAACACTTGTCAAATGTCGAGAAGGAGCTTAAGCAAGCGGTCTACTATAGGAATGATGAAGATAGAAGTAATGGAGTAGACTATGTTATGGAAAGGATATCCGGTTTCTACAAGGATTGTCTGAAATTAGGACCAGAATATAAAACCGGACATGAGAATGGCCTAGAAACCGTGACCAATGATGGAATCACGTAATGTACGTGACTTTGAGTCTAGCTACAAGACTCGTTAATAAAAAAAAGCGCTTCTTGGGAGGCAACCCAAGCTTTATTTGCTTTGTGTGTTTATTTATTTGTTTGTTTGATTTTATTTGTTTCCGTATGTATGTTTAATTTTTATTATTATTGATTCAGGTTCAAAAGTAAATTTTGAAAATGCTTTATCTTGTTTTTAACTTCGTCTTAACTACTGTGACAACCGGTACTTTTCCACTAATATTTTAATAATAAATGTCTATTTATTATTACCAAACTGTTAAACTAAACAATGATATGTTTATGTATTTATTTCGGGAAGCAAACCCGCACGAAGTAGCGTACAACAACTCGCCAAAATTTATTTAAACTTATCAGTAAAAGTGAATTTATCACTTCCTTACAATTTCAGACTCTGACAAATAAAAAACGAGAGGTTATCTTATTGAAAAAAAAAAAAAAAAAACTGACACCACACGCGTACCGACACCATATTATTTATGGGTTAAGTCCGATAATTATTTTTGGAGTCAGTAGTATTGTTTTATAAAAACGTTCACGAAAATTTATTTCTTTCGCATTATTACTCGAAAACACCAAACCAGGTTGCCACGATTTTATTTTAGCTCAACGGGACACATGGTACACGGGGTAATAATAATAACACAAAACTTATCTCTTTTAACCTAACCTTAGTTGCCCACCCTCACCCACATATACAGTTATGCAATTCCTTATCTTCTTTTTGGTAATAGTTTTCTCCTTCCTCTTTACCCTATTCGATAGCTCAACAGTATCATCAATCACCATCACCTTTTTTTTCTTTTGTTGTCTATCATCCCTCTTTCCCCAAAAATATGAGCACGCGTCTGCCAAGGATGGTGACTAATGCTCTAAACAATCTCCCCAAAAATCGGATTTAAGAAAGGGGAGTCAAACCTTTCCTCTTCTTCTTCTTTTTATTCTACCCCATCGATTCACAGGAACATCACAACTTACATTGATTATCAAAAATCATAAAGGATAGCTGTGGTGGTCTCCTGCTTGATCGGAGGGGGGGCTCATTCGTGTCCAACATCTCTTGGTCTTCTCTTGTAATCGATCATACCCTCTTGTAAGATTTTATTCGAATTTTCCTTCTTAATTCATTGTTAGTGATTATAGTTATATTGGAATCTTGAATTTGGTTTCATGAGGAAGCCGATTTTAAATCTTGAATTGCATTTCTTTTTCGTGGATAAAAGCTCTATTAAAACATTTTAATTTAGTTTCGTGTGGTTTAAAAATCATTGAGATGCTTATTGGTGTGGGTTACCCTTGATCTGAAATTTGTAACCCATTAGGGTTCGGGTCGACCCAGTTTGGGTCTCGGGTTAAGATTTAACCGCGTGTTAGTCGATTACGAGTATTGGTTGTTTGTATCCTTGTTGGGTTGATTTACGAGACACCACAAGGGCGTGTGTGTGCTCGCTTGTGTTTAGTTTTTCGGTCTGACAAACAACACCCACGTAGGGTGTATTCGTTTTAGTCGAGAGCCAGTTCTCAGTCATGGTTGGACTGACATGTGCTTATTTTAGTAAGCTCAAGTTGCGTTTGATTTTGATGTCAAAATATGAAAGTAAGCGTGTGATCGGTTATGTTGTCTTTGGTTCAAATTAGAGTAAATCGAGAGGGGGCATTGATGTTGTTGTCGTTGATTATGTTTGAGTTGGTTTGCCCTTAGTCTAACAACAAACACCACAAGTGTGGTCTTCGGCTCAACAAACAACACCAGGAGTGTTGGTTTGGGTTGCTCAAAAGCACAAGGGTGCGTCCTGTTTATGTTCTTTTTCGTCATCATAAGTGAGCTCGGTCGAGCTAATAATTCTTTCCTAGTTTGTTTCCAGCACTTAGGGTGCGTTTGATCTTTGGTTGCCTCGGTTTAGCAACGACACCAAAGGGTGTGCTCATTTGATTTTGTGACGAAAAGTGAGTGTGATGTTACTGAATATTCAAAAGTATATAGATTGTGTTTTGTTTGTTGCAGTAAAGTATGGTAATTCTGTATTGGATTTTCGTTTCATACTGGGTGCGTTATGGGTTAGCTAATTATGGGCCGAAGCCCAATGAATTTTAAAGGGTGCGCTTGATCTAAAAGTCCAAATGTGTATTGTAAATTTTGTCAAAAAAAAAACATATACCACATGTATTTAATATGCTTTTTGATCATGGGAAAACTTGACTAACGCAAAATTAGTGGTAAGTACAGTTATGTATTTTGGGATCAAAATTGATATTGAACAATTTGGACAATTAGATATATATATATATATATATATATATATATATATATATATATATATATATATATATATATATATATATATATATATATATCTGTCAAGTCAAGGTCAACGTACGTAGCAGCAAGGATGGTGCATCGCCTATTTCTCGTTCTCGCTCGGGAGCCAAAACGAACACGCCTGCTATATTAAACTCGTAACAAACCTAAACATTCCATCAACGTATATTAAACTAATAACGAGTTGTTAGTCACAAACTTGTCGGGAATATTATTTTGAAAAATTTAGATTTATATTAAAGTCACTTGACTTGGAAGCATGGTATAAATGGACGCAACATGAGTTATAAAATTTCTAAAACTCATACCTTATAATTCACAAACCATTTATCTTATAAAACCCGACAATAATCGGAACTTGTAGTTTTATTGACATGATAACATTTACCATGTAATATACTAATTTAAGTTTCCTTTAAAAACTTAAATTACCTTTTTACAACTTTATTGATTTTTGCCGAACTATTGAGATCATTGGGAAAACACCGAAAACATATTAATTGACTCATTTTGTCGACATTCTCCTTTGTCACTATTTTTCCTTGACTTCGTTTGTCATTTCTTTCTCGACTCAAGTTCTCGTCCGTACTTGTCTCGACTATGTCGATTCTCTATTCCTTTTTGGCGTGAGTATTCTTGGGTCTATACTATCTTACCACCACACGAAACGTTAAATCTAAACTTTTTACAAACTTTGTTACGAGTAATCCACGAAAACTAAGACGCTTGTCTTTTCATAACTTTTTACTTTTCGAGACGTATTCTGAGATGACTGCATATATACTAGGTTGTGCCGAGCCGGCACCGTTATGCCTGTACCCTCGACATCGTTAGGTTTTGCTCTTGATGCCAGTTGTGACCACTGTGATATTTTTGCGTTGCTGCAAGCTAAGGTGAGTTCATGGCCCCTACTTTTACTTGTTTTACAACTGTTTTGGGGGAGAATACATGCTAGTTTTTAATTAAACTCTATGACTGTTTATTTGGAAAATGCGAACTATTTACTCCATATTTGACTGTTTGGCTTAAATACTTGAATGTTCACTCGAATGCATTATATGTACACATAACACACACATTGACCAGGGGTACTGGACGAACACATATAACAGGACCGGGTGTAACGGTCACATGACCGGGTGAAACGGTCACATGACCGGGTGTAACGGTCACATTACCGAGTGTAACGGACATACTACCAAGTGTAATGGTCATTACGAGTGTACCGCTTAACCAAGCAATATATTACTTCTGTTTACCAGGAACAAATCTTATTTGGCAGCGGGTTGTAAACACACAGGTTGCAAGTCTTGTATGGGCGGGACTTGTGACTGAGTGGATTTACAATTCCTTTGCCGGGAAATCGTTATTCAAATGCTTTACATTTAACACTAAACTCTATGAACTCACCAACCTCGTGTTGACACTTTTTAGCATGTATTTTCAGGTTTAAGGCGATAACCTAGTTTTGAAGGCTTCCGGCAGGGCATGGCATGGTCATAGAAGACTCTGATAAATTTGGGACCACTTGAAATCTTTTATGGGCTTACATTTTCGCACCATTTTTGAAACATTGTAAACAATTTACTTTTGAACATGAAATCTATTTTAAATGATTGAGATAAAACCATTCTTTATACTTTGTGTTGTGATACCAATTTAGTAGCACCCAAACATGTATGCTTCCGCTAAACCAGATTTTGGGGGTGTTACAACTACATATAAAGGTATTTTGCAAAAGTTAAGTGTAAGGGAAATCCAAATCGGTTTATTAGAACAAATGAACATGAATCATAACAATAATAAATTAACATACATATTAGTAATTGTTTGAGTCAAATGCTTGTATCGAGTCATAATGATGTTTTGCAGGAATTCCAGGAAGTAAGGTATAGGTTTTTCCAGAAATTTTCCGAAAACTTAACATGAGAATTCTGTCAGATCATTTCTGACGGCGTCAGGCCTTACAACCTGACGGCGTCAGGTTTTAATTTTCTGAAATTTTTGAAAGTTTTGTTTTCATAAAAAGTTTTTATTAAATCTCTAACTTATAAACTCCATGAATCTGCAAAATAATCATTCCACAAGCATTATATCCTTATATAGATTTATCCAGCCGATGTTATGCAGGTTTTCGTGTTTGTTTTCTCAGGTTTAACAGGTTATTTTGGACAAGGAGATGTATGTGGAATCTAGCTTTTGGCGATGCTTTAGTCTTGAAGCTTCAACATTACCTTGGAAGAAGATCTAACCATGTTACCTCTTTATCCTCCGAGCGAATCAGGGGAGTATTTGATTTCATTCGTTTACCTTATTTACTTTTACATCTTGTTATTTGAACATTGGGGACAATGTTCATCTTAAGTGTAAGGGGAGGGGGGGGGTAAAGTACGATACTTTAGAGAATACAATTACACTTGATTTTTGTTTGTTTGATGGTAGATGTGTAATAAAACTGAGAGAAATACCTGTTAGGGCAATTTTAGTGCCAAATTTAAAATTTTTTACAACATATAGGAGTGAAACTTTGATCTTAATGAGCGTCTCATGGATAGGAAATTATATGACTAGCACAAAAACCGTACCACTAAAAAATTTTCCACCCCCAAATATGTGAGGTTCGCCCCTAGAATTGGTAGGAAAAGCATTTATGCTATGATGTGTGTACCGGTAGCACTTAGATTCTAGAACTTGCGTTAGGACCATTCCGAGGCCACAAGTGAGACTACATTCGTGTAGTTAGATTTACTACATGATAAGAGGCATTAGGATTAACCCATTGTTTTACACCTGTGTTTTTGTTATAATTACATTGGCTACATTGGTCAAGTAATTCTCCCACACCCTTTGCGTTGTACTCATTTTTAGTACACGATACCCCTAGTACACCCCTCAGAGCCTATCTTTTCGTTTCTAACTTTAAGCATTTTACTTAAAGTAAGAATTTGTTTACACCCCACTTAAATGTACACCCAAATTGTCTTAGCCTACCTTGTATGCACTCATCTTTAGTGCATTATGGTGACAACATTTGTTTAAACCCCAAGTTAATTATCTAATTGATTACATGGTTGCTAAGTCGAGTCATATCCGTGTACATATTGTTTTGGGACGATTGGGACTCATGGGTAAAGTACTAGTGTAATGGAGTAATGGGGATGAACAACATTATTACCCCCATATGTGCTAAATAGTTTAAAAGTACTCCAAGTGTTTCGATTATCTTAATTCGAGTCATTAGAATAGTTATTTGTAAAGTTATGTAAAAGTTCAAGTGTAAGGGGAATGCGACGCCCCTATGATGTATTATTTTGGATGGTAGGGCAAGAGTGTATGAAAAAAAAAAAAAAAAAAAAAAAAAAAAAAAAAAAAAAAAAAAAAAAAAATCAAGAAAAATACAATAAAAATTAGAAAAAGAAAAGTAGAAAAAACATACGGACTACCATCCCGTTTCATTTTATGTTTATTTTATGTTTTTGTTATTTTGTTTTTAGCTTAAGTCGAGTCTAGTCTTGGCTTAGCAACGCCATATTGTACATGTAATTAATCAAGATCTTTAACTCGCCACCAGTAAAATATCATTTATCCAACAAAACCGTGTTTATCATATCCCTACACCTCACGTTATAACCCATGTAAAAGCCCTCTTTGATAGTTTATCTTAGGTGCTTACGCCTAGTGGAGAAGGTTTTCGATCCTTTCCCAAGCCTATGGTAATCTATTTGCTATGACAGGTAGTGAGAGATATTATCCGTTTTCATTTATGAGATATACTTTTATGACACATGAGAGATGTGAGTATCTAAACACTACTTGTGAGGTGCTAGTTTGTAATCTCCGTGCTTATTATGATTAAAGTGGAACGACTATTTGTTGTAATTACTTTTATATTAGCGTTAAATGAACCCTAACTTGTATTTTGATTAGAATAAAAGCGCATTTGCTTGAGGACAAGCAAATCTCAAGTGTAAGGGTATTTGATGAAGCGAAAAGTGTACCGCTTTTAGGGGGTCATTTAAGCCCTAAATCGTATTTATTTGATCAAATATTGCCCTAAATCGTTCCTTTTGTCATTTTAGGTACTTTGGAGAAGAAATCTGGAAAAGGAAGCATTTTGGACGTTTTTGGAGCATAAAAGTGAAGAAAACGACAAAGTCTCCAAAGCTGCTGGAAAAGTACACTTGACGGCGTCAAGGATTGCTCCTGACGGCGTCATGGCTTGGCAAAAGAGGTGGATATGACAAAATACACGTGACGCGCCAGAGAGTTTTACAATGGAAAGTCTGACGGCGTCACCCTTTAAGATGATCAAGGCCATCATGGTTTAAGTTAAAGAGAGACGGCGTCAAGCACATTTCTGACGGCGTCAACCCTTGATAGGCCAGAGCGGATTTTGGAGGATTAAAAAGGGACGGCGTCAGGAAGACCATCCGGGAACCCTAGCCACGGCGAGGTGACGGCGTCACCTCCTACAACGTGAAGCCGTCAGACCCTAAACTCTATATATAGTTTTGCAATTTTTAGTCATTAGTGTGCAACTTTGTGAGGAGAAACCCTAAGACGAATTTTCTGCCATTTTTAAGGGTTTTATACCCTTGGATCTCCCATGTTTAATTGAAGATAAGTAATCACTTAATCATTCAATATGTCTATGTGTTGTTTGATTATATCTTGTTCTTGTCTTTTAATTAACATGCTAGGCTAGATTTATCTTGTGTTTGCTTAGATCTAATGAAACCTAACTATTGATTATTGGTTGTTGGTGTGTTATTAATTGTATTGGATGATTGTTTATCGATGTTAGGCTTAAGAAAACTGGCTAACCTCCTATACGGTAATTTGCTTGAACGTCTTAAGAAACATGAACCAATGCGTACTAAGGTTTTTATGGTTGTATTTAATGCATGAGCGAATTCTAGTGATCCCATGTTAGGAGCTTCTTAGCTGGCTCGACATAGGAGTGAAGTAGGAGCTTGTAGAGTTGGGGAAGTACGTACGCCACCCCACGATTGGTATTAAGGAATACACCCGTCATTCACGCAATTAATACACACTAATCAACCGGTAAAAGATAGTTAGGGAGTAAGGAAATCTAAGTAAACACATTTTTCTCCACATAAGTTTCACAACCTTTTCATTTTCAGTTATTTTATTTTAATTGCATTTGTAGTATCTGGGTTAGTTGACTAGCAACTAATTCCGCCCACTCCTTCAAACCCGAGATTTTACTTGCTTTTATAAAAAATATAAAAATACAAAAAGAATCTTCCCTCACCCTTAGACCTATTAGAGTAGTTTTTCAATCCTAACGACACTATTCCCCTAGAGAACGATCAATCCCCCGGTACTTGCCACTTCACTATACTACATCGGTCAGGTACACTGCCTGGTGGGGATTGCAAGCCTCTTGAGATCCCTCGAGAGGTAAAACCTGTTGTAAGGTCGCAAAACCACGCATCAGTTTTCATTTTGATAATATGTTTTGTTTTTAGATACAATGAATTCAATGAGTAATTTTGTTATCCGATTGAAAACTACAAAAAAACCCTAATCGGATTTTTCATGGTATGTTATGTTGTCGTACCTTTAATATGAAAGTTCGATGTTTTGTGACTTTCTACCTACCGTTTCATTGTAAATGAAAAGTTATACGTGGACTTATTTATTCAAGTAATGCAGGATTTGCGGCTGGATCAGTTGAGGGACGTGTGACATTGAAGTATTTTAATCCATCCAACCACGATAATGATGGGTTTTTTAATGAATCAAGCTGCAAAAGGCCCTTTCCAATCCTTCGGTGAGTAGAATCCTACAACAATTCTTACCAATAAATTATTCCCGTCTAATATATTTTACGCTTCTAATAATTTTTTTTTCTATCTTATCAGGTGGCAAACCAGGAAACCAAAGCAACAAAGTCAAAATGTTATACAAAGCACAATGAGCGGATGAGCAAGTAAGCAAGCAGGTTCCAAACAGCCTCTAACTATATGATTACTTAAGCTTCAAAATAATGTATTTTTTTTACCTTTCATTATATATTTCTGTTGAATTGTAATTAAGTAATTAGTAAGATTGTTATTTGAAGAATTGGGTTGTTAGGGGGTGTTCAGAATTCGTGACAAGAAACTAAAACAAGTAGTCTGAATTAAGCTATTAACGCTGAAATTTGCGAAGGGGGCAAATTCTTTTAAGTCAGGGAATAGGTATTTATGGTATGGTGATATAGGCGTATAAATTGCTATATTTCAAAATTTTGCATATTTGCATGACCTGAGGTAACTTGGACATAAGTTTATATTTAAGATTTATTACTTTCTACAGATATGTGTCTTGCAATACCCTTTTACGGTCAACCTGCTGTCCCTATGAACTAGAAGAGATGCATGACCAAGTACGTATGCAACACTTAATAGATGTTTTAAAAGGCCTAATATGTAATAGAGTTTTAGATTTTGATTTATTTTTCTTCCCATTGTATTTGGATTTCTTTGGTTTGCAGGTTAGAGTGAAACAAGGAACATCTGAAGTCCAGATCAAACGGTATGGGCTAGCACCAGAATTTCTTTGCCTTGCAGGTTAGAGTTAAACCTGGAACTTCTCAATTCATTTGTTGTCATCAACCTTCAGGTACAATTATATTTCACGACAATATGTAACGAGTCCAAGAATATATACATCATTTAACCACAGTTCCATTGGATATTTATGTTGGTGTTTTCATGTGAAACTTTAATAATTAATACTTACGTTGCTGATTATCAGATTATTGTTCGACAATGGAAGTGGATGCATTTTACAACTTCTAGAAAGCCTATTTTGGGTCGAAAGAAGTTTACGTAAGTTCATCCATACAATAACCTAAATTAACATTCATTTTGGTTTACCTTTTGTTAAATTTTGGTCACTTCTAAATAATAACAGAAACAGGTTCCAAAATAATAAGTAAAACATAATACGGTGACATTCAAGTAATTGAATGCAATTAAGAAGGTTTTATTGAAACAATTATTCATCAAGCTCACGTATTTCTTAGCTTGTGTCATATTTTTAGAGACTGATTTTTTGTGAGTTTGTGTGGTTTGGGTTATCAATTTTTATATGACTAGATAACTGCATACAATATATTGATGATGGTTTGGGTTACACTAATTCTTTCTAATATGTTGTTACATAACGCAGATGCCCCGTGCCTTAAGGCAAGACAATTTATTAGTACCGGTGTAGCCGGGCTCCTGCATTATCACTACATTTTTTTGGCGATTGAATCTGGTCAGGGTTATATAGCTTGCTTCGATTTTGACTTGCGATTTTTTGTCCATATATGGTTGCATCTTTCCGGGGTATATTTAAATCTGAATCTCGCATGCGTACGACCACGGGTCGTTCACCGTTCACGGCTAATTAGGAAGAATGTATCAAGTGGAAGAGCATGTGGAATACGAGGATGGGTCAGTTCAATACCATGGGTTATGGCTCTGTTCTACTATAGTTATTTGATTTGGCTAATTTTAAAGGTATAAGTTGTAGACAATAAATAGTTAAACTTATGTGTATCACTTACTTTAATACCAGAGGACCCCTTTGTTGGAGAACCTTGTTATTATTTTTTGGTAACTTCCCTGTATACCTACATAACACTGATATTGTTCTGGTAACAGCCACTGACTAGGGCGCATTTGCTGGTCCCAAAAGGAATAGTGAACGATTGTGCACAGGTTGTTTATGATGTAAAAATGCATAAACTTAAAAATAGTCATACGTTCTCTGTGAAAACCTTATTAAACATCTCATGCTATTATCATTTTAGGTGACCCTAATTTGACCACGCTTGATGCAACAGCGAATAGTGCAGAGCCAACGACAGCAGCGGCTGACCACCAAGGTCAGTTACATAGAGTTACTTAACCCATTATGTCCATTTCATTTAGCTGCCCGTACTGTAATATGACTACTCTTTCGTTCGTCCTTAATGCAAAATAGATAGCCATAAAAAAAGCTTTCTATGCTTGGAATAACATTTATTTTTAACACATTTTGGACACTTTTTTCCTTAAAACATTAGTGCCGTCGGCTACAACCATATATGTTTCAAAATGGTGACCCTATGGCTTATGTTTATTTAATGTCAATTGCATGTACACCTTCAGAGTTACATATGTTATCGACTGCCTCCTTATGCTATCTTTTATGTTACTGTCATTTTAGGAGCGGCTGATTCCCATATTACATGTCCGACAAGACATACAGCCAAGAGAACAAGAAGAGTGCCAATAGCGATCCCAAGAACAGTGCCAGCAATCAAGAACACTGTAAAGGCTGCGCGTGCAAGTTTACCATATGCAGTAAACACTGTTGAAATTACTTATAGGGGCCACCGCAGGTGCGTTTTTATGCTAAAATGGGTGTGATCGGGTTCTGAAATAGGGGCTGAAATGAGGTGGTTTAAGGTGATGAAACGAGAGCTTAAATTATTGCGTGTTGGTGCTGAAATGGGGGCTGAAACGCATGGGTTTAGGGGCAGAAATGGGCGGGTTTGGAAGCTTGAATGGATGAGTTTGGGGCCTAAAATGGGTGTGCGGTTGGGGGCTGTAATGGGTTAGTCTGGGAGAAGAAATCGAGGCTCAAAAGGGTAGATTTCGATGCTGAAATAGGTGCAGACGTTTGTGTGGTTAGATGCTGAAATGGGCGGGTTTGGTGGCTCAACTAGGGGATGAAATAGGTGACTTTTGGGTGTTGGAACGGGGGTTTCGATCTCCGCGTTTGGGAGCTGAACTGGGGTCTGAGATGCACTGCTTTAGGGGCTGAAATATGCGGGTTTGGACGCTCATATGTGTTTAGTTTGGACCCTCAAATGGTTGTGTTTCGGATTTTCGCAAGCTCTTTGATTAGGTTTTTTTTTTTTTTTTTTTAATAATATTGTTAGCTATATGATGAAGCTTTTTAAGTAGGAAAAAATGTACCCAAAGTTTGTTTTTAGGCCTAATAAAATCTACTTGGCTCATAATAATCGATGCATACAAGGTATGATTTAACTTTATTCATGTTTCTCTGATTGTTAATTTTGATTTGACTGAATCGCACTTTGCGTTAAGAATGACTATGAAAGGACTGATCATTTCGTACTTTTGTGTAAGCGCAGATATCATTTTCATAGTATTTAACGTTCTCCAGGATTGTTTATTGAAACCACTTAGAAAATGCACCTTCATAAATAGTTTTAATAAGCAATCCCAAACTACACCTTTGTATGCGGCAATTTAAATAAGTGAAATGAACTTTACAAGAAACACTTTGAGGGAGCCATCCCAATTTTTTTTATTTTAACAGACCGATTGTAATTGGAATTTCAGGTCAAAGAGGTTGAGATGGTTGAAGCAATCATCTAATAATGATTATACCATAACAAAAAGCGATAAAACATGGGCCGCTCTAAAGACTTAGATGACGCCAAGCATGGATGTTGGTACACTTTTTCATTGCGCACTTAACAAATATATGCAAGTACACATTTTTATTCCTAATGATTAGATGTGCGAGATATGGGTCATTTTCTCCCATTAAAGGTGAGTTTTTGTCCTTCTAAAAATACACTTTTTGTTGTTATATTATTGTAAGCCAATCTCTTTTAATCGTTTGGACCTTAGATATCTATTGCTTAATTGTTTACTTCTCATAACTCATAAGTAGCTCAATAAGCAAAACTACAAAACACAAAAGACATAGTCATCGATTTTTATTGATAGCTTTTCATGCATTAAATACTTAGTGTTGTAAGGTAACTAACTACTCATTAAGTTTGAGCAACTTTGATTATTGTATAATAATGTTGATGTGATAATTTTAACAGCTTAGACGCTTTTGTATCTACACTTCATACCATGGTAATGTTGACCCAGTTACTTATGGATAAGTCAAATTAGTTTATATTTTTATATAGGAGGTTGTATGAGTTTTTAATACACTTTGATACTGCTGATATATAATATGCTAATTTTATAGCATCAACTTTACATACAAAATTGGCATACCTGCCTGGATCCTTCTGAATCGTTAACTTATTGGTAAATGCATAACAACCTGTGTATGGAAAATGGTTAACAACCCGTGGATGGAAAATTGGACACTCGATGATCCAGCATCTCTGGAAATGGCACCACTGGTCAAAAGATAACTTTAATCACTTAAGCGTATTTCTTTACTTTTATATTAGTCTTAATTTTTTTTTCCTTTCATCAAGTAGCTAATGTTGCTTGGAACATGGGTGAGTAGGATGAGATGTCATAATACATATTCGAACCGGATGATGGTGATGAAACTAAGCTTAGGGTGATTTGGAAAATTGCCTCCACATGTGATAGGGTGCATTAATGACATATTTTTCAGTGTTTACTGTTAGTTCGGATGGGAAAGGTACTATTTGGACTCTCGATTTTTCAGTTCTGATTGTTCGTTTGGAGATTTGTCGATGTATTATTGATGATGGTTATCTATACTAACTAATAAACGTGAATATTGGACAACCCTATGAAACACAACAATTCATTAATGCGCTGATGTGTCTGCATTTTGATTGGCTACATAATTATTGCGTAGAACACCAAAGCATCACCTTCATTCTTCCTATACATGCTTTCAATTCATTCAATTTGGTCCGGTCTAATTTTGTTGACCATTATGCTCCTCCTATCCTCAATGTAACCTAATGTCAAACTTCAATTCAAAACCAAATCAATCAATACAATCAAGAGTTCAAAAAAAAACAACCAAAAATAACCTACGAATTGGTCTGTATATATTTGATTTAAGCACTAACATCAACCCTAATAACTGGAGAAGACCCTAACAACTGGAGAAGATGACTGAGGTAAATTTACTACTTTCAAATTCATTATTATTGAGCTTATTTTATGAAACGTTTGATTTGGTTGTTTGATTTGGGTTTTTCTTTTATTGAATTGGCTATAGGTTTCTTCATTTGATTTTGACCAGTGAACGCACACCAACAATTTGATGAAATGCTGACCAAACCTTCAAATCGGTAATTATCTCTTAATTTTGTGCATATTCTATGTTTGAAAATTATCAATTGTTTGTTATCAGAAATCTAGAAAAAATTTGGGGAAAATCACGTTGATGAATTAATTGTATGAATTAGTTCTTATATGTGTCCTGGGAATTTGTAAATTGATTTTCAACAGGTCTAAGCAGTACACTGAGGAGTATCAAGCCCAGGTCTCATTGTTTTTAGCCATTTTTAGCATATGGTGTATGGTTATGAGTTTGGACTAATGTGGCTGATTTTGTTATGCAGCAAAAGGAATTGATTCAGTTGGAATGTGAGGCAAGGTTGAAAGGTGGATTTTATGTCTACCCTGAAGCTAAGATGTTGTTCATCATTAGGATCCGTGGGTATGACTCCTTGCTCTGATTGTTAGTCTTAATTTTTGTTCTTAAAATTCATTGCAATTCTTTAGTTCGTAATTTTTTTATGTTTAGTATCAATGCCATGGACCCAAAATCAAAGAAGATCTTGCAACAAACCCTCTTACACGTTTTCTGTTTGTAGGGACTACAGGAAGCCAAAGGGTGTCATGTTAAGCCATCCAACTTTGGTTGTACAATCTCATGCCAAAATCGCTGCTATTAGTTACAGTGAGGATCATGTACACATTATTTCCTTTTAACTTCATGTGCAAGATATCAATGAATGCATCTTCAATCTGTAAATGCAGGTATATTTCCATACTGCTCCATTAGGGTATGTGTCACTTGACGAGGCTATGGATTATATATTGCAATGTCGATGTTCTATTAGCCCTAAGGGGAGTGCAAGAAGCCCACTTGATCTTTTGATTGGTTGGTCGAGTCTACTCTTTAAAGGTCACCATTTGCCTTAAACTACAATTATTGTAAGTTAGGATACATCAATAACGTCTTTTATTATTCGTTTATTTTTAGTTTAGTGTGCCTATAACAACGAATCACAGTAATGGAATTGTTCTTTTGCATGAATCACCAAGGAATAAATGAGGATAACATTCGAAGAGATTATTTCCTTTAATATAAACTAGGATAGACAACACATGCTCCAGTCGTAAAGCTACATTATACATAAGTCCACAATGTTCCATAAGGTCCAGATGTGTAGCAATTATCACACTACCATGCGAAATACATTACTATCAATGCAACAAATATTTAGTTAAGAACTAGATTGTTTGATGTATTATTTAGCTTAGAAGAATAGCATAGGCATATCAAGTCAACAGAAACAGTAGGGGTTAAGCCAAATTTATGCTTCTAAAAGTAACCACGTTGTTTTACTACTTTAATAAGGCTGTCCAAACCAAACATGATTCTAAGGAAGCTCTAAAGCTTTAGAACAATGTACATCACATCAGGTACATGTCACTCATGGCCACTATTTCTTAATCTGTTTATGATGATCAAAGGTTTTTAAGTACCGGTTCTCTGCAATTTTAGTTAACTGTTCTTTTTCTTGGATTAGTTGTAATTCTTTGTCGTCGTATAATGGTTAAAAAAGATATCATAGGAGATCCATTTATTTTTCAAATACATTTAGTAGTAGTAGTACCTCACTGTGATCGAAGAGTGGAACTGACCAATAACTAAAATCACATATGCTAAATGCATATCTTAACAAAGTAAATTGTATAAATTCCTTAGGTCATTAGGTCATTTGTATTAGAAGATCCTTGCATATATATGCCCGTCAACTGATAAATTTGTTTTTAAATGACACAGTCGGCAGTTCGGGGTTTAAGGTCACAACGCAAGCCTCTATCGATGCAGGTACGCCGAAATTTTCCCTCTTCCGGTTTTGCTAAGCATTAAATCTATTGTAATAGCTTCTTAATCTCCAAAAATAAGTTAATATTTGAATAGCCCAAAATTTCAAGACACATAAGTATTTCGTGATCAGTTTTAGTGTTTGAATAGCCCAACAAAACAAGAAAAACATAAGTTGTTTATTTACTTCTTGGTGTTAATCAGATTACGAAAAAAGGCATACGGTAAAAAAAAATATAAATGGAGCTTATATGTGAGACTGGCGGAAAGGTAGTTATGGACCATTTGATGAGGTTATTAATTGTCGAAACGGGTAAATAAACAAGCTTATAAAAGTAAACGGGTCAAAATTTGTTTATAACTGAAATGTTAATGTTCTTATGAGTTTGGTGCCTCCATGACGTGTGCCTCCCTAACTTAAAATGGATTTAATTCTAATCCTGTAATACCATGTCCGTTATATTTCAGTTACATCTTATAATATCATTTAAATCATGTTGGGTAGACTGTAATGGAGAGTTTCGCTAAAATCACCCATCAGAAAACCTATATGCATAGGTCCACACAACATTACAAATAATGGATAATGGATAATGGCTACATATCTCTAGAGTATGTTGTAAATGGTATATTCTCAGTAAAATCAAATATTTTCAGCTTTGGTGTTTTAGTATTGGAGATTGTGAGCAGGAAGAAAAATTTAGGTTTTGTTGCTGATAATCATCATGATAACCTTCTTGGACATGTAAGTGTTTTGATAATAATCTTTAGTTAATAAAAATGACATAATTAATTTAATTTCTGTTTTCCATTTGTCTGGACTCATATAGGCATGGAGACTTTACAAAGAAGACAGATCTATTGAAATTATTGATGTTGCATTAGGTGAGTCATGGCCTGTTTCTGTAAGTGTTGCGGTCAATACACATTGGTCTTTTATGTGTGCAACAGCGAGCAGAAGATAGTCCAAACACAGTCTGTGGTTTCCATGTTGGGTGATGAAGGCTCGCTGCCTTCTCTTAAGTTTATTTATTCAAGGTAGTGAAAACGGATCCACCTCAACTATTCCTTCACCACCATCAGTTAATGGAGTAACGTTAAGCCTAATGGAAGGTAGATAATAACGAGGTAAAAAGGAAAGAGTATATGGAATGTTTTACTGAATCTGCTGCATCTCTTTAAATTAGTTGGGCATTTGTTGAAAAAAAAACAAGAAAAATGTTAGTTATACATTTATGTTATAATGTATATGTAAAAAAGATTTGAATACAATATGAATACAGTTGATATGCATGTTTTATCTATAAATTTAATGGGTAAAGCTTCCTCATGGATATTGTTAAAGATATAGCCACTGATACTTAACAGAGGTAAATTTAAATGATTTTCACTAAATGTCCTGTTACATCTACTTTAAGAATTTAACTCGTGATTTATCTTTTCCATTAGTATGGCCTAAAAGGATGATGATGAGATAGTAAAAGGATGATGACTTGATTAACTAAGGGTTTGTTTGTTAATTTTTTTTGTTAAGTCATCTTTAATTAAAAGATGACTTAATGCAGAGACCCTCCGTTTTATTACTTAATATTTTCAGTCATCTTTCTCTATTAAGTTACAAACAAACAATTTTCATATAACTTAATAAATTCAGACTTTTTCATATTAAGTCAATTAGGTCGAATTGAAACACCACCTAAGCTATGTTCTCCGTTAACATAGCACCATCAATTCAATCTTTAGTGACAATAAATTCTAAAAAAGACCATATTTCATGGGAATGCCATTGCATAAAACTTGACTAACGAGTCCGCGGTCAAGTTATGGTATTGCAGACTTAAGAGATGTGTTTTTTGAAACTTTTAAGGTCCCACACGTTGCGTGCTCCAACATTAAGATAAGTTGTATGGGTACCTAACGGGCTTACATTTGTAAAATAATTGTGACATTTTTTTTAGCATTTACAGGAATAAGTTGTATGGGTATTTACACAGATTACAAAAAAATAATAATAAATATTGTGTGCAATATCGCTCTTTGAGGGAAGCATCAGTCGAGGGTTCTGAAATAGCTGTGTTTCACAAGAGTGAAATTGATGGTTTGTTGTCCCTACTTTTGGATAGTAAATTAATGGAATACTTTTTTTAAGGTAACTTGTGTTTTATTGTTGTAATATGGTATATAGTTTCATATGTTTCATATTTTTTGTATGTATCAGTGTATGCTAGCCTCATAAAAGGTGATGCTCCTTAAACGGGTTTCAATGAAGTTGGCTAAAAGTAAGCAACGCAAAAAAGATATTAAGGCGAAGAAATGTTCATTGACTATGTTTGTTCATGTGAAGCACTGAAGGTGAATATGAGTATTTTTGTGAAGATTACAAACTTTTTAACTAGATTTATTAAACTACAGTATTAAATGTATTAGTGCCTCATTAAATCTTTTGTCTTTTTAATTTCTCTCATGATACCGGGGTGTTTGATAGCATTTGCATGTAGTTTCATGCATGTATATGACTATTTACGACTATTAACCTCTAAGATGGTCTTAACTATCAAGAAAGGGGATTTTTGAGAGTTGAAGCTATGAATTTATGATTATTACTTTATTGGATGCTTGATCTAATGTGCAAACAATTTTTTGTTTACCTCTAAAGATCGTGAGGAAACAATATCGTGTGTTAGTGTCATTTGCCATGACAATAAAGAAGAGCCAAAGACAATCACTTTCAAAAGTTGGTTTGTATTCGCCACATCCTGTTTTCACACATGGACAACTATACATGGCTCTTTCACGTGTCAAAAGCAAAAAATGTTTGAAGGTTGTTGCTTCTGATGTAGATGGTAATCTATCAAAAACTACTACAAATGTAGTCTATAAAGAGGTTTTTAAGGTCTATGATCAACGTTCAAGAGATATGTACAATATACATATGACATGTTTTATGCCACCAAGATTGAGAATTACACCATTTGATAAACGTTTACCTCTAAAGATAGTGAGGAAACAATATCCCATTTCGGTGCCATTCGCCATGACAATAAACAAGAGCCAAGGGCAATTGCTTTCAAAAGTCGGATTGTATCTACCACGTTCTGTTTTCACACATAGACAACTATATGTGGCTCTTTTACGTGTCAAAAGCAAAAAAAGTTTGAACGTTGTTTTTTCAGATGCGGATGATAACCTATCAAAAACTACTATAAATGTGGTATATAAAGAAGTTCTTCAAGGTCTATGATCAAACGGTCAACAGGTATGTACATTATACATATTACATGTTTGTGGTATTTTTCTTATTTACACTTATTATAAATCCCAAACTTCTTTTACTTACATATTTTTTAAACTTATTATGTGTTCACGTAATGGATCTTTTGTTTAAGTGTTAGAATGGTCACTACATATATTTGCTTCTGAAGACAAACATATTGGAGATCACGAGGCAATGAACGTTTATTACACAGATATTTACAAGCATTGTGTTTTATATTATCAGACACTTATAACTTATTATTCCATTACAAGAAAATTTCATAGCGTTTACGTTCGTTTTTTTTTCTTACTTTATTCTCGTACTTATTTTTTTTTTAATAAAAAACCCTCTAAAATCCCGTAGATTCCACGGGTCTATAAGCTAGTTTCATATATACCCAAACATGCATTAAAAATATCTTAACTCCTTTATAAAGATTATGTAACCTGTTGAAAATGTTAGAAAAAAAAGAGTTGCGAAATGTCGAAAATGCCCTTCTTAATAAACCCGTACAAACAAATATCCCCACAAACTCACATTGGAGTACTTTCAAACACACGCTACACAATGTTTTTCTTTCACCTCTCTCTAAACACACATATCTCTCTCTTTAAAACCCACCATCTCTCTATCTAAAACCCAGCCAACACCGAGGCTCCCACCACCGTCTACCACCATCCTCACCACCACAGAAGCATCCCCACCACCGGACGTGACCACCAAGGAACCCACGACCACAGAACCACCGTGATGAGTCACTAAGACCCACGACCACTTTGAGGTATTTTTCTTGTTTTACATTTCAATGTTTTTTTAATAGATCTATAAAATTTATTTGTATAGATCTATGTTTATTATTATTTTGGGTGCTTTTTTTTTGTTATAGCCGCCTCTGTCACAGCCTATACATCGCCGGAAAAATCTACTGCACCGGAAACTTTTCTGCCGCTGCCAGAAACCAAACTGCCGCCGCCGCCGTTAATAGTGCCTTCGCCGTTATGTTGTTTTTTTATAGATCTAACGTTTTTGTATTTTTTTGTTAGTGCCGCCTCTAGCCGGAAAATTTTTTGGTAGCCAGAAAAAGTTACCGCAACCGGAAAAAAATTGAGGTATTTTTCGTTTTTGGTATTTTTTCGTTAATAGTTTCTCGCCGGAAAATATTTATTTTTCGTTAATATTTCTCGTCGGAAAATATTTAATTTGTGTTAATATTTTTCGTTATTTATAGAGCTATATGTTTTTTCGATAATATTTTTATTTATTTATAGAAAGCCGGAAACTTTGCTGCCTCGCCGGATTTTGTTGCCATCGCCGGAAATAGTATGCTTTATTTTTAAAATTGTTGTTAATATTTGATATGGTGGGTGTTAATATTTATTATATGAATTGTTAATATTTGTTACGTAAATTATGTTATAATAAAGTGGTAGTGTGGGTTTCTTTTGAATAAACCAAATGAATCCAAAAGGAAAAAAAAAAAGTGGTATTGTCATTGTCAGTTTCTTTTGACTAAACTTTTGACTAAACCAAATGAATCCAAAAGAAAAAAAAAAAGTGGTAGTGTCGGTGTCAGTTTCTTTTGACAAGTGGTAGTGATAGGCTCGAGGCGTTAGACAATGGGAATAACAAAAGGAAAAAAAAAAAAAAAAAAAAAAACGAGAGTTACTATGACTGAGACGGTTTTAAGAATTTGAAATATTTAAAATTTTTTGAATTGTTTGACTTTGGAATTTTTTTTTGTTTTTTTTTGAATTGTTTGTCTTTGGAATTGTTTGACTTCTGCTCGAGTTTATAGATCTGCTGCCATCATCGGACTCTGCTGCCCAAGATATATAGGTTCTTCAAAAGAATTGTTAAAGTTTGTTGTATAAATGTTTTTTGTAAATTTAATAGTGTAGTATTTTATGTAAATTTGTTTAAATATTTTGTTGTGTAAATTTGGCTCTGCTGCCCAGGAAATAAGTGAGGTTGTGTTTCTTTGTTATTTGGCTTATAGGGAAAACCGAAGAAAGTTTGCTTTTGAGTTGTTAAATATTGAGTGGGAAACACACTCGTGGTTCTACATTCTTATCTTTATGATAGGAAAATAAAGTGTAAAGATGTATAGGAATACTTTATATTTTCAAAAAAGGATGGTCCATTTTAAAACACAAACATGTATACACTTGGCAACTTTTTCTGTAAACTAACAAGGACCATTACACACTCTTCCTTTCTTTTTGTTTTAAACCATGCGTACAACAAAACAAGCAACCATGCTTCTTAAAAACTGAAACCAAACTTGTCCCCTTTCTTCCATTGGCTAACCTCAAACCAAAACACATGCCTACTTTTATTCCTTCTTGTGTTCAACACCCATACAACCCATACCTGTTTCTTTCTCTTATTTGACCAACACAAGCATGCTTGATACCTTTCTCCTATTCGGCCAAAAGAAGAGAATACACCATGTGGTCTCACCTTGAAACCATACGATGAAGAATAAAATACTTCACACACCATACCTAAATCATGTATAGACACCCTCCCATTTCCATATTTTATCACACGCTCACAAACTCAAAAACTTACTCAACAACAAAAATCGGATCACTCCTATACGGGAAACATCTACAGCTAATGTATTAACTCTTTCTAATGTATATTATGGAATACATAACCCCATATATATTTTGAAAGGTGATTCTCACATGAATAATCATGCATGAAGGAGTAAAAGTTGTACGGCACTTTCATCGATTATGAGAACTGGTCAATAATGTTGTCCATTTCAATTGGATTATATCGAAAACTGAAACACGGTTTGAAACTAATTCTTGAAATTATTAACGATAGTACTACTAATTAGTTAGAACGGTTTGAAACTAATTCTTGAAATTATTAGAACAGTTTGAAACTAATTCTTGAAACACGGTTTGAAACTAATTCTTGAAATTCTCGATTATGAGAACTGGTCAATCTTGTTGGCCATTTCAATTGGTCAATCTTGTTGGCATTTCAACGATAGTACTACTAATTATGGGTTGGAACGTCAATTTATTCGTCGACAATATTATCATTTGAAGCCTGTGCCATGGTATCCGCCGCAACACACGGGTACCATGCTAATTATATATTATACATTCAATACTTGCAGTTTCAGTATATATTAAATTAATTATGAAATTATCGTGATATCCTTGTTTTATAAACTTTGAAGTAATTTATAAATTGTGGAAGAAGACCCATAAAGGAGATTTACACAATTGAAGCTTCATTTATCCTATGACTTCTTAACCTTATCCTCGAAATCATCAGTAAAAGAAACCGATCTCAAAAACAAATCAATGAATCCGAATCATCAATACACATGGGGTACTATATAAAGTTATTTTCGACCATCACCAAAACCACTGAATTATTTGCGGTCAACAACACTTTAGCGAATACTTCTCTGAAATCACATTTAGGAGGTGTTGAAACGCATAAAATTGATTTCGGGATTGGGTTTGCCAAACACTACCAAACAGATTATGGTCGGATTAAATGGGATGTATAATTGGCCGATTTCAAACAACAATCGAATATACCTTTCACAGGTTTGTACTTTATGTTAATCACATGTTATTGTTTTTGAACGGTTTTGAAAGTGGTTTAGTTTTTTTATTTATTGCGGCCTGCCACCGATTAATTACAATGAAAGGAAAGAGATAAATATTAACCTGAATTAATGATTTTTTGTTTACCTACGGTTCTTTATCAAGGTAAAATGATATGTTGTAGTTATAGAATCGTTAGTCGTACCTTGGCTTGCTAGTTTAGGTTGTTAAAAGCTTCATTATACACAATATTTTCTTGTGTGGTGCTTCAAGTTCTTGTCATTGTCTTCCATCATGGGGATTTTCAGTCCTTCTGGGCTTGTGACTCTAGATAGCGCCACATAGCGTTGTCCGTGACTGAAAACGCGTGCTGGCAAATATAGCCCTAAAAATTAAGAATTACTGGCCTAGCCTTCTGTCTTTGAGACCATTTTAGGCTGTATCATACATGCACCACACCATTGTGAGACACATTGTATCGAATGCATACTTTTGTTTTCTGCTTATCAACATAGCTAAAGGAAAATGGTCTGAGCCATTCCAACATAGCTATTACCAATAATTTTCATTGTTTGTTTTCAATAGTTTTCATTGTTTGTATAATAGAATATGAAGTACCTGTTTACTTATTAGCATTTCACATTTGGCTGATGCAATTGCAGCTGGATGTTTCGTGGCACATGAAGGCTGCTACAATGTGTGAATTTTCAAAGCAGGAATTAATCTCTTGGGTAGATAGAGTTTTATTTATACCATATTTTTTTGATCAAAACTGATGCGTCATCAAGTTCACTGAAATTCATCTTTAAACTTTCCTAGCAGGATATTCACTGGAAAAGTCCTGTGATCGGATACCATCTATGGAATACAACAAAAGCAGATGGTGGTATCAGTTGGTCCAAATAAGAGGATTATTGGATTTGATTTACGAATGGGAAGAGCTGAGTATAAGCAGCAGATTGAAAGCAAGTGTATGAGTGTACCCCCAAATCCTGGCGACTTCAATCTTTTTATGGTACAGCCCAGGTAATGCACACTTACCATTTTTCTTTCTCAATTTTATTCTTTAGAATTCTGTTATTGGGTGTTTTCTGCGGACCATTTACTCATATTAATCCCAGGTCCATTTTTTTCATGTATTTTTTATTTTCAATCTGATGCCATTTTAGACCACTCCCTTGTCAAACACATTTCTGATGTCACTTAAATTTTGAGGAAAATCCAAGAGACTGAACATTTTCATAAAGATAGTGCATGCGGATTTAGTTTTTGTATTTTTTTTAAACATGATTTGAGGTTCAATACGATCCTTATTAAACATGTCACACTTAAGCCACGTGTCTGGATTACAGAGAATTTCTCCCATCTGTTCGTCTTATTTTCCGGGTAATAAAGCCTGGATTACCTACGGGTTAGATTGAGTTATGGCATGTGGGCAAAGTTTTGCAGTAACTGATACATGAGCATAACTGCCCAAAGTAAGGTAACTGTGAAGGGATCCATGCCTAACTTAGAATGCCATAATAAAGCTATTATGAACAGGACCACGTGAATTTCTATGAAAGTACAGATAGCCTAATTAGATATGGTGCAAACGTGAGGGGTAAATGGGAAATAGTAACTGGACTTATGGAAATAAAAAGCTGAGATCAAAACATTAACCAACTCATGATGTTCATACTTTAGTCCACAAAATTCTGACACAAAAGACGGATAGATCACGACACTCATGCCTAAGTTCAAAAAATTAAAACTAACACCAGCGGTGCGACCTTTTATTTCTTCTTCGGTACTTATTGTGAGTGCAGGTCCCTAGTCTTCATCTTCTTTAGTATGTTTATCCACCAGGGCTATTTCAACAGGCTCGTCCTCTGGCCATGAACCTTCTTCAGTGTACCTTAAATTATGTGTAAATAGCAATTGTTATTGCGTGCAAGAGTCATTATTCAGCGTGAAATTTTATGTTGTATCTTAAGGCCTAACATTCTTTTCTTTTTTGGCCCAGATGCCTTGGATGGAGTACGTATTTGTGGGCCCCTCACCAGTCTCTTCTTTGGGTTCCTGTGAACGGCGTTACTACCCTCCGGTGTGTCATCATCTGAAACCTCGGTCCGTGTAAGGGGAAAATCAAGCGTCATGGAGAAGTTCTGAAACAATATGGGGTAAAGTAATAATACTGTAATGTGCAGGAGGGTAAAAGCATAAAAGTACCTCATTTTTTCTATTACACCCCTATCTTAAAAGTTCTTCAATTGTTCCATTCTTTTGATCAATAGGTAAGCTCTCATGGGCGAGATCCACAGCACTACACTCCATAAGTATAAGAAATGTTTTTTACTTGTCAAGTTTTCCGCAAATCAAACTCCTCTTTAAATAACCAAACACCACACACAGAAATTAGCAACCTTTTTTTTTTCAATATTTTGTTCGAACTACCTATAATTAGGAGGTGGTTGTTCGCCATATTCTTGGCATTGCCCATGTGAAAATCCATCGGCCAATTTTCTCCGGCATGTGCGACATTTATTAAAATATCATGGTTTTGTTTCATCGACCTTTACCGTATACACTGGCATATGTTTTATATAGTTAGATACAGCCGTATTTATAGATAGGTACGTATGTGTATAAATATGAGAAGTACCTCTGAGTATCTGGATTTGTTTCTAACAACGTGTTTAGCGGTATGCGGTTTCTGAATTTGTATTGTTCTAAATTTGCGTGCCTTTCTGTTTCAAATTCTAAAGCATGTGTCGGCCCCCAAAACTGGTTATACCTATTAAAATAAGATAGACAATGTCAATGTTGTATTCACATTGATGTTAACAAAATTTAAAGCGAGTAATTTTTTCTTACACATGAAGTATTTGCTCATCTTGGGATTTAAATTGTAATAAGTAGCTGGAGTTCAGACGTAGCCCACCTGTAGGTGGAAAATAGTTCAGGAGGAAAAAAAATTTGAGTACATGTGTCTGCATATCGTTTGACATACTCTTGGGTGGTGACTAGGACTCCTTAGTATATAAAAGGAGAACTTAGGGCATAGAGATAGATACGATTCTTTAGAAAACTTCAAGGTTGTAAACCCTAATACTCAAGAGTATTCGTATTATTAATAATATTGAAGTGATGACAAAAGTTCTTTATAGATCCAACTTTTACCATAGAACCCATCAAGCAATTTTAGCCACTCATTTTTCTTATCAAATTAAAAAAATTAATTTCCAACCTTTTTTTTAAACTTAAATATCTCGCAAACCGTAAATCGTCAAGCTACAAAAAAAATACCATCGCGACGAGAATTAAATTATCTTTCTATAGACATGCATTGTTATATATTTTCGACGAACTTTTTTTTCGATGAACTTTTTTTTTTCCAAAATTTCCGTCCAGAAAAATCATATATGATTCGATTTTAACAAATTATATATGATTCCGTACGAATCATATATGATTTTTACGAATCATTGAATCATATATGATTCGTGTAAGAATCATATATGATTCGTAAAAATCGAATCATATATGATTCTTACGAATCATATATGATTCTTTCTGGGCGGAAATTAAAAAAAAAAAGTTCGTCGAAAAAAAAAAGTCGTCGAAAGTATATAACAATGCATATCTATAGAAAGATCATTTAATTCTCGTCGCGATGGTATTTTTTTTTGTAGCTTGAAGATTTACCGTTTGCAAGATATGTTGTTTTAAAAAAAAGATAAAATGGGTGGCTATGATTGGTCCATTGGTTCTATAGCAAATATGAGATCTATATTGATCTCATCTCTTGAAGTGATTTGTTTGAGAATATTTTGTTTAATTCTTCTTAAGATTAAAGTTTAGATTCCGCATAAACTTTAATACAATCAAACGCAGTTTCTACATAAGTTGGCAGTTTCTACATAAGTTATATTGGATCTATTCAATATTAACTTAACCTTTACAAGCTAAGGGAAATCGATCAAGTGCTCAACTAGGATCAACAATTGAGCACTTGTTGATCCCAGTTGAGCAGTTGAGCACTTGAACACTTGTTGATCCCAGTTGAGCACTTGATCGATTTCCCTTAGCTTGTAAAGGTTAAGTTAATATTGTAAAGGTTAAGTTAATATTGAATAGATCTAATATAACTTACGTAGAAACTGCCTTTGATTGTATTAAAGTTTATGCGGAATCTAAACTTTAATCTTAAGAAGAATTAAACAAAATAATCTCAAACAAAACACTTCAATATTATTAATAATATGAATACTCTTGAGTATTATGGTTTACAACCTTGAAGTTTTCTAAAGAATCGTATCTATCTCTATGCCCTAGGTCCTCCTTTTATAGACTAAGGAGTCCTAGTCGACTTACAATTTCTTGCTATACAAGATAAATCTTAAAAGAATCTTTTCTATAATTATCTAACTGACTATACATGTTTATCTCATAAGCAGTATTAACTATACACTCTAGCAGTCTTAACTCTAACTCTAGCAGTATAAACTCTTCAGCAGTTGTAAGTTTGTACTAGCAGTACTAACTTTTCTTCTAGCAGCACTAAACACTTAGAGTGTTTTTCTTCAAGTTCATCAGTAGTGAAAGCAGTTGTAATGTTGAACTAGCAGTAGTAACCACTTGTATATTTTCTTGAACACCTTCAGCAACACTTAGCAGTAGTAAGATACAAAAGCAGTTGTAACAATTTGTACTAGCAGCAACAATGTCTTAGAGCAATTTCCATTAGCAGTCTTAATCAAACAAGCAGCAGCATCTCTAAAACCCAACAATCCTCCCCTAAACTTGATATTTTCTCCCAAAATCATCAAGTTTCTCTTTAAGCTTGAACAAACACTGAGAGGATGATCCCAAACAATTAATTCTGTGGCATGTTCTTGGGTCCTAGATCCTTTTCCATCTTCTTGAGCAAGTGATAAGCCATCTCATCGTAAGGAAACTGAAGCTGGAGTCTTTTCTTCCCAAACAACATCTGATGTAAAATGTCTTTGTGAAACTTTAAAGGGTAATCATTTTCTACAAGCATGTAGATCATCAACCCATGTGCAGTCAAAACATAAACTCCACAACCCCGATAAAGTTTCCATTCTATGACTGTGTTGTGCCTTAGCTTTCTCCAACATTCATCCTCATGATTTTGTTCAAACATTACCTTCAAGTACTCCCAGATGACTCTATCACAGATTTGTTCTTGTGTTTTATAACCAAATCTTTCTTTGTGTAACCTCCATAGAGCCACCATATCTTCTCTGTCAAAATGATGAACCATTTGCAGAAAGCTTACAAACCTTAGAGATGAACCATCATGCCTCTTAATATCCCAATAAGCTGTTTTCCCATGAAATCCATACTTGAAAGCAACAATGGGTTGTTTAACACTTAAAGGTTCTGCATCCATGACTTCTCCTTCAGGTTCTTCTACAGATACAACTGCAAGTTCAGTGTGAGCTTGCATTTGTTCTATATCAGCATCAACTTGCTCAGTTTGCTCTTGTTCTCTGCTCTGCTCTTTCTCTGCTTTGTGCTCAGTCTTCTTCTTTTTACTGCTTTTTCTTTCCATCTTTTCACCTGCTCTTTTTGAAATTGATTTCTCTTCCTTCTTTTCTTTAATGCCCTTCACCACCTCAGCAATCAAAAAACTTTTAATTTTTCTTTTGGCAATTGTATGTAATTCTTCGATTCTTTTATTATTCAAATGTTTTAAATCCTTTAGTTTCCAATTGTCCATATTCTTCAAATAGGAACACATGAAAGCTCTTCTTTGTGCTTTAGTGGGTGACTTGTTCTTCTTAGCTGCATATCTTTGTGCTGCATAGAACTTCTTTCTTGCATCAATTAGTTCTTTCAGCATCCTGGCTCTTTCATCTATTGAGTACTGATCTTGCTCTTCTTGTTGGAGTTTCTTAGCAAGCTCTGCATCAACATCTACTTGAGCCCTTTCCTCATCCCATGCAACAATTAACTATGCATTTCTAGCATCTTTTTCTTCTTGTATTCTCTTTTGTTCCAAAATTTTCTGATTTTCTGCTTCAAACTCTTGTTGGAGTTTTTCAGCAACTTCAACATCTAATTGTAATTGCTTTTCTTTTGATAGTGGTTTATCCACAGGCTCTTCAATAAGAATCCCTTTGCCTTTGCCTTGTACCTGTGGAGTTGATTGTATAGTTTTTGGCTTTGAAGATGGCTCTTATATCACAACACCTTTGGTTATTGGCTTGGATGTCTTCAGCTCAGCAAGTACACTAGCAGCAGTTGTAACTTCTGGTGTAGCAGCACTAACTTTTGTACTAGCAGCTGTAACTTTCTCACTAGCAGCAATAACTTCTGGAGCACTAGCAGCACTAACACCCTTATCAGCAGCACTAACAGTAGTAGTAACTTTGGCCAAATAGCTATCAATCACCATTTGATTCCTTTGATTATCAGCAACTACAAAATTCATGGGCTCACTTTCTGCACCAATACTTTCACCCTCTTTAGCCTCCCCTGAAACTTTGCCTTCATTCCCCTCCCCCCCTGTTTGGTAGCATCCTTGGAAACTTCAGAAGATTTAACCTTGTGTTTGGGAATTCTTGATCCTTTGACTCCTTCCAAATATCTAGCCCTTCTCTTCAAAGCCTTTATCTCCCCACCTTGAGCTTTGATTACTCCATCTTAAGAAGCAACTAGTGTTTGCAGATCAAGAATTTGTGCAGACAGCTTGGTACATGTATCCACCAATTCATTAAAAAGTTGCATGCTATCCTCGCCACTTCGGCTTGTGTTACCTAGCTCGAGAGGTGGATCATTGGAAAAGTTAAGCTCAGTCTTATCCCTAGGATAAACATCTGAACCCCCCATTGGTTCTAGATGACTGGGTCCTTCACCTGAATCAGTTCCATGTGGACCTGACTCATTAGAAGTTGTCTTGGCTTGGGTCTTATTGATGTTACCACTGTCTTGTGCTGCTTCTAAGCCAGACACAGTAGTGGCAGCCTTTGCCAACATGTCACTCTCCCCACCAGTGATAGCCTCATCTGCAACAGTTGGTATAGAACCACTAGCCTGAGATAGCTCAGTGTTCTTGGTGTGAGTCCTACGTTTATAGTTCTTTTTAGGTTGTTGATGAGATGTTGCCAAAAGTGTGGGTGTGTGATGGGTATCAGCTGGGATTGCTGAACCTTCACCCATTTGGGTTTGGGCTAGTGCCACCATTGTTGGAAACAAAGGTGTAACTTTCCCTGAAAAATCTTTTCCATCCCTCCTCATATTAGTAAAAACCTTTTTGGTAAGACAAGGAGTGGGATAAACTCTTTTATGACTTTTCTTATTTACAAATTGGTTGTTCAAAAAGAGTTGCAAAAGCCTTGGATATAAAAATATTTACCAGTAGAACTATCCAATTTCTTAACCATACTATCAAAAATTAAATCTTTGAGTATTTTCAGCCAAACAAATTATAGCAGAAGCTAAATTACTGCTAAATTCATTCAACCAAGTGGTCTTTGGACTTAGACACACTAAGACAGTATGGATTAAGAATTTCCACTGATGAGAGAAGTTACCTTTGTAAAATTTTAAAGCATTTGATTTTCTCTCATATCCCATCAGTGAAAGTTTTTCAAAAATTGTAGTATTTGAAAGATTCTCAACTCTATTAGCATCTCCTAGAAGAAGATCCCTTCTAATAGATGTCTCTGTAATGAGAATCATCTGCCCATCTACAAGGGCATGGATTTGTACTTCCCCATTAATAGTTTTGACCTTAGCAGACGACCAAAACTGGATAATGTTGGAAGTGTATATAGTAGGTTTTGCTGTTAATGCAAACTTAATATAGCTTGCATTAAGGAAATCAATGATCTCAGTAAAATCTACAGACTCATTGGATTTTTTTAAAAAGGCAACATTATTACGAGGTTCGGTAAAAGTTAGGTATGACATTATGATTTGATTCGGGGGTTTTACGATGTGACGATTAAAACTTGATTAGGGCTTGGAAGTGAGTAATGTGTGCGTGAATTTGATTGTGTGACGCAATTGGGGATTTATACCCTTTAAGTAAAAAGTTACACAAACATACCCTGCACTTCCAACCCTAGCAGCAGAAACCTAGCAGCACTAAGTTAAACTTAGCAGCACTAAGTTTATGCTTAGCAACACTAACTTTTAACAAAAACAATTTGCCCAGCAATGTTTTCCCAATTTCTTAATCTTTTTAGGTTGCATTAAACCTCTGGTTGTGTGAGAACCATTAATATCAGTATTAAAACTGCCTGTGATCAGATAAACTCTTTAAAAGAGCTTTCTTGACAGGGTTTTCAGCTCGTGGCAGGTGTTGCCTCTAACACAAATGCATTAGATTCACTTTTGCTCGCTGTTCTCAATACCAGATGTCCTTAGACTAACACATTATACTAATGAATAGTATAAAATGGTAAAGAGTGAGTTAGTGCAGTTACTATCTGACTAACTATGCCATCAATTCATGTTCAATATAGATTGATTTCAAGAAAAGACTTTAAAGAAGTGCTTAACTCAAGGGTAAACCTTTGTCAAGAATTTCCCAAATCTATTCTATCACTAATCAGAAGCACCACAGCAAACAAACTACCACTTTGCTTCTCACACACCATGAATTCCAATGATATTGCTTGCTTAACCTGCAAATGTTAGTCCAAAACCAAGAAAAACACAAGCAATAACATTTTACACCATCTAATTATACTTAGCAGTTGTTCAGAAAGACTAGCAGCATTAACTAGCAGTTCTAAAGATAAACTTGGCAGTTCTAAGTATAATTAGCAGCAATAACACAACAGTTGTAAATATACTAGCAACACTTAAGTATACTTAGCAGCAAAAACAATTTATTGACCTAATAACAGTACTAATCCTTTAAAAACCTTTACAAAAACACAAAGAGATAATTTTTATTAGATACCACCTGATAGAACTTATAAGAATTTTCAAAGATTAATCATTCCAATACTGACAACCAAAAATTGAAATCTACCCACATCAAAAGCTTTTGTGAGCAAATCTGCAACATTATTATCAGTATGAATTTTAACAATTTGAATCAACTTCTTTTTATAACAATCTCTTATAAAATGATGTCTTATCTCAATATGTTTTGTTTTTGAGTGTTAAACAGGATTTTTAATAATGCACATAGTACTGCTATTATCAATATATATTTTAGTGTGCATAAAATTGTACCCATAATCCAGCAATTGATTCTGAATCCAGAGCACTTGTCCACAACAACTACTCAGCTTCAGTTGTGGAATTTGCAACCACAATTTGTTTCTTGCACTGCCATGAAATCAACCTGCACCCCAAAAACTGACAACCTCCTGTTGTTGATTTTCTATCCAAGCTAGCTCCAGCATAGTCACTATCAGTGTATACAACCTTTGGAAAACTAGAAGGGGGGTTGAATAGTTTTATCGGTTTTTAATTTGTTTCAAAACTTTACTTTTGAAAAACTTTGATTCGAATCTTATGTGTAATCAATCAACACCAATATGAACACTACACTAAACTAACTAGTATGAATAATGAAAGTAAAAAAAAAAAAGAGATGGAAAGATCAAACCGGGACACAAAGATTTATAGTGGTTCGGTCACGAAGCTCTTCTTCGCCCTACTCCACTCCCCGAGTACCACACTCGAGAGTTTCAAGCACTATGTCAACAAACCTCCCTTCAGGCGGAGAAAACCGTACAACGTCGCTTATTCTATTTCCGACACTAAGCTAGATGTCGAGTGCTAATCTTAGCTAGCACCAATCTACTACGATCCACTTGATCCTTTCTACTTCACACAATCAACACACTTGACTCGATACCTGATCTACCCTTGATCAATCTTGATCAACACACTAGCTCACAAACTACAAGAGATATTCAATATCTCTATAAGATCACTATGATCTTCTCTCACACACTCTCAAAAGAAAAATGATCTTGATGTATACAAGGATACAACAAGTGTGTAACAAATGTTACAAGTGCTCTAACTACAACTACAACTCTTGTATCTTCTTGGATACCTTGAGTTCTTCTCTTGCATTAGAAGAGGGATGAAGGTGATCACTTGGTTGGATGATTGGATCACTCTTTAAACAAAAGAAAACTAAACTAAATGATCAAGAAGAAAAGATGTGTTGAGAGTATTAAACTCATAAAGTTCTGTGTGAAAAAGGATGCCCAAAAACTGTGAAGTGGGCTGGTATTTATAGGCAGAAAAAATCTGGCCGTTATGAAGGCACGACTCCACTAAATCACACACGGTACCACTAAATTTAGTGGTACCGTGGTACCATGCCAGACAAAAACGCTCATCTTTTTGTCTTTTCTGGTGAAAACTTATTTGGGAAAGTTTGGAGCTGATTTTGGGGGGAAAAATAGCTGTTATGATATTTGAACTTATTTTTCAAATAAAACATTTCTTAATTATTCAAAAATAATTTGTAAAGTATATTTTTGATAAAAATGTTTTGTCACATTAAAATGTGAAGTCTTAAAACACAAATTTACTTCTTTGATCATTTGTCAAGTTGTAAATTTGTTTGTGTATACCTAGAGTGATTTACGTAGAAATGAGATCTTTCGAGTAAAAACTTGTTTACGTTAATTTTAACGTAACGTGATTTCACATTTTGTCATTCTCAAAACGTGAAGTTATTGAAAGATATAAATAACGTTTTTAGAACATTATTTGCATCAACAATCTTCCCCTTTTTGATGATGACAAAACATAAACTCATTTTAAGGTAAAATTAGTTTTAACAAGTTTTTAATGAGTTTACTCCTATTTTCTCCCCCTTTTTGTCGAAGCAAAAAGGTTGCTAAGGCTCCCACTTGATGTATACTCCCCCTCGTTTGGAGGACACCAAGGAATCGAGCAATGATTTTTGCTACAAAACAAAGTTAGATAACAAATATACAATATCTAACATGTAGCAAACACGACAAATATCCAACCACAAACAAGAAAATGGCTAAGTAGCCAAACACCAATAATAAAGCAACCACATCACATGCCCATTCATAAAATAAAATGTCATACTTGAAGTATGACTACATCACAAACATAAAAACAAATAACAAGAAGCATAAATAAATCCTTAATGACTAGAGGCAAGCTTCATTTCCAAAAGAGATCCTAAAGGTTTATTGTTGAAAACTAGACATGAACATGTTTAGTTTTATGGGCTAGGAGGTGGTGGAGATGGTGACATGATTGGAGGTGGTGGTAGTGTCAAGAGATGCTCCACATAAGAGAACATGAAATGGATCTCACCTCTCAAGGAGAAGATGAGGTTACGGTTGTGGATGCAACATAGGCAATTAGCACTATGTAGATCAAAGGGATGAAGTTAATGGAATATAAGTATTTTCTTGTTTAATTTATGTGTGTACTTCGTTTCTCTCTAAACTCACGTCTCGCTATATGTATATTCCATTAATTTAGGATAATTAAGTACCTCGTCATAACTCGTACTAACAAACATTGAAATCACAAATAACTAGGAACAAAATCCTGCGTCAAAAATCAAACATACCAATCTGTGAAACAACTGAACAACCGGATCCCTTGGCTATAAGGTGCCGGATCCCTTTTCCAAAGGATCCGGCGGAACCAGCATATCAGCAAAACATATTATAATATGATGATCACTATACACTCTCACTTTACCTTTCTCCTCATAAAACATGACCTAAAAACACCCTCAAACCCTCCTGGAGATTCATCATCATTCATCTCTTCAAATTAACCATCTCCGTAAGTACTAATCCTACTACATTGTAATTTATGAATTTCTAAGTGTTTTGCTCTTAATGTTTATCTAAATGGGTTTATCAAATTAACACTTAATGATCATCACCTTGTGATTATTAGTTTTGTTTTAGATAAACATTGTGTAATTAAACATCATACTCCTCCCACAAGAATTCTCAAAACCTTAATGAAATAATTAAATGGTGTAATTTAGCATTGTTAATACAAAATGAGGAATAATTAAGTTTTCATCAAAAACTATATTTCCAACCAAATTAAGATGAGTTTCTAAACCCATTTAATTAATATTGTGATTGAATACACTTAGAAGTATTTTCATCGTGACCCATATTTTGTATCGTCACCTTATGTTTTGTTCTAGGTTTTTAAACATGCCTAAGTCGACTCAACAAGACTACCGCGACACCGCCCACTACATCCCTATGCATCATCGCAAAGATAACCTCTTTCCCAATGACCGAAAAGCATTCAAAATGCTTCAAAAACGTTTCTTCCATGAAGGACGTGTTGTTGACCAATCCTTCCTCGATGAAACCAATATCCCTCATGTCTTTTCTAGAATTAACTTTGATTGTCTCCTTCATATCAACGAACAAATTTGTCCCATCTTTGTTCTTGAGTTCTATAAGAGTATTCGTGTCACTCGTAATGATGATGAAACTATCTCTATTTCCTTCATCATCAACAGTCAAACCATTGTCCTACCCCTCACACTGTTTGCCGAAATCCTTCGCATTCCATGTCAAGGTATTTGCATGTACTCAAACGACTGGTCTCTTGCTAAGCTCCAAGAAATGGTCGATCCACATCAAGTCTATCTCACTCCTCTTGATGATCCCATCACAGTTAGAAACACCGTCTTCATTGAAAGAAACTCACTAACTCGTCTCACTAGAAACTCCAAACTCATCCATCGAGACCCATTCCAAATGGAGCTCTCCGAGATGATTCCTCAATACAAAAAATGGGAACAAATCCTTAGAGAAAATGTCATTTGTCTTGTCGGGAACAAGGATCACCCTAATGCTTGCCTTGTCTATATGATCTATTGTCGCATTCATGAAACTCCTTTCAACCTCGCTTATTACATGGTCAAAAGAATGGCTAGTGTATTCCGTACTGACAAAATGATGCTTCCTTATGCAATGCTTCTCACTCGCCTTGCAAGATACGTAAATGGAATGCAACCTTCTCCAATGAACGATGACCACTTTCTTTGTGATCATGTCATGGTACCTCTCACCGAGGGACGGACACAGAGGTTCATGGTTGAAGGAAAAAGGCCACATCCTCCCACCGACTCTTCTAATGAAGTTGAAGTTGATCCTAACGACCCAATCAAAAACTATCAACTCGATCCCATCACATACATTGATCAACTCCCAAGAATTCACAAAGAAACCGAGGAGTTCAAGCAAACCAAGGGTATGTTTAAGTGTCTCACTCACTTCATATCAAACATGGGAAAGAAGAAGAGGTGAAAATGAATGTTGTCGATTAAAGTTTAAAACAATTTGATGAATGTTTTTTAAAAATGTTTCGTTATTGTGTCCCTTGAAACATGTAATATTGGTAATACTTTTTCTCTAACGTATGTGATAGCATGATGGGTAAGACGTAAACATTTGTTGTATCTTAAACAACCTTCTATAAAATTTTACCACTCTTGATCATGTATCAAAAGTTGGTCATTATCCTACTTAAATGTGTTTATGTGCTCCCTACATGCTCCTCTTGCTATAGCAAACTTGTATCTATGTATAATCATTGTTTCAATCACTAGAAATTATTTACGACAAGTGAGCAAACTTCTACGAGCTCTATGTGAAAGAAATTGTCTCAGAAGCCGGATCCCTTGAATATAATCGGCCGGATCCTTTTGAAAAGGAACCGGCAGATCCGGCAAAACTGAAAAAATTTATACCACCTCTTTTCACCCTCAACCTTTCTAACCTTAGTAAACTAGTTATCGATCTTCTATTAGTCACATTTGTGCTGATCTTGAGGTTAGTAGCTCTTTTGATCTCTTAGGAAAAACTTAAGTTTCTTTCGAGATGTTTATGATTTATCGTCTCCAAGATAATCAACATTTTCTTGTTCCACTTCTTGCATCACCTTTCTCTGAACATAATCCACTTACTTACACAATAAATAAATTTTTCACAAATTTATTTCCACCATGTCTACCTCAAAATGCTCTAAAACAAATCTTTTAATTCTTATGATTTTTAAAGAATTTTTAAAATTTTCATATCACCTTTCTCTGAAGCCTACAAACAGTTAACACTTAGTGATATGATTATCTTAACCCATATTCACTTATTGGTCTCCTTTAGATCTCTTTCTCCTCTCTAAAGACCATTTATGACAACCTCTCATCATTAGTCTTAAACCACTCAGGATTTTCTCATTTAAGACACCTTCTCACACTCATTAAACCAGGAAACATAGGGCTGCGATAGCTAAATCATAATCAATTTTCTCTCACACCTGATCTGTTAGCCGGATCGCTCAGCTAAAGCTAGCCGGATCCCTGTTGAAAAGGATCCGCTGGATCCGGGCAAACAGACACAGGTTTGATCACTTACAGCCTTCCAAAACTCAACTTTATCCATTCAAACACTCCACACTACTTTTAATAAATCTCCTAGAAGATTGCATCACTGTAGTTGACCTTGGTGCATGCATATCATTGCAATTCAAAGGATTTTAGTGGTTTAGGCTTTAATTACTTCACTTGATCCTTCACTATTTAAACCACTTGTGTTTGTGCTTCTAAACCACACCTAAACAAACCTTCTTCTACTGTAAACTCACCTTCTAAACTTACTTCAAAAACATAACTAAAGCTCCAAGCACAAGATCATCCACTAGAAGCTCTCTAAGAAAAACCGCACTAATTGTGTATGAGATATCCTCAACGGAAACCTCGCCTATCAAGACACCCTATATTAGAACACTTCTCTCAAACTACATCCAAACCCCTCCTTCTAATGAACCAACTCCACCACAACTTGCTTTCAACAAACCAACCTTACCACAACCTACTTCTCTTGAACCAACACCTATCCCAACTCAACCAATACAAGCATCACCTCTTCAACCTCAACTCCTTTCTTTTACCACACCTCCTACATCTCCTCACTCATTGGAGGACCTACCTCCTAGAACCTTCAATCCACCACCATTGCCCACATTCTCATCTATTGAGAGAATGTTAATTCAACCACCATCCCACCACCTAGATGTTGACATAAACATACCACCACCAATATCAAACTTGCCTTCCTCTCCTTCACCCTCAAATGGCCCATTTTAGGTTATGAGAAGATGTCAACCACCTCAACCAAACAATGACACACTTCCTCCTACACATACTTCTCAACCAACACCTGTGGTACATCCACCACCTTTCCACCTAGGTGCTTCCACCTCAAACATGCCTCAACAACCTTCTATCTTAGGTCCTCAACAAATAAACCATGATGATACTTGTGATCATTATCAACATGTCCAAACCTTAGTTCATGAACTACGTGATGAAGTACGTTTCATGTTCTACCATCTCCTTGAACGTCTTGATGACGTCACCAAACCAAACCTTCCTTAAAAACCTTGAAGTGCAAGCACAAGTGGTCTCCCTCCTCTTAGCCTTAGATCTAACTTTAGTCACTAGGACTTTTTCATGTTAGATCATTTTCATAGTTTTTAGAGATTTGACCATTGTTGTATCATTTCTCTTGTTTTATTAAATGAATCTACATGATTATGTGCTTCTTGTTTATGTGAGCATGATTGGTGTGATTATTACTTGATTTCATACCTGTTTCTATTCTTTACTGCTGCTAACAAGTTGCAGGTAAGCCGGATCCCTCATTTTATACCTGGCGGATCCTTTCTGAGAAAGATCCAGCGAATCTGGGCATACAGAGGACTAACAAAACTCTTATGCAGCTCAATTTTCAACAAAGGGACAACATATACTTGTTTTCTAACCTTTGTTTTGTAGATTTTCAAAAATACACATGGAGTACTGGACGCCCTCAATAAGGGGGAGCTTTCGTCAAAGCAAAACCATTGCAAAAACTTGCAATGATCACGCCTTAGTCTCCCTAATTACTTGACGCCCTCAACAAGGGGGAGCAACCATCGAGGGGGGAGCAACTAAGAACTTCTTACTCTCTATACTCCATTTTTACGCCTCTCTTTCATTTCTTTTTAAAAACTTTCATTCGGGTTAGTTTCTTCTCGACACTCTTTTTGTTTCGACAAAAAGGGGGAGAAAAGAGTAAAAACTTAAATTCAAAAACTTACGAATTTTATCGTTTTACTTAAAATAATTTTATGTTTTGTCATCAACAAAAAGTGGGAGATTGTTAATACAAATAAACCTTAAAAACGTTTATTTATATTTTACGATCTTCTAATGTTTTGTCGATAACAAACGTAAAATCATTTTAACGAGATATATAAAATACGTAACGCTTTGAGCCAAAAGTTTACTAACTCATTTCATTAAACAAATAAACCTTAAACATATTTAGTTAACAAGTTTACATAAAACCAAAACCATTTTATAAAAACACTTAAGTAACTTAGTTACTTACATTTTATAAAATACATATTACTTGTGAAAATAAACTAGGAAAGACTTGGACTATCCATGACCCAAAACCAGGTCCATAACCCATAACCCATGGAGCTTGATCCATAACCCATAACCCATTGCATGACATCATGCATGACACCAAAATGGGTAAAACCCATGATCCATGACCCAAAGTCCATAACCCATGACCTAAGATGTCCTTGACATCATGCATGACATCACATGAACCATGGATCATTACCCATAACCCAAAACCCGAAATTGTAACCCAAAATCCGAACTGTTGATACCAGATGGCCGGATCCCTGGGTCGGATCCCTGTAAGGGATGCGGAGGAACCGGGTGAACAATGCTCATATTTTCCTATAAATAGTGAGTCATTTCTCTCTTATTCCTCATCCCTTTTAGACATATCTTCTCTCTATGTTCTAAACTCTCTAACCTCAGATCCAAGGATCTTTCTTTGTGATTCTCTAGGTTCCTTCTAAAAGGCGAGTCACGACCTCTCGAAGACTTGCAAGCTCGTGACATGAGTTGCTAGGATTCTTATTTTCCAAGATCACAGAAGTGCATCTTGTTCTTTCTTCTTCTCAAAGGGTGTTGTAGATGTGTTGAGTCGTTAGGTGTAAAAGGACGTTGGTTCCTTTAGTTGTGTTGTGCTAGAAGTGTTGATCGGGTAGTGGTTCCTCCTTTGTAATGGAACCCGATATCTAGCCTTGTACCGGATAAAGTGTAGGCGAAGAAGGTTTGGCTCTACCTCGTGGAAGAGCTCGGTATTTAGCTTTGTACCGGATAAAGTGTAAGCGACGTTGTGAAGGCTTCTCCGCCAGTGAAAGGAGTTAGTCTTGTGTAGTGTTTACGGAACTCTCGAGTTGGGTACTTGGGGAGTGGAGTAGGGCAAGGAAGGTGTCCTTGTAGCCGAACTACTATAAATACTTGTGTTGTGGTTATGTCTCTCTAACTCTATCTCGTAGTTTAGTTTTATATGCTTCTATTACTATCAATATACAACACTCCAAAACTAGATTGCATAAGTCGATCTATAAACTTCAAAACGAAGTTTAATTGGTAAAACTATTCAACCCCCCTTCTAGTTATCTACATTATCGTTAAAGATAAAGTCTTCTGGATTTGTGCTAAAGAAGTTACAGGGTGGACTCCTAATTTTAACAAAATAGAAGATGTTCACACCAACTCAGATGATGAATCATTGGAGGGTAAGAATGATGGAATTAAGAAAGATGCAACCTCAGAAGCAGATAATGAGGTTGAAGAAATACCAGAGACTAATTTTGAGCATGGAGAGATAGGTGCTTTTAGCTCTACTTCAATCAAGGAGAACCACAACAACGAAAAGGAGGATTTACAATCTGCTGACCCGTTTAACATTTACGAGCTACTTAACAGGAACCATTCAGTTATCAAAGAAGCATACCAATCTGAAGGTGAATTGAAGTAAAGCCCCCCCCCCCCCCCCGCGGGGATTTACTCCTAGTGACGCATCAGTAGGTAACTCAAACATGGTAAATAATCTGATACGCCCCGGGCTTTATGTCATGTTATATTTATTTAGGATATGTCTTTGTGTCTTATTAGGAAAGTGTCATTGTTTAGATATGTCTTTATGTTTGGCTTGTTTTACAAGCTAGGGTTATTCGGTTATATATACCGAATCATTATTATGAAAAATTCAATCAAAGTTTAAGATAAACAAATCTCTAGTTCTTCTCTTCTAATTTTTAAGGAGCTTGCACATGCTAAAAGTGGTGCCTTATCCCGATACAACCCCTAACCGGGTCGTATCAATTGGTGCTTTCATTGAGAGGGCTTACGATTAGGGTTTAAATAAAATAAAAAAAAAAACTGTTCAACGGGTACTATTCATTGACTGTTCATCGCGGGTACTATTCATCAGAAAATTTTATTTTATTATTATTTTTTTGAGTTATTAATCGATTGAGTATTATTCATGGCATCAGGCGGCAGCGATCAGGACGCGGAATACGCACTCTCTAAGCTCTTGCAAATGGGTATGGTGGCCGAATATGAGAGTGAGTTTGTGGTGCTTGCAAATCGAGTAACGGGGATCTCTGAATCTTTACTTACATCGTTTTATATCTCCGAACTTAAATTGACGTTACAATTAGAACTGTTGAGGGCAAGGCCTACAACTTTAGGAGAAGCCTTTTCCTTAGCCCATATAGTCGAGGCTCGTTTTGAGGAAATTGAAGAGAAGGAAAAAGAGCATATAATTGAAAAGAAATTAGATACCATTCCATCATTACAAAGTGAATTCGCTTCACCTGAGATTAAAAGGTCGTTAGATGCTGATGAAAATATTGGTGTTGATGTGGTTAATAACGCAATAGATGGTGTTTTCGATATTGGTGAGAGTAATGAAGTTCATAGCAAGTTTGAAGAATTTTCAGAAAATAAGAAATGTATGGAAGAGATTGTTGTGGGTGGTCGTGAATTTGATGGTCGTTTGGGTGAAATGAATTTGAATTTAAGCGAGGAATTAGCGGACAACGGGGTTAGTCCTATACCCACTTCTTTGGTGGCTCATGAAAGTCCACGGGTTCTCCAACTATGGGAAGGAATTGGTATCGGTGATGCTCACGGGCTCATGGATAATGGACGCAACCATAAATTTGTTCAACCAAATGTGTGGAAATGGATATCGGACTCTCAATCGGCATATTCTTCGTATCACCTTGAGGGCAAGGTGATTTTTGAAGAAGTGGGGAGTGTTACGGCATGGGTAGCGGAAGGCGGAAGAATGGTGTTGTGTTATGTCCAAGGTAGTGGAAGGCGGAAGAGGAAAAAGGTGTTGGTTGCGGTAGCGGAAGGCAGGAGAACTACGGGAGTGGAAGATACGACTAGGATTAGGATTATGATATGGGATCCCGGAATCAAGAGAAATTTTTCAAGACCACACCTTGAGGACAAGGTGATTTCGAAGGAGTGGGGAATGATACGCCCCGGGCTTTATGTCATGTTATATTTATTTAAGATATGTCTTTGTGTCTTATTATGAAAGTGTCATTGTTTAGATATGTCTTTATGTTTGGCTTGTTTTACAAGCTAGGGTTATTCGGTTATATATACCGAATCATTATTATGAAAAATTCAATCAAAGTTTAAGATAAACAAACCTCTAGTTCTTCTCTTCTAATTCTTAAGGAGCTCGCACACGCTAAAAGTGGTGCCTTATCCCGATACAACCCCTAACCGGGTCGTATCATAATCCTATAGGGGATGATAATGATCTTCATCAAAGTTGTCAAGATATGGAAAAAGAGACATAAGGTAAGATGAAAGATTTGAAAGCAAACTCAAAGGAGGACGTGGAAGTTTCTGGTTGTTTGGGTCATTTCAAAGGCGTAGAGATCCCAAAATCAGGAGGTTTCATTCTTCAACTTATGGAAGACTTGATTAAAGTCGGCCAAATAATGGGATACAAAATGGATGGTTGCATCAAAAATATTGAAGAGATCGTGGAATCTCAAGGAGCTCAGGAGTTTAATCAATGAATTTTATGTCATTGAACGTTCAAGGCCTTGCCCAAAAGGCCAAAAAAGATTGGGTAAAGGATCTATGTTTTAACAATAAAGTTAATTTTCTATCATTGCAGGAAACGAAAATGGAGAAGGTGGATCTATTTAATATTAAGTCTTGTTGGGGTAATTTCGCTTTTGATTTTGTTGTTAGTCCTTCGGTAGGTAATTCAGGTGGCATTCTATGTGTTTGGGATCCAAATGTGTATCGGATGGTTCATTCTACGGTGTCCGACTACTTTATTGCAATCATGGGTAAATGGACTCCTAATGATAAGAACATGCTTATCATTTCGGTATATGCTCCTCAAGAGTTATCAGAGAAGAAGATGCTTTGGCAATACTTAATTCATATAATTGATAGATGGAAAGGCGATGTGATCGTTATGGGTGACTTTAATGAAGTCCGCTCTCAAGAAGAAAGATATGGCTCCACTTTCAATGTACAAGGGCTGCTGCTTTTAACCTTTTTATATTGTTAGGAGGTTTGGTGGAGGTGTTCTTCAGGTGGCTATTCTTTTACTTGGTCTCATAAGTCGGCCTCTAAAATGAGTAAGCTTGATCGATTTCATGTCCAAATATTTCAGCTATTACTTGGTCTCATATTTCCGAAGGCTTAATGAGGTCATGTCCAAATATTTCAGCTATTACTTTGGATCGTTATTTGTCTGACCACAGACGCATCTTATTACGCGAGATAAGTTTTTACTATGGCCCAACACCGTTTCGTTTTGATGCGTGGTTTTGCAACCTTACAACAGGTTTTACCTCTCGAGGGATCTCAAGAGGCTTACAACCCCACCAGGCAGTGTACCTGACCGATGTAGTATAGTGTAGTGGTAAGTACGGGGGATTGATCGTTCTCCACAGGGAATAGTGTTCGTTAGGTATGAAAAATTACTCTAATAGGTCTAAGGGTGAGAGAAGATTCTTTTTATGTTTTTATATTTTTTATGAAAGCAAGTAAAATCTCGGGTTTGAAAGAGTGGGCGGAATTAGTTGCTAGTCAACTAACCCAAGTTACTACAAATGCAAATAAAATAAAATAACAGAAAATGAAAAGGTTGGTGAAAACTTATGTGGAGGAACATGTGTTTACTTAGATTTCCTTACTCCCTAACTATCTTTTACCGGTTGATTAGTGTGTATTAGTTGCGTGGATGACGGGTGTATTCCTTAATACCATTTGTGGGGTGGCGTACGTACTTCCCCAACTCTACAAGCTCCTACTTCACTCCTATGTCGAGCCGGCTAGGAAGCTCCTAACATGGGATCACTAGAATTCGCTTGTGCATTAAATACAACCATAAAAACCTTTAGTACGCATTGGTTCATGTTTCTTAAGACGTTCAAGCAAGTTACCGAATAGGAAGTTAGCCAGTTTTCTTAAGCCTAACATAGATGAACAATCATCCAATACAACTAATAACACACTAATACCCAATAATCAATAGCTAGGTTTCATTAGATCTAAGCAAACACAGGATAAATCTAGCCTAGCATGTTAAACAAAAGACAAGAACAAGATAGAATCAAACAACACATAGACATATTGAATGATTAATTGATAACTTATCTTCAATGTAACATGGAAGATCTCATGGCAAAAAGCCTTGAAAAAGCTGCCAAATTCGTCCTAGGGTTTTCACACACAAAGTTCCCCAATAAGTTCCACAATAAGTTCCACACTAATGACAAAGAATTGCAAAACTATATATAGATTTTTAGATCTGACGGCGTCACGTTATGGAGTGTGACGCCGTCACCTCGCCGCTCTTAGGGTTCCCGGATGACCTTCTTGACGCCGTCCCTCTTTAGCTCTCCAAAATCCGTTCTGGCTTATCAGGGGTTGACGCCGTCAGAATTAGGGGTGACGTCGTCCCTCTTTAAATTAAGCCGTGACGACCTTGATCAGATTAAAGCGTGACGCCGTCAGAATTTCATGCAAATTTCACTGGCTTATCATGAGTAATTTTCACATCCACCTTTTCTTGCCAAGCCGTGACGCCGTCTGGAGAGGATCCTGACGCCGTCAAAGGTAATTTCCAGCATGATTTTGAGACTTTGTCGTTTTCTTCACTTTAATGCTCCAAAAACGTCCAAAATGCTTCCTTTTCTAGATTTCTTCTCAAAAGTACCTAAAATGACAAAAGGAACGATTTAGGGCAATATTTGATCAAATAAATACGATTTAGGGCTTAAATGACCCCTTAAAAGCGGTACACTTTTCGCTTCATCACGTTTCTATCATTATTAGTTCGAGCTTGATGGTTTGACTCTTTTGTAGCTGATTCATGGCGAAATATGGTTATCTCTGAACTTAATGCTATGTTAACGCTGTTAATAAAATTAAAAAATTCTTATGGTGCAGATTCGTACGTGGGTGAAAGATCATAAGTATAAGTCTCAGAATCTTAAGAAAATTCTAAAAAATGGGCTAGCTGACATCGACTCTATTTTAGACAAAGGAGACGGGACTTCAGAAATACTGGAAGGACGTATGAACATTATGAAAAAGTTAAGAGCTTTGGATAACATTGATTCACTGGAATTAGCTCAAAAAGCTAAGGTTAGATGGTCGATTGAAGGAGATGAAAATTCTAAATATTTCCACGGCATAATCAACAAACAAAGAAATAATCTGGCCATTCGTGGGATTCTTGTAGATGGTGCTTGGATCGAGGATCCTAAGGCTGTGAAAAATGAGTTTATATCTCATTTTAAGGAAAGGTTTAACAGCCCTTGTTCGAATCGTTTTACTCTTGATATGGATTTTCCTAATAAGTTATCCATCGATCAATTGAATGACTTAGAAAGTCCTATTACGAAGGAGGAAATCAAAGGTGCTGTGTGGGATTGTGGATTGAATAAATCCCCGGGTCTAGATGGCTTCACTTTCGGTTTTTATCAAAGATATTGGCGTTTACTAGAATTTGATGTTGGGGAAGCTGTGAATCATTTTTTCATGCATGGTTTTTATCCTAAAGGAGGTAATTCTTCTTTCATAAACTCAAGATGCCAAGTTAGTGAAGGATTTTAGACCCATAAGCTTAATTGGAAGCCTCTACAAAATTATAGCTAAGATTTTAGCGAACCGGTTAGTGCCTGTTATGGGTGACCTTGTCAATGAAGTGCAATCCGCCTTTAATGCAAATAGACAAATCTTAGATGGTCCTTTTATTTTGAGTGAAATAATTCAGTGGTGCAAAGCTAAGAAGAAAGAAACTATGATATTCAAGGTTGATTTTGAGAAGGATTTTGATTTCGTGCGTTGGGATTTTTTGGACGATGTTTTGAAGAAATTTGGTTTTGGTGATCGTTGGTGTGGTTGGATCCAAAGTTGTTTAAGATCTTCAAAGGGCTCGATTCTTGTTAACGGAAGCCCCACAACCGAATTCCAGTTCCCCAAAGGAATTAAACAGGGTGATCCCTTATCCCCTTTTTTATTTATTTTGGTCATGGAAAGTCTTCACTTATCTTTCCAAAAAGTCGTAAATGCCGGTTTATTCAAAGGAGTCTCTTTAGACTCTTCGCTGCAATTGTCTCACCTTTTCTACGCAGACGATGTGGTCTTTATGGGTCAATGGTGTGATTCAAATATCACCACTATAATCCATGTGTTGGAATGTTTCTACCGTGCTTCAAGTCTCGAATAAATTCCTGGGATGAGATCATTAACAATCTTCTTCGTCGACTCTCGAAGTGGAAGATGAAGACTCTTTCGATCGGAGGAAGGTTAACGCTTCTTAAACATGTTTTGGGCTCCATATCCATCTATCATATGTCGATGTTCAAAGTTCCTTTACAGGTGTTGAAAAAAAGGGAGTCTATTCATAGCCATTTCTTTAACGGGGTGGATCATAATGCTCGGAAATTGTCGTTACTAAAATGGAATAATGTTTTGGCTTCGAAGGAGAAAGGTGGTCTTGGTGTTTCGAGTTTCTACGCGCTTAACTGTGCCCTTATTTTTAAGTGGGTTTGGCGTTTTCGATCTCAAAACTTCTCTCTTTTGTCTAGGGTCATAAAAGCTATTCATGGTGAGGATGGTAAGCTTTGTAAGCCTTCAATCTCTCATTTTTCTTCTAATTGGACTGATATTGTGTGTGACATTTCTCTTCTTAAAAACAAAGGGATTGATCTTATTGGTTCTATAAAGAAAAAGGTTGGAAATGGCGAGCATACGATGTTTTGGGAAGAGAAATGGAAGGGAGATGTTCCTCTTAAATCTTTATATCCAAGGATTTATGCTCAAGAATTATACAAAAACATTTCAGTAGCGTCTAAAATGGCTCATTCTAGCATGTGTTTTTCTTTGAGGCGTAGTCCGAGAGGAGGGTTAGAGCAAGAACAACTTGTCAATTTGTTGTCTCACATGGAGGGTCTTATTCTTCCTAATATGCGTGACAGATGGTTCTGGTCATTGTCAGGATCAGGAGAGTTTTCAGTTGCTTCAGTTAGAAATCTTATAGATGATCACTTCCTTCAGGAGATTGCTTCCAAAACCAGTTGGATCAAGGCGGTCCCGAAAAAGGTTAATATCCTTGTTTGGAGGGTTAAGTTGGATAATCTTCCTAATCGTCTCAACCTTTCTCTTAGAGGTTTAGAGCTCGAATCCATTCTCTGTCCTATTTGCAATTCGGCAGTTGAATCATCTTGTCACTTATTCTTTGCTTGCTCCATGGTTAATGACATATATGGGAGGATTGCTAACTGGTGGGATACAAACATAACACTGATGTCTTCATATGATGACTGGTGGTTTTGGTTCACGAACTTACGTCTTCCGTCTAAGCTCAAGTTGATTTTGGAAGGTGTTTTCTACATTACATGGTGGTCGGTTTGGAATTTCCACAACAACTTCCTTTTTGGTTCTATCCTTCGGGCTAAAAATCAGATATTTGATGATATTGTGGATCGTTCATTTTCTTGGTGTAGGTTTAGATGCAACACAAACTTTAATTGGGTAGATTGGCTAAAAAATCCTTCGCTTATTTCCTTGTAAATTTTTTTCTTCTAGCTTCTTCCTAGTGTCTTTATAAAATCCGTCGTTCAAAAAAAAAACAACAAAACTAAATGGTGCATCAAATGATTATATCTCTTTTTCATTTTGGCTCTATATAATACATAACATGTGAAGTGTGTTATTTTTGTTTAATTTTTATTATCTATGGATATGATTTTTTTGATCCAAAAGATGTTGATATAATATTGCACATAACAAATCTCTTCATCTTAAACGTAAATACAAGAACACAGGTCGTGCGTAGCACGATAAAAAAGAGTACCCAGTATCTTAAAATGCACATATAACTTGCAAATTTTAGGTTCATAACTAGCGTATGTTTAGAAACTTGAATTTTGGTACACTACATGTGAATATTGATACAATTTTAGAATAATGTTACTATCCTATAATGGAGGAAGGCCTTCTTTAAATAGAAATACTTTAAAATTCAGCTTGCTTATTATAAAAATTCAATATCTTGCACATAATTTCTCTACTACATAACTTACAAGTCTTAAAGCTTAATGTATAAAATACAAAACACTATTAATGTGGTCAAGATATTTAATGTAGTCAATTAATTAACCGGTAAATAAATACAATTAATGCAGTTGTTAAAACACCCCTTACATAAGAAATACAAATTATCAATCATATTGTACAACCAACTTAAACACAATTGGTGCATTAAATGTCACTAATACAAATAATAAAGCACATTATACAAATATTGAAGCCCGAAAGGGCAACGGGCCAAATGGGCTCAAGCCCAAACGGGCACGGGCCAAATGGGCTCGAGCCCGAACGGGCACGGGCTAAACGAAATTCTTGATATCCGTAAATTTATTGTCAAAAAGAACATAATAAACTAAAATACATGATTGACATGAAAATTTTATTTTTACCCATCCCGCAACGCGCAGATACCCTACTAGTTGTCTTAATGGACGCAAGAATTTTATTGTAATTTGTCAGGTTTGTTGTTTTTCCAAATTGTTTTTAAAAATCATAGTTTTGAGATAATAATCACAAATCCCTTTTAGTTAAATTATTTAAAAAAATATGATCGTTTTAATACAATTTTACAACACTTTTTCTAGTTGAAATCCCCAGTCAAATTTTATTTTAGAGACCTTAAGTTATAGTTACTGTTAATGGCATCGTAGTAGAGCCTTGTTCAGCAAGCTCCAAGGATTTTGTTGAGGATATTTATTGAGACCATGATGTATCGTGTGTTGGTATTAAACATCGTCATAATGTTGTGCGCGATACCCTCATCGACATCTGCTATTGGTCGGGGATTTTAGCTTATAAGGAAGTTGATATTGGGCTGGGTGATGGGCGTGACAAACCTTTATTTCCAACGGATGTGTTACTTTACTTATGGATGAAGGCCCTGATGTGTGTGTGGATCTGACTGGGTCTTCGCCTTTGACGTAAACTCGGATGCCTGATTTTGTGTCCGGTCGTGCTGTGATTGATGTGCCACAACGTAAACATGTCAAGTATGAGGCTAAGTGTGCGGCTATTTGATAAGGTTTTCTCCCAGTTTCGTTCTTGTAACACCCCCAAAATATCGCAGCGGAAGATTATGTCACTGGGGTAGTACTTCATAGTTCACAGCACAAATTACAGAAAACGACTCTAAATGAGACGTTTTGAAATAAATTATCATTCGATTAAAATATCAGAGTTTACAAAGAGAGGTCCCACAAGTTTTTCGAATGATAATATATGCATCGTCTTCAAAATATTTTCCGTGCGCCTTCACATGCCAGCTAATTCCTTTCGTACCTGAGATAAACATGGTTGAGTGAATTCATAGGATTGTAAATAGTAGTGGACAATAAAGTCCATAGTATAATTGCAATGTGCGCAATCATCATCCTGTTAGTTATTATTGCTCTAAGCTCATAGCACGCACAACTGACTGTATATATATATCACCGTACGATATATACATTAAACAATTTGCCCCGTGTAGGTACTATGCCATATACCTAGAAATTCAAATATAGTGCGTTTGTGATATCCACTATATGATTAACACAAACGGGATTCGTCAATCCCGATAGGCCTATCCACAATATTTGCGCTCACTTGCAACAACAAGTGATTAGTGGTCCATGATAAGGGGACTTTTGGCATAAACAACTTAGGCATGCAATAATACATTCAGGGCTAGCATTCAGTTTGCAAGTAATTGTCCAAAATAATAAAAACAGTAGCATGTATCTCCCCCAAGTAGTTTACAAACCAGTTAAACAAAAGTAAGGGCTATGAACTCACCTTAGCGTGTGGTGAATAAGGTAACACAATCAATGTCAAGAAATAGAGCACAACGGTAAGGAATCAGCATGACCTAATAAATATAAACTTGTGTCAAAATATGACACGCAAAAAGTACCCGATGCATATGAGTTTTCAAAGATAATACGTTTTAGTTTTCGTGGAAGATTCAAATCAATGTTTGTAAAAAGTTTAGTATCATCGTTCGTGTGGTGGTATAAAATCATCGACTCCAGACAAAACGCACGCCAAAGTATAATATATATAAAACACACACACACACACACCACACACACACACACACACACACACACACACACACACACATATTATATATATATATATATATATATATATATATATATATATATATAATATATATAGAATCTGGATCGATTGAGAAGGTTTTTATTTTGAGAAGATTGAGAAGGTTTTCAAAAACAATAGATTTTTAACTTTGATTCATGTTTTTCAAGCGTAAAACTCATTTTAATGTGATTAAAATTCAAAATGTGTAAAAAAAATTTTGAATCAATGTTAAAAATCTCTCGATTTTGCGATATATGTAGAATACTGAATCATCTGTACAAATTTAATGAATCATCATCATAACTCGATTTTAACAATGATTTGTGAATCAAATTTGTAATTTATAGATTCGATTCACCATAAAATGATATTTTACTTGTGAATCAAATCAAAAACATGAATCAATTTGTTCAAACGAAGATTTCTCAATCTTCTCAAAATAAAAACCTTCTCAATGGAACCGGATCCTATATATATATATATATATATATATATATATATATATATATATATATATATATATACTTAATAGTTTGACAATAGTCCAATGGGCGATCGCCCAATATCTTAAGTCCGTCATAAGTCTAATATCCAAATCATAGTCCATATAATAAAGTCCATTAAGAGTCCAATACGTTAATCCTAAACCCTTGTAAGATTATATATATATATATATATATATATATATATATATATATATATATATATATATATATATATATATATATATATATATATATATGACATGGTACATGAGGTTTGTAACTTGAAAATTTGCTAAAACAAGCCCTATGTATGAGTTAGAAACCTGAAATTCTGAAACAGTCCGCACAACTCAGTGAGTTATGGGCCTGAGGTAATTAGATAGGGTGATAGATCTATGTCTTTTGGTCGTTTCTCCGGGTGGCGCACCTCATAACTCATCCCGATGAGTAAATGAGAGCCAAAATGGCGAAAGGTGTCAAAATCTGCACACCAGATTTCAATCAGAAAAAGCTCGTGGTTCTGGTCATTTCTGGAGCTCGGCCCAGTTTTATGAAATGTAGGTAAGACATAAACTTAAATGTAGCCGCAAACGGCACATCAACCGATGTTGTAGAACTCTAGATATCGTCGAAAAGGCGGGACTGCAGTGTGCTGTTCCAAACAGCCATGTATGCAGTAAATAGACAATTAAAAGGCACCCTATTTATGCAGAAAATTAGTAGTTAACGCACTCCTTTAAGGGCTGAAATAAGCGGGTATACACGCCCATGTTTGGCTGAAAAATATGCAGAACCAAACACCCCGTTGGGGCTGTTATACACAAAACCAAACACACCCTGCTGGTGCAGAAATTCCAGCAAACAAACACTCCCATTTGGTGCTGAAAATCAGCACACGAATACCCCTATTTGGGGATGTTTTGCATCCACTAAACACCCTCGGTTGGGGTTGGTTTTAGCAGCCAACAAACACCCCTTGTTGGGCCGTTTTAGCAACCAACAATACCCCTATTTGGTGGTCTCGGTGGTGAGTCACAACAACAAGCACACCCTTCGGGTGGCTGTAACTCGCAACAAACACCCTCTTGGGTGATTCTTGGCCGAGAACTAAGATCAACAAACACCTTATACGGGCTGTTTTATACCGAGATCAAACATATATAAAATACGCCACAAACTAATTAAGCTAACTAAACCACTAAATAAGAAATTAAACCAATAAATCCAATCATCTAACTGGAAATACAAGGCTGTAAACAAACACCCCATTCGGGTCCAAACCGACCTAAAACCGCTAATAACCCAAGCACCATTTAAACACTTATCACCACACAAATCTGATGATACCTTCGTTTCTAAAATGTTATAAAGTCGTTCGTTTCACCTAACCTTTTCAAAAGGTGTGGAAAACTTATTTTAGACCGACTTACATCTACTAAAATAAGTTACGTGATCGATTATGGACTCTAGGTTGTTACACCTTTGATCTAGGATTTTGTCTATGACAAGCATGATGATAATATTGACGGGATATTCTATGAAAGAAACAATACTATCACAACAAAGTTTTGCCAAACTTTCTCTTTTTTTTTATTTATAAAATCAGCCCCAATACTACTTGATCAATAGCAGTACGATTACACTCTAATCAGGGATCGAAGATCCTTGAGGCTAAACAAACATAACAACATCAGACCCCATGTCTGATGTTCCCACACACACACACTCTTTGATGTTTTACATTTTAACACATTTTTGTGTTTAAATTCTAAGCATACTAAACACTTGTAAAACATATTTTTATCTAAGGGGTAAGATCTCCTTTTATAGTCCAAGGAGACCTTTTACAATATGATAAGACTTTGTCTACTACTTGCTTGTTATGTGTCAGTCATTAAGATACAACATGTATCTTGTTTTACAACTTTGTTGACTGAACAAATATCTAGATATTATCTATAGATAATATCTTCTTCATCCTTATCCATCCAGCAGTAGTATGACTCACTGATCAGTAGCTTCATTTGTACTAGCAGTACTAACTGTTTGCACTAGCAGTACTAACTGCTACCTTTTTTGCACTAGCAGTACTAACTGCTAGGTGTATTTTGCTTATCATTTCAGTAATCCTTATGTTTCATTCTTCTTGTTTTGTATCATCAAATCTATGAAATATATAAAACCCAACAATCTTCCCCTATTTGATGATTACAAAACAAACACATTCTTGTACGAATTTCCCTAGACGAAGTAGAGAAATTGAGATAATTAAATCTCACCATGAATGAAACCATACTGTCTTCCCCTTAATCTATGCTATCCACCACATCTCTTCCCCTTTTTGTTATCAACAAATAGAGAATATTACAAATATGATCTTTACAACTACAAACTAATACTACACATCTAATTCATCCTTCTAATGTCTCAAATTACCCTCCATTAAGCTTTTCGCACTAAAAATGAACTTGAGACAGTAAAAATCTAAACCATCAGTAGCAATACTAATAACAGTAATAAAAATCAATAACTTTCCCTTGTGGTGTTGCACAAATACAATAAATGGTTATACATCTGAACATTTAAGCTTCCCCTGAAACCTATATGTTAACCATTTCTTGATTCTTCAAATCTGTAGCCTTTTATGACTGATGAAGAAAAACCAATCATTACTAACTTGATGATGAAACATAATAAACCATCTTTGTGTCTTATATCTTGTACTAAATCTGAATTTGAACTTATACTAACACCATATAAGTAGATCGAAATCTCTTGATAAAATCCTCATCTTCAATGAGACATTGAGCACTACAAAGTAACTCCTTTAAGTGATAGTTAACTAGGACTTCGTCCATCCTCCCCTTGACCTCTGAAAACTATATTTAACAAGTCATCGCCATAATTATTGAAGCACAAACAAGTTATCTTTTCTTCCAAAGATATGACAAAACACAATCTTGAAAAATTCAACCTCAACTTCAAATAAGCAACAAATGATCTTTTTCACCAATAATAAATTGATAAACAAGACTTTAATCCTTTTAAGAACTAACTCTCTTCTGTGTGTGATTCTTCCCCTATGTGTGTGTAAACTAAGAAAGAAAAACCAAAAATTCGACCATACCTCAACTGTTTCTGCAGCAGTTTTCAACGATGCATATCTTGCAACCTAAGGCTCAGATTGAAGATCCCTCCGGTGAGAATCTACCTTGATATACCAAGAATCTCCAATAAAAATTTCAGCCCGATCCAACGGTTAACGAAGGAGTTATCGCCTTTTGAAAACAGCCCTGCAGTGAGTTACGAAAATACGAACCAGATCCGAATTTTTCTTCTTTCTTTAGCTAAAACCTTTTCTTTTCCTAGATCCAAAGCCCCCTGCTCTGATACCAACTGTGGAAAACTTATTTTAGACCGACTTACATCTACTAAAATAAGTTACGTGATCGATTATGGACTCTAGGTTGTTACACCTTTGATCTAGGATTTTGTCTATGACAAACATGATGATAATATTGACGGAATATTCTATGAAAGAAACAATACTATCACAACAAGGTTTTGCCAAACTTTCTCTTTTTTTTTTTTTTATAAAATCAGCCCCAATACTACTTGATCAATAGCAGTACGATTACACTCTAATCAGGGATCGAAGATCCTTGAGGCTAAACAAACATAACAACATCAGACCCCATGTCTGATGTTCCCACACACACACTCTTTGATGTTTTACATTTTAACACATTTTTGTGTTTAAATTCTAAGCATACTAAATACTTGTAAAACATATTTTTATCTAAGGGGTAAGATCTCCTTTTATAGTCCAAGGAGACCTTTTACAATATGATAAGACTTTGTCTACTACTTGCTTGTTATGTGTCAGTCATTAAGATACAACATGTATCTTGTTTTACAACTTTGTTGACTGAACAAATATCTAGATATTATCTATAGATAATATCTTCTTCATCCTTATCTATCCAGCAGTAGTATGACTCACTGATCAGCAGTAGCTTCATTTGCACTAGCAGTACTAACTGTTTGCACTAGCAGTACTAACTGTTTGCACTAGCAGTACTAACTGTTGCACTAGCAGTACTAACTGCTACCTTCTTTGCACTAGCAGTACTAACTGCTAGGTGTATTTTGCTTATCATTTCAGTAATCCTTATGTTTCATTCTTCTTGTTTTGTATCATCAAATCTATGAAATATATAAAACCCAACAAAAGGGTCATGTGAATCGTTAATATTTCATAACTTCTGACAAAAACTCGTTTTGAGCTCGAATTAAAAGATAAAGATGATGAGAACGATGTAAGACGGGTATAATCATTACCTACTAGACGAGAGGGACGAAATAAAAACGGACATAGGTGGATTCGACACCAACACGATCCAAGACCATGATTAGAACTCAAATCAACACTCTACAACCTTCGATCTATACTTTTCTTGCCTCAAAAGTGGCGGATGGTGGTGGTTTGGTGGCGGCAGAGTGAGGCGGTGGTGGTGGTCGGTTGTGCTAGAGAGAGAGTAGTGAGATAGTAGGTCTTAGGGTGTTGGCAATGGGTACTAGATAGCACTAGACGGGATCGATCTAGCACTAGACCACCGCCGCCGTGAACACTAGATGGGGCACTAGATGAGTTTTGCTAGATCACATCTAGCACTAGACGAGCAAAAAAAAGGAACACTTTATGGGGACTGAATACTAGATGGGATGTAGTGCTAGATGGTGTTCCCTACAAAAATATGGGTGAGTGATGGGAGAGAGAGTAAATGATGTGGCATAAGGGGATTGGTTGGGAGTGAGTGATGGGAGAGAGAATGCTACATGCATTGCCAACCCCCTTAGAGAGATAGAGATGAGATAGATCTCATCTATATGTTTTTAATGTGAAGAGACAGAGGCAAAGGCAGTGGAAGCAAAAGATAAGATAAATGAGTTTTATTATTATTGAGGGTATTGTGTGTATCCCGTGTCCCGTTGAACTAAAGTGTAAACACGTTATCTTCGTTTGGTAATTACGAGAAATATATATTTATGTAAGCGTTTTTAATATAATAAAACAAAGTTATTGGACTTAAGCAATTATTAATAGAATGTCAGTACACGCTGTGTGTCGCTTTTCGTTGAACGTGAGACAACTACTCGTTAAATAATCAAATGTGAACGTAAAAGTCCAAAGAGTAATAATTCAAACAAGAGTGAATTATTTAACTTGGAAAATTACCGGTTACAGTATTTGCTTTTACGTTACGGTAAAAGTCAAATAGTCAAGAAGTAAAAGTCAAAGTCAACTTTGAAAAGTCAAAGGGTAAAATAGTCATTTTTGCCTTATGAAATTTTATGGGTTGCTACAGTTCTCTTCTTTGGTGGAATTAGAGAAGGATGCGGTTACCTTGCTGAAACAGATTTGAAAGTTCTCTATTTGGGCACGAGCTGTTGTTCAGATTTTTAATAGGATTAGCTTCACCATAACTAAAAGAGTGAGGGTCCATATAGTATCTCGGCTCCCTAATTGTTTTTGTAAATCTATTGATTTTGTAATAAAGTGACTAATAATAATAATAATAATAATAATAATAATAATAATAATAATAACAAATCTCTTGAGTTTTTAATATGGGAAAATGATAAAAATACCCATTTTCGCAAACATGTTTCATAAAATACCCATTTTTCTTCAAAAAAAAACACAAAATACCCATAAAATTCGCAAACTTTGCGACTATTTGCGATCTTTAACAAAAAAATCGCAAACTTTGTGTTTTTTTAAGAATCTCGCAAAGTTTGCGATTTTTTTTAAAAAAAATATCGCAAACTTTGCCATTTTTTTTTTTTTTAATAGCACAATTTCAGTAGCAAAACATAAGAGGAGGAAACCATAAGATCCAGTAAGTCTTTTATAGTTACTTCAACAAAAAGAAAAGAAAATATATAATACTCCACATAAGTTAATGTTCATCGTATACATATGCACATATATTGTCAACAGGATAAGCACTGCGTTTTGGTTGTAGAAAGACCTACCAATTCCATCCACTGTTATGGAAAAGATTGCGCTTGATTCATGTTGTTTATTATCATGTTATGATATGGATTTTGCTACTCTTATGGTTTTGAATTTGTATTGGCTACTTTATGGTTCTTTTGGTCTACTATGAAAACATTGCTACTGGAATGCCATGGAATGATGGAATTGCTTTTGAAATTGTGACTGTCTTCCTGGATCTTATGGTTTCCCCCTCTTATGTTTTGCTACTGAAAATGTGCTAAAAAAAAAAAAAAAAAAAGAAAAGAGAGAGAGTTAATTTCATAAATGGTCCTTGTGGTCTGCCGGGTTTAACGCTTTTAGTCCCTATATTTTTTTTTAACGGATCCTTTCCCTGTGATTGCGACCCATAACGGGTTTAGTCTCTGACCAATTTTTCTGTTAGTTTGACTATTTAAAAGGATGAAATGACTAAATTACCCTCATATTATTATTATTATTATTATTACCCTCTTATTATTATTATAAAAACATTATTATTATTATTATTATTATAAAAACATCACTTCATTAGAAAATCATAGGATTTACAAGAAATTAGAGGGGAGCCGAGATACTAACTGGGCCCCCACTCCTCTAGCTATTGCGAAGCTAATCCTATTAAAAATATGGGCAACGGCACGCGCTCCAATGTCCCGTGTAAAACCTCAAAATTAATATAACCCGAAATGACAAAAATGCCCTCAAATTTAAAATTTTGAGAACTTATGAAAATCATATAAATAACATTCATGATACTTAACCTAAATTGATCGTATCCTAAGTTATGTAACGAATTAAGCAACAAATAAAAACATTACGTTATAAGTAAATCACAAAATAAAAATCCTACACTTTAAGCCCTAACTAGTCGATCCATATTATGTGTCCAACACAAAAATTTCGGCCCATGTCTACAAGAAAATAAAGAGATAATTAAGATGTAATTTAGCCCATTAAGAAGATTGATTCATTCCCTAAATACACCAAAATCAACACACGGTTTCTCTAAACCATATACACCGAAAATTTCACAAACCCTAAATCTCCCTCATCACAAAATTCGGCTGCCTCTCCCTTTGCTCTCCTGGTTCGATCAGTTGCTGCAGCCAAGGAAGTTCTTGGTGTGTTCTTGTTCCATTCATATCAAGGTAATCTTATTCTCAACACATTTAATCCATTGGAAGTCTTGAACAAACCCTAATCGACCCTTGTTATTTTTTTTTATTTTTTTGTTGTTGTTTGTCATTCGATCCAAATAAGAAGAAGAAGGAAGGAGAGTTGGTGATTCGTGTGCTCTTGTTCTTGTGTTTTGATTACACTACGAGGGTAACGTGTAACTATTCTTGTTCTATATCATCCTTGTTGATTTTGTTCGTGTTCTTGGTCCTTGTCGAATTATATGAAAAGAACTACACATAAAATAATGATCATGAAATAATAACCTTAAAACCCTAATATGTATAATGGACCCATATGAAATTTGTATGTATATGATGAGTTTAATTGTTATGAATATGTTAAGATCATGTAAGAACCAATTATAATTGTTTTGTAACAAGAACTAAAGATTTGAAATGACAAAACCCTAAATACTTGCATGAAATCATGAGAACTGCTACTGATCTGAAAATTGTCCAACTTTAATCGACTGTATCTAAATTATGTGAACGTGTATTTGGGTGTTTTCAGAGTCTAAAATTAAGTTCAATGAAATAGATTTCTGTAGAAATTAACCTTGTAATTTTTAGAGGTCGGGAAGGCTACTTTTTGATTTTTAAAAAGTTAAGTGTCAAACGGAATTCGTATGTCTGGAAAAACAGTCCGTGTTTTTGATTTTTCATTTGCAAACCATAACGAATTAGAAGGTTTCCTTTGAACTGAGTAATATTGGATATGTCTAGTAGTTACTGGAATTTTTGTAGATTTTTATAAATTTTCTAGATGGGGTAGAGAATTAATTACTTTTCGGGTGTTTCATCAGATTCGATTCTGGAACATGTTATGAAAATGGATTTTTTCATTTGTAACTATACTAGTTAATAAAATCTGGAAAAATTAGGTAAAATACTTAAGACACTGAGGTATCTTTGGGAATTTTTGGGAATTTTATTTCGGAGTTCTTATATGTTTCATAAATTATACAAAACGTAACCAGATCCTACTCAGAAACTGTTAAGAGTTTAGAAAACTAAAAAGGGTGTTATGTGTATAATTTTCTAAACAAAAGGGTTTAAATTGTTATTTTTCTAAACTAAGGGGCCTAACTTGTGAATATATGTAACTTTATAATAATTACATTTTATACCCTAATTTTATGATAATTGCATAATAGTCCCTAAATCTATCATAAATACATAATAAACCCAAAATTTTGTGAACCTACCCTAATAACCTTAAACTTATGTAAATAACATTATAAACCCTAAACTATTAATATTGCCACATTTGATACTTTAAACTTAGTAAATGATAACCTTGAATATTCTTAATACGGAAACCTCCTAAATATGGAAACTTACTAATTCGGGAAACCTGCTAAAAAGGGAAAGTATACCCAAAAGAGTAACTTAATTAAATTGGACTTAAAGTAATATATGATTATTAATTCGTATAGGTTCCATGAAGCGGGAGTGACCCGGTGTCTCGTGAGTTATCTTTAGTTGTTTTGCTATCGAATAAGGTACAGATATTCTGAACTTCTCACAGGTTTCTCATGGACTCTCTCTCTCTCTCTCTCGTCTCTCTTACTCCCTTGAACCTTGCTATGCTCTCCTTGATTGTAACCTTGCTATGCTCCCCTTGATTTGTGAACCTTGCTATGCTCCCATTGATAAATTGAACCTTGCTATGTTCCCTTGATACTTCGATATAATTCGTTCGTCACCCTGTGACATGAATATTCAAATCCTTGGATACCTTGAAGGTTCATTTGATATTATAACTGGATGCGAAAACCTTTCTTAATTATATATGAAAATGTTTTGAGAAAAGCTATTTTAAAACGATGTTGTTGAGCACGATGCGATACCACTTTTAAATGAAATTTTACTAAAAGTTTTATGAAAACTACTTTTAAAGACTATCTTTATGAAAGACTTTACTAAATATCATTTTATGAAAGTCACTTATTGAAAGATTACTTCTAAATACGCGTTTGATATGAAACCTTTGAATTAAATCTTTACTATGAACCTACGAATCATTTGATTATGAACCTTTGATATGATCTATTTGAACCTTGACTTGAACCTTGATATATGATATACTTGAAATGGAAACTTGACTTGAACCACTTGATATGAAACTTGAACTTGGACACTTGACACTTGATACTTGATACTTGACCCTTGACCCACAGTTTGAGACTACGAGCCACCACTTGTATACTAGGCATGAGGGTTTCATGTCCTTGTCATTGATGCACCGATGGCATGACTCTAGGGTAGGAGAGTGATGACCTATCCCGTCCCTGACTTGACTTGACTTGTTACGTAGAGGAAGAACTTGGCCTACTGGGGCGTATGGATGCATCCTAGATTTGACTTGACTTGACTTGTTTCGATGGATTTATCATGATATTACTTGTTATATACTTGGTGACTGATGGTGTGTGCGATACACGTCTTTCACATCTTGGGAGTTAGCTACTTCAACCCTTGGAGGTATCCCCTCATATTGTACTTGTTATCCCGAGGTCTCCCCTCCGGATGTGGCTACTTGATTACTTGACTTGACTTGGGCTCGTGGTGGATTACTGTTTTCCTTTACCTTATAATCTTTTACTTTTTCCCTAACTCTTATTATACCTTGCATTGTTTCTCTTATTTCACTATTCCATTATTACTGCTTGTTACCTCTATATCTGTTCACTGGGCTTTTTAAGCTCAGCCGCATTTCTTTTCTTGCGGCAGGTTTTAGTAGGAAGCTGGGTATGAGTGGAGAGTATCTTGGACTTAGAAGGATATCCCTTGATAGATATTCCGGATTAGAGATGGCTAGAAGAGATTATTCTAGACTTAGTACTTATTGAAATTCTCATTGTAACCTTGTATCTTCAGATTTTCCCTTGTAACCATTGAATTTCATTTTGTATTAATTAGTCATATGCTTGTGTTTGCTTTGATATGTCACCATAACGTAATACTTCTACCCTTATCGGGTTGGGGTGTTACAATTATGGTATCAGAGCGACAGGCTGCGACTCGTAATACAACTTACCCTTGGCCTGTGAGTTTTGGACCATTAGGCTTCCACTGTAAGAACATAGGAGAACACCTTGAGAACTTGCTTTAGGATTTCCCCATAAGAACTTAAGTTATTACCGGTGAGGAATGGGTAGACTATAAGGCATTTGTTTAAGTATCATTGCTTTCGCATCACTCTGATTCGTGCCTTGCTTTTGGTTAAAGCCTGTTGAGATCACTTTTGGAGATTGAAAGCTTATGCTTTGCACCACCTAAGATTTGAAACCTAAATTAAATCTTGAAGGCATTGAGAATTGCATAGTAATTTCCTGACAATATTTGATCCTTATCTTCAGATTCCGACTCTGACCTCTGACCCTCTTGTTAATCATTTTGATGCCTCTTCGGGCATTCTGAGAATCTCCATGGCGATGACGTACTTGATACATTCTGTGATTTGTCTCTTGTTTTTGATAAGCATCTATGAATCTTCCGACGCTATTTGATTTCGTCTTACCCATCTCTGTCCCTATGAGAAGTCTTGTGGTGTTTAACCACGAGTATAAGAATGTTTCCCTCTCACTTTTGAACGGTAAGATTTTGCTTTGTTGATCTGTCCTTCTTTGGATAGTTAACTTCGATTTTATTCTGATAAGGGATTGGTTGATTGAGCATTCAAAATATTGACAACTATCCTCCTATGTCTCACCTTTGGCGTTTGAAACAATTTTGAACTCCCTACCATGATTACCAATTGTTAAACTTTTGGCTATCGCTATTACTCTGGAGACTCGTGTGTTACTTTCGCGGTTATGAAGTTTTCCTAGAACCCATTTCGTACACCAATGAATGAACCTTATCTTGAGAGTTATTTGGCACCTTGAGTTTTTTTAAATATGATTCCTGGTTGAACTCTTCAAACCATAAGCTTTCACCGGAGTGTGAAGTAGGATTTGACATGATACCGAGAGATTGTCTAGTCACCAAGCGAAGATGCCTTTCAGATGTGTCCGGGATCATACCAGTTAATTTGAGCAACCGGGAAGAGCAGTAACCGAAGGCCAGTAAGTGAGTTTGCTTAATTGTATCTTCTGGGCGTGTTTCAGTTTCGTTCGCGATAAAGAAGGATGGTGACAGGGGATATGTATTGATTACTGGAAGCTGAACCGTATTGCTGTTGGGAACCATTATTTCTCCACCCTGAAACGACTATGTATCTGTTCAATTTCAGAGCGCGAAGTTTCCTTCAGATGGAAGTATGAATTGAGGTTATTCTTGGAATCGCCTTCCGTATTCGTAGCGACTGCTATGACGGTTAGCGACGCTAATAGTATTAGCTAAAGCTCTGACTGTTTTGTGAATTTGATAAATGATGTTTTCTCGTGAGTACTTGGGCAAATGGTCATTGTATGACTTAATAGTACATTCGGAGACGAGGAAGAGCATGAATTTTTTTTTTTTTTTTGCACTTTGTTAGAAATTTGACGATCATGTGTGCGTTCTGGGAGGTTGATATTTGTTGAGACAACGGTGTTCTTAATTGAGGATATCTCTTTAAATCCCGCAAGTTTTGAAACTATCACCAAGTGGTCAAGACCGATAACAGAGTGGAGAACTGAAATCTTTTGAACTTTGCAGAAGAATTCTGGAAGATGTTTACAACTTGCGTTACCATTGATAAATTTCGTGAACAGAGAGAAACAGTTTAGTTTGAGTGAGAATGGAGTTTTGGAAAAGCTGAAATGGAAATTAGCTTCCATACCTTCAGGCGGAACCAATTTTGGGACACTTCTGAAAGAGACTCGGTTATACTCCCTTGCTGCACAGAAGGTTTTGCGTATGCATCAAGACAACTAGAACCATATCAGAAGAATTACTTCACTACCTGACCTGGAGTTTACAACAATGGTGGCTACCCTGAAGAGTGAAGACATTCCTTACAAGGCAGAAGTGTTGGCGATGCAGAAGAAAAAAAAAAGAGAGATCTAGTCAAGATGGCGAACCTGGAACTGATGAAGATGTGCAGTCTCACTTCCCTATTCATCTTGGTTGTACTAAGATGAATTGAGAGCGGAAGCAGACTGGATGATGAAGGAATTTTAAAGATCGTGTCAGAAATTCACATTACTCCATCACATTCCAAGAAGAACTGCAGGAAGCTTGATGAACCAGACACAAGTTCACGATTTTGTTTCACTTCCAGATTGATGGACAAACGAAGACAGATTAACCGGACTTGAAGAGATTGGATGTTTTGAATGAACGGATTTTTGAAACAGACCTTTTATGTTTGGAAGAATTGATTCTGTGAAGGCCGAAGTTATTGACGACTAATTTCCACTTCCGTTGACTCACTTAAGCTTCGTTATATAGTAATAAGATCCTCTAATGATTTAAGTTCCCTAGAAGCATTTCAGTTCCGTGTTTATTTTTAGTATGTTCGATGATGGCTTTGTTTTGGGGAATTTTGGCAAATTGTGGAAGATCTGATGCTTGTGGACGGCGTACCTTACTTCTGCTAGGCAATCTGGGATCCCGATACTCTTGCGAGTAGTTTTGTTTTCCCTCTTGACTATGACATTTGATTTTGTTGACCTCTGAGACTGTAGAAGTACTAGGTGGATTAAGATAGGTTGTTTTGCTCACGACTCGAGATAGAGTATGATCATCATGAAGGCATATTTATGTGGTGCTAGTATTATGACGCCTGATCAACGTGATAATACTTACACCATATAACGTGCACTCATTGTGGCCATAGGACATCTTGGGGAGTACCTAAGAAGTTTAGAATTTGATCTCCGTTGGATAATCCGTGATTAGTGAGACTTTAGGTTCATTCTACCTATGCGTATACTCTGCCTTTGTTCATTAAATATCTGGATGAGTTTGGACTCTCGTTTTGCATTCTGTTGACCTCAGTTATAAATCTTAAACTCTTTGTAGAGCTCTCTACTGTTGATACAGTTAATTTGATTTGAAATTTTGTTCATATTCCATATGAGTTTTCCAGAAGATTCACCTATCATTCATTTTATGTTGCATGGGCCTTTTGATCAGAATCAACCTAATTTGTCTCCTTCTGAGGAATTTGAACACACCTTGTTTTGATTGAGTCATGAGAAACTATTTGGTTTGAAGATCCTTTTTGGAAGAACCTCCCCGGGCGTGAGAATGTTTGTGACGATCTTTTGCGATTTGCTACGACTTCGTCTAACTTTGCGACTTCAAATTTCGAGGACGAAAATTTTCTTTCAGAGGGGAAGAAGTTGTAAAACCCCAAAATTAATATAACCCGAAATGAAAAAAATGCCCTCAAATTTAAAATTTTGAGAACTTATGAAAATCATATAAATAACATTCATGATACTTAACCTAAATTGATTGTATCCTAAGTTATGTAACGAATTAAGCTACAAATAAAAACATTACGTTATAAGTAAATCACAAAATAAAAATCCTACACTTTAAGCCCTAACTAGTCGATCCATATTATGTGTACAACACAAAAATTTCGGCCCATGTCTACAAGAAAATAAAGAGATAATTAATGATGTAATTTATCCCATTAAGAAGATTGATTCATTCCCTAAATACACCAAAATCAACACACGGTTTCTCTAAACCATATACACCGAAAATTTCACAAACCCTAAATCTCCCTCATCACAAAATTCGGCTGCCTCTCCTTTGCTCTCCTGGTTCGATCAAGTTGCTGTAGCCAAGGAAGTTCTTGGTGTGTTTTGTTCCATTCATATCAAGGTAATCTTATTCTAACACATTTAATCCATTGGAAGTCTTGAACAAACCCTAATCGACCATTGTTATTATTATTTTTTTTTTTTGTTGTTGTTTGTCATTCGATCCAAATAAGAAGAAGAAGGAAGGAGAGTTGGTGATTCGTGTGCTCTTGATCTTGTGTTTTGATCACGCTACGAGGGTAACGTGTATCTATTCTTGTTCTATATCATCCTTGTTGATTTTGTTCGTGTTCTTGGTCCTTGTCGAATTATATGAAAAGAACTACACATAAAATAATGATCATGAAATAATAACTTTAAAACCCTAATATGTATAATGGACCCATATGAAATTTGTATGTATATGATGAATTTAATTGTTATGAATATGTTAAGATCATGTGAGAACCAATTATAATTGTTTTAACAAGAACTAAATATTTGAAATGACAAAACCCTAAATACTTGCATGAAATCATGAGAACTGCTACTGATCTGAAAATTGTCCAACTTTAATCGACTGTATCTAAATTATGTGAACGTGTATTTGGGTGTTTTCAGAGTCTAAAATTAAGTTCAATGAAATAGCTTTCTATAGAAATTAACCTTGTAATTTTTAGATGTCGGGAAGGCTACTTTTTGATTTTTAGAAAGTTAAGTGTCAAACGGAATTCGTATGTCTGAAAAAACAGTCCGTGTTTTTGATTTTTCATTTGCAAAACATAACGAATTAGAAGGTTTTCTTTGAACTGAGTAATATTGAATATGTCTAGTAGTTACTGGAATTTTTGTAGATTTTTATAAATTTTCTAGATGGGGTAGAGAATTAATTACTTTTCGGGTGTTTCATCAGATTCGATTCTGGAACATGTTATGGAAATGGATTTTTTCATTCGTAACTATACTAGTTAATAAAATCTGGAAACATTATGTAAAATATTTAAGAGACTGAGGTATCTCTGGGAATTTTTGGGAATATTATTTTGGAGTTTTATATGTTTCATAAATTATACAAAACGTAACCAGATCCTACTCAGAAACTGTTAAGAGTTTAGAAAACTAAAAAGGGTGTTATGTGTATAATTTTCTAAACAAAAGGGTTTAAATTGTTATTTTTCTAAACTAAGGGGCCTAACTTGTGAATATATGTAACTTTATAATAATTACATTTTATACCCTAATTTTATGAAAATTGCATAATAGTCCCTAAATCTATCATAAATACATAATAAACCCAAAATTTTGTGAACCTACCCTAATAACCTTAAACTTATGTAAATAACATTATGAACCCTAAACTACTAATATTGCCACATTTGATACTTTAAACTTAGTAAATGATAACCTTGAATATTCTTAATACGGAAACCTCCTAAATATGGAAACTTACTAATTCGGGAAACCTGCTAAAAAGGGAAAGTATACCCAAAAGAGTAACTTAATTAAATTGGACTTAAAGTAATATATGATTATTAATTCGTATAGGTTCCATGAAGCGGGAGTGACCCGGTGTCTCGTGAGTTATCTTTAGTTGTTTTGCTATCGAATAAGGTACAGATATTCTGACCTTCTCACAGGTTTCTCATGAACTCTCTCTCTCTCTTGTCTATCTTACTCCCTTGAACCTTGCTATGCTCCCTTGATTTGTGAACCTTGCTATGCTCCCCTTGATTTGTGAACCTTGCTATGTTCCCCTTGATAAATTGAACCTTGCTATGTTCCCTTGATACTTGATATAATTCGTTCATCACCCTGTGTCATGAATATTCAAATCCTTGGATACCTTGAAGGTTCATTTGATATTATAACTGGATGCGAAAACCTTTCTTAATTATATATGAAAATGTTTTGAGAAAAGCTATTTTAAAACGATGTTGTTGAGCACGATGCGATACCACTTTTAAATGAAATTTTACTAAAAGTTTTATGAAAACTACTTTTAAAGACTATCTTTATGAAAGACTTTACTAAATATCATTTTATGAAAGTCACTTATTGAAAGATTACTTCTAAATACGCGTTTGATATGAAACCTTTGAATTAAATCTTTACTATGAACCTACGAATCATTTGATTATGAACCTTTGATATGATCTATTTGAACCTTGACTTGAACCTTGATATAAACCTTGATATGATATACTTGAAATGGAAACTTGACTTGAACCACTTGATATGAAACTTGAACTTGGACACTTGACACTTGATACTTGATACTTGATACTTGAACCTTGACCCACAGTTTGAGACTACGAGCCACCACTTGTATACTAGGCATGAGGGTTTCATGTCCATGTCATTGATGCACCGATGGCATGACTCTAGGGTAGGAGAGTGATGTCCTATCCCGTCCCTGACTTGACTTGACTTGTTACGTAGAGGAAGACCTTGGCCTACTGGGGCGTATGGATGCATCCTAGATTTGACTTGACTTGACTTGTTTTGATGGATTTATCATGATATTACTTGTTATATACTTGGTGACTGATGGTGTGTGCGATACACGTCTTTCACATCTTGGGAGTTAGCTACTCCAACCCCTTGGAGGTATCCCCTCATATTGTACTTGTTATCCCGAGGTCTCCCCTCCGGATGTGGCTACTTGATTACTTGACTTGACTTGGGCTCGTGGTGGATTACTGTTTTCCTTTACCTTATAATCTTTTACTTTTTCCCTAACTCTTATTATACCTTGCATTGTTTCTCTTATTTCACTATTCCATTATTACTGCTTGTTACCTCTATATTTGTTCACTGGGCTTTTTAAGCTCAGCCGCATTTCTTTTCCTGCGGCAGGTTTTAGTAGGAAGCTGGGTATGAGTGGAGAGTATCTTGGACTTAGAAGGCTATCCCTTGATAGATATTCCGGATTAGAGATGGCTAGAAGAGATTATTCTAGACTTAGTACTTATTGAAATTCTCATTGTAACCTTGTATCTTTAGATTTTCCCTTGTAACCATTGAATTTTATTTTGTATTAATTAGTCATATGCTTGTGTTTGCTTTGATATGTCACCATAACGTAATACTTCTACCCTTATCGGGTTGGGGTGTTACAATGTCCCGAGTTACAGAGAACTTTCGGATCCGCTTCAGTAGGGCCACTGCATCCTTGTCAAGTTCTCCAAAGGAAGAGAATGAGAAGGGGAGAAACCCATATCCGATATCGGCACACTTGGTCTCATACTTGACACGTTTGCGTTGTGCTGCTTCAGACACCACTCGTACTAGACAGATAGCCTTATGGAGATCGCAGAGGGAAGACTACACTTCAGACTGGCTTAGGGTGGTCCCGATATCTGGGCTGGGATAGACCATGAATGCCAGAACTTACCGATTTGTGTTATGCTATCGGCTAGGTGTTCCCCTCTTTTCTGCTCAGATGCCGTGTTCAGCTTGTTCCAAGGTATTTGCGTGAGACATTTATGGGGACCATGCAGTGTCGTGCGCTGGTATTATTGGCATTAAGTCACCCAAACCACTTAACCACACTAACTCATCCCTAACACCATTATTACAGCCACCCAAACAAAAAACCCATCTTCACATACAAAATCCAGCTACACACTATTCACCCTAAAACCCATCTTTCAAAAAATAAAAGTACTTCAATGTTTAGTTCTAGCTTAATAAATCAACATAGAACTGAAGTATCATACTATCATCACATAATTAATCCCAAAATAATTTTTACCTTTACGATGATTCAGATCAGGATGGTACATTGCTGGTATCTCGTTGGTACGAGGCTTCAGATCATAGAGTTGAGTTATGGCCCAAATTTGGAATAGTGGTGGCCGGAACTCGCCAGTACAATGCTTCAGATGTGGTTGATGGTGCTAACATTTGAGCGAGTGTGAATAGTAGTGGCGGTCGCATGGTGGCAAGTGGTTGCTGGAGGCGGTTGCCCGAGGTGGTGGTGGCCGGATGGTTTGAAATGAAATTGGTTAGGGTTTTAAGTTTTTTTTAAATTTGGGGATTTTTGGGTTTTTTCTAAATTGAAGGAATTTGTTATGGCTTAGTGTTGTTAATGGGTTAGTGTTGTTTGTGGGGTGTGTGGGTGGCGGTGGGCGGTGGCGGTGGTGGGTGTTTGGTAGTAGGGATGGTGTTTGTTAGTGGGTTGGTGGTGAGGATGGTGTTTGTAGTGGTGGGTAGTGGTGGGTGTTTGGTGGTAGGGATGGTGTTTATTAGTGGGTTGGTGGTGAGGATGGTGTTTGTAGTGGTGGGTAGTGGTGGGTGTTTGGTGGTAGGGATGGTGTTTGTTGGTGGTGAGTAAGGTGGTTGAAAGCAAGATTCCGGCGAAGGTGGTCGGAGTTCATGGTGGTCAACCGGTTGGTGAAGAGGGTGTGTTTTAGTTTTGTACATATATATGAAGTGAAATTATAGAGAGAAAGGTGTGTGGGGGTATGGAGTATAGATGGTGAATGAAAAGACACAATTACCCTCCCATGTGCATGTCACATGACCAACTTAATGGTCAAACTAACGGAAAATTTGGTCAAGGGACCAAACCCATTATGGGTCGCAACCACAGGGAGAGGATCCGTTAAAAAATATATATGGACTAAAAGCGTTAAACCCGACAGACCACAGGGACCATTTTTGAAATTAACTAAAAAAAAATCGCAAATTTTGTGAGATTTCTTAAATAAATCGCAAAGTTTGCGATTTTTTGAAAATATCACAAATAGTCGCAAAGTTTGCGAATTTTATGGGTATTTTTTATTTGGGATAATTACCAAAATAGACCGGGCAACCAAGTGGTTGGCAGTTTTTGCCCCGAAATCGGAAACTTCTGATATTAGACCAGGGCAACCTGTACTTTTTGGGCAACTGAAATCTGCAAGTGACAAGTGTCACTTTTCTAACTATTTTTTGGGCAACTTGTGTATTTTTTGAGCAACTGGAGGACACTTGTCATCGTATGGGTCGAGATGCCCAGTTGCCTGGTCTAATATCATAAGTTTCTGATTTCGGGGCGGAAACTGCCAACCACTTGGTTGCCCGGTCTATTTTGGTAATTATCCCTTTTTATTTTTGAAAAAAAAATTGAGTATTTTGTGAAATATGTTTGTGAAAATGAGTATTTTTGTTATTTTCCCTTTTATCTATACTCCCTTATAAAGCATGCGTATACACAACCTAAACCCGAGCCTCACTCTGAACTTAGATTTTAAGATTCAAACACCGAACCTAAAATCATGTATAAAAACACAGATACACTCATACCTTAACATCTCTCTTTCACTTTTTTCTCTCTAAAACAAAAACACACATAGCAACCCACTAGCTAATACCATAACCAGCAACTGAACACCGCCGCCATTACGCCTCCACCAAACCGCATCACCACCGTAACCCCACCACCAACGAAGGCCCTCGACCATCGACCCTCCACCCATGAAACCCCATCACCACCTTAACCCTCCACGACCGTACCCCTCACTACAACATAACTCCACCACCAACGAACCCCCGCCACCACCTTAAATCTCCACCACAAAACCCTCACCATCGAGACCAACCCTCAAAGAGACGGTGTTTATTTTTTGAGGTTTTTCTTATTTTTTCATAGATCTATATATATTAAACAAGTTTGAAAGGATCTCTCTTATAGATATGTAGATTATATTTGCAGATCTGGGTTTCTATAACATTTTTATCATTATTTTTATCTCAGCCGCCGCTTGCAGCAGCCTACCGCCGCCATCGCTGCCTTTGTCACCGCTGGAAATTGAAGTTGCGGCCACCTGATTTGATAATATCACTGGAAAGTGTATACTTCCTTTCTAAAGTATTTTTGATATATTTGTTATAAAGTTTTTTGTGTGAACTATATTTGTTATAAAGTTTGTTTAAAGTTGGTTATAGAATTTGTGTAAATTTGGTTTTAAAGTTATGTAAAATTTGAAGGTATTTTTAATAGATATATCTGTTTTTTTTTTTTTAATCAATATATTCTTCTGAGTTTTAAAGATTTTTTTTGACAGTCGCCCCGTCGCTTCCTTCCACGGAATCCACCGCTGCAGCCTCTTTTCCGGAATCTGCTGCTTTCACTTATGTCGTCGCCGGAAATCTGATGATGTTGCCAGAGATGTGTGGTTTTTTTTTAGTATCTATTTTGATGCATTTTTTTTAAATTCATTTTGTTTTTAATTTTCTTACTTGCTCTTTTGGACCAAAGATTGAGGCTTATGATTGCTTAACTGGGTGTTTTTGACGCCAATGATACTTACATGGGATTTGAACATGGACATGATGGTTATGTTCGATCGCTTATGTTCATTTACTGTCTTAATGAACGAACATAAACGAACATGAACAACTCATTTTCTTAATAAACGAACATGAACAAGAAAATTCGCCCATTTAAACGTTCGTGTCCGTTTATTTGTCTGGTTAAATTTAAATGAACGAACATGAACAAGGCTCCGTTCGTGTTCGTCCGTTTCGTTTACAGCGCTAATCACTTTTATACATGTCCATGTCTTTGTCTTCATTTTAAGCTTGACTGTCCAATGCCATAGTCTTTACTTGGGGTTTCTTTTCTTTTTTTTTTTTTTTTTTTTTTTTTTTTTTTATTATTATTTTTTTTTATATATTTACCTTTACCCTAAAAAAATGAAATTATTGGGAGTCTTTCTTTACAAGTTTGATTATATTTAAAAGTACTTCATTATTAGAAAGAGTGTTTTTCATTAATCGTGTACAATATGTGAAAACGAATCTGACACATGTACTTAGTTATTTTGCATCAAAACTTCTCACAATCTCACATATACTTACAACAACTTTATAGGTATAACCTTTACATAACGTTATTAAGCAGCGACTCACGATAAGTAGTAATTTTCTTCCCGTAAAAAGTTTAAGTAAGGATACCTGAAACAAAAAATATATTAATTGTATTCTAAATACACAAATATTTCTAATTTTGACATATATTAAAACCCTGTGATAAATTTACATATATACTTATAGCACATACGTATATAAGAATAAATTTAAACCGGATTATAACGCAAGAAACCGTGATAATATTTATTGTTTCTCTTTTTAGAGGTTTTACTAATTATATCCAAAAGAAAAAAAAATATATACATAATATGAGTTTCGTGTATCTATAATTATTTTTAATAAGAATACACAACATATTAAAACACTTGCGTAAATGTACACTAAGTTTGAGTTTATATGTAAGCCCTGTATGTGCACGGTACTTGTAACTACCTGAGAATTGTTTCTTATTTTTAATCCACAATGTAGACATTTAAATTTGTTATAAAGTTTATTCGATAAGAACACATAATTAAAAAAAATAGAAAAAACCCCGTGCGTACACGGGTTTTATAACTAGTTACAATTACATCAAATTACACCGAATTTTAAGAAACTAAACGCCAAATAGTTACTTAGGGGAGGAGGAGTCATGATTTCGAATTTTCCAACCCTCCCAAATTTGACCAATAAAATTATGCTAACTCATTTCAACCCTTCAGCCCTCCCAACTAATTTCACTCGCGCCCATGATATTCCAGCCCTCCCAATTTTCAATTTTTTTTTTACATTTCACCCAAATAACACAAGGTACAACACATAAATAACACAAGGTACAACACATAAATGCTAATATACAACGGGTTGCTCAGAGGTTTCCCAGCCCTCTCACCAGCCCTTTGAGTGCAACCCGTTGAGGACGGGGCGGTGTTACCGCCGGTTTGGACAAGCCCTTTGGTGAACCCGATGGGCACTCCGCCTCCCCTTATCAGCATCGGATTCCTCTTATGTCGTGTAATCTTTGATTGTGGCGTGTACGGTCCTAATAATTCGCTTGAGGTTTATAGAGTTTCTCTTTTTGCACTTTTTCTGATAAAAACAAAAATACTGACCAATGATCATTGCTTTAGTAGAAGAAGAATATATCATCGAGGTAATCAAGCTTGGTAGATTTTACAATATGATAAGTGGCCATCATGCATTGAAACGGAAGTGCGTCAAATAGATGCCCTTATCATGTGATGAAAAATAAAAGTTAGCTGTCATAAATAATTGAAACGAAAAAAAAAAAGAAAAAAAAAAAAAAAAACTTTTAATTTTCTTTATTATTGCTTTAAAGACTATATTTATGTGGTATCACATGGATGGGCACAGCAAGGTCGGTCGGGTCGGTCGGCCTGGATGTGGATGATTCGGTCGGTGATGGTCGTCGGGGTATTTGGGTCGAGATCATGACCAAGGTCGTGTATGTGTTTGTGTGTGTTTTAATTAAATTAAAATGTATTTTTGTAGGTATGTTTTTTGTAATGCAGGTCGTCTTGATGTGGTAAAAAGTTGTCTGTAGGTCGTCTGATAGAAAAAGCTGATGTGGCGGAAGGGCGCTGGGTTACTAGTGTGCAGGGTTTTCTTAAATTAAATGTATCCTTCTAGGAAAATAATGATCTAAAATTTTAGATTAATATCGCTATCACTGATAACTTTGTAGTAATAACTACAAACAAGGTAAATAAATACTTTATACAAAGATAGTAAGGGCCGTTTGTTTTGTTGATGAGTCTGTAATAGGATTTAGATTTGGTATTGATATGAAAGAAAATGAACAGAGAGAAAATATATTATTATATTTATATATGTATTAGTTTATTGTTTAATATTAATATTTTAAATTAACTAAATTATTTTTAAATAAAAAAGTAAAAGATATATTAGAGAGATATAGACACAAACAAACTTGGGCCCACTCAAATCCTCTTAATCCCACCTTGCTAGTATGTATTCGGAATAGTAGCACTATTTGGGAGTCACATCCAATTTTTAAGGGTGGAGGGAGTCCTATACCTTGAAACAAACAAAGATTTTAATCTCTGATTTCCAAAACCCATAGTCAAAACCTTCAACAAACATACCCTAAATGAATACATACTTTTCAAATTGGTACATTCATTTTAAAACCATGCATTTCAGCTTGTATTTTGGGTGACATAAGCTTTTATATTTATTTTCATTTGGTACGGATAACTGATACTAGTAACTGATAACTTAACGCAATTCTCCTTTTGTATATGCTTTGTGTATTTTTTCTATCGGTTAGGCATGCAACGTACGTAGTAACCTCGAATGAGTATGTGTTAGACAAAATTTGAATGAATAGATTAATTCATGAGGTATGACATAGTATTAGGCACATTGACGTGAGCACCGAGGCACTCGAGCCAAACTGTTGAAGTAACATCACATTTGCCGGTTTCCATCTACCTTCAACATCAATTCAAATTGCATTACGAACGCAATGACTACATTTGCAAACTTACTAAAAGAACTCAAACACGATAATCATCTTATTTAACGAGGTGGTAATTTTCAATTCTAATAACTTAATAATTACGTTGCTAAACTTGATAAATAAGCAAAGTCTATGTTATTTTATCAATATTTAGAAAGAAAGAAAAAAAGAATTTTAGAGGAAGAATAAACCATCATGATAACCAACACTAGAAGATTCTTGACAGTGTGATAAGTGGCCACTGGTCGGCACCATGGATTTGGAACAAAAGAGCATTGAATAATAGATCCACTTATCATGTTACAAAATATTAATAAACTATTGTACTATTGTCATAAAAATATAAAAACAAAATGGTGTTTTAATTTTGTCATATTATAAAAATAGTTGTAAGCTAATCAATAGGCTAGTCACAGTGGGCTGGAATTTATCGGTTGCTATGATCGATCGACCGATCTTGATATCGGTTGAGGCCATTGTGGCCACATCGGTCGCCGGTGGTAAATCTCGAATATCGGTTGCTTTTTCGACCGATTATGAACGCTTGTATCTCCCTTTGAACCAAAAATGTTAAAATGGAAATGAACGTATTTGACTGTTATTCCTAACACTAATCCACATAATAACGAACATATTAGTGGTAAAAATTTCTTTAAAAGTACCTCTTCCTTAATGCAGCTCTTTCTCATTCTTCTTAAAACCCTTCAAAAACATCAAAATAAAAGCAAGTTAAAGAAAATTGATTTTTAAACTGTTGAAACTGCTACTAGCTTTCTTTCATTGGAAGTGTGGAAATGGAAATGACATAGATGCTATATATAATATTTCTTGAGTTGCATGCATGTCCACCACGTATAGATAATATTTGAGTACTAGTATTACACATGCATGTACACGTATAGATAAATATATAAAATGTTAAAAAAAATAAAAAAAAAAAAAAAAAAAAATGATGCAATATGGGTTGCCACTGTGATGAGAGAGATGAATATGGGTTGAGGAGAGAGAAAGCTGAGGTGGCAGCCGGAAAGATGATGCAATATGGGTTGCCACTGTGGGTAGCCTAATCAATAGGCTACTTCAATACCAAGGTTGTCAGGATCGGGATCCTACCTAGGATCGTTTTCGGCTTTGCAAGATAGGGATCGTAGGATCGTAGGATCGGATCCTACCTAGGATCGTTTTCGGCTTTTCCTTTACATATGTATACAAACCATTTTTAAAAACATTCCTCTCAAAAAAAGTCAAAAAAAGTAAAAAAAAAAACAGGATCGGATCGTTCACGATCCTACGATCCTACGAGCGATCCCACGATCCTGTAACGATCCTACCTGAAAAAGGGTTACCAATAGGATCGGATCGTTCACGATCCTACGATCCTACGAGCGATCCCACGATCCTGTAACGATCCTACCTGAATTACGATCCCGTAACGATCCTGCTCGTTTTGTGTGTGTAGGATCGTAGGATCGTACGATCCTACGAGCAGGATCGCGATCCTGACAACCTTGTTCAATACCACTAGAATATAGATATTACAGTTGCTATTGTAATACGTTAGATCGATCAGTTTTACCTTTTAATAACTACAAATATTTCTATAACTACAAATATTTCTGTAAATAAAACCTCCCAAAGATATACATATATGGATAACTTTCTTCCGGGAAGTATACTACTTTATAACGTCATGATGGCATTGTTAGTCGATACTTTGTATTGGGCTCAAGCCCAAGATCTAGATTGTTTAATGAGACATAAGAACTTTACACACTTACATGGTATCACTAGCCTACTAATCCTAAACCCTAATCTCAACCAAACACCTTCAAAAGCCTAGTTTTCTCCATACTATTTTCTGTTTGTCAATCGTTGGACATTGTTCCAGTTGACACCAGTTCTCTTTTGTTGATCGTTGGTTTATTTGATAACCAGTCGATGTGATCCCAGGTTTTTGTCGATCGTTGGTATTGTTGTGGTAACCAGTCGACTCGTGATCAAGCTGTCCGTGGTTGGTTTTCTTATTTGCTTTTCGTGGTTGCTGTAAACCCTGCCCTAAATCGTCCTATGTTCACGTTATAATTACTAAACCCTAATATTTACAAAACCCTAAAACTTTTATCATGACCGGTGCTCCTTCTCAACCTGTGATTTTGCTTTCAGACAAGCTCATGACTATTACGTGTTGGAATTTAGATATCTTGACATTCAAATAAATAAATAAACATCAAAGCACGTAATAGCGGAAGCAATGATCTAATTTAACACATAATAGTATTACCGAATATTAAATAGTTACGTACCTTTAAGATCTTAGCTAAACAAAGATCAAACTTGAATTCTTCTTGTCTTGAACAAAGAATAGGATTAACGTGGAACCCCTTACCGTTTTGTTTCACAATCCAAGATTAATATCTAAAGTAAGATATTAACGAGCTCTTGTACACACGTACTATAAGCGGCTAACGAATGATGCTAGCAATTGGACACAAGAAAACCAAAACTATTTTTGTTTAATAATTGAAAACAGTGATTGAATTGATTGCAAAAGTCAGTCGACTTTACTCAAAGCAAAGGACAACAAACACTTTGTGGTAACAGTAATTTGCACACCAAAGTCAAAAAATAAAGTACCAATATGTTTGTATTTATAGGGAATGGTAGCCTTGGAGGACAAGAAGTCGATTAGGGTATGGAATACCCTTAGGAAAACCGGCCAAGCCCAATGATGGGGTTCTAGATCCTTCTTGAGCTCCAAATTTCACCAATGGTCCTTCCTTTATTTACTTAACGACCGTTAGTCAATTCGGTTAATTACTTAACGTCCGTTAGTTAACATTTCGTGTCCAAATAATTAAAATACATAACTATTATATATATTAATTATTTACGTTAGTCATTCATACGTAAAGTGTGCAATCCCTCGATCCCGAGTTCGAATCTAGTCATACACGATAATATTTTTCCGTTTAAACTCTAACAGCTCCCACTTGGAAATCTATTAAAAGTGTAATGACATTGGTTAGCGTCTAGCAACATGCCAATGCCCCCAGAACAACTCGGGTGGTGGTTCTCCTGGAAAAAACCATTCGATGATTCATCATCATACTTATCTTTTTGCTTCTAATACTACATTAATAAAAATATGGATCTAAGTCATTCTTTATTAATAATTTTGTTTCTCGTTGTTTACGATTAAATAAGATTACCAAATCTTGTGAACCATTCAGGGAAGATCTTGGGTGTGGCCACACAAACATCTTACCAATCCTACGAGGGGCCCAGTAGTATTAAACTCCAAACAGTTTGAAGGAACAAATTCTATCTTGACTACGAGCATAACTCATGCACTTCGCAACGCTTCTGAAAACAATCCTTATAGCTACCAGTTACGTATAGCGGTAGATTGGATCACAGAAATGCACTACATGCATGACAGTTATCTGGCATCTCAAGTCTGAGGATAACTATATACTCATGATTTACTTGATGACAAGATCCATAAAGTAAACTCATGTTGGCGGGATAAAGTCCTATACTCAAACAATTTGAATATCATGTGAAATTGGCATGACAACGCATCAATATACTTTCAAGTATATTATACCAATACTCAGATTTACCTTAATTTAATGATATTCCCATATCATTAACTGGCAACGGACAGTTTAGAATATATAAATATATTCAAGGATATAAACATGCAAATATATGATATATTATTAAGAAAATGATAACAAAACATAACCATTATTTCATTCCATTAAAATTAATAACTGTTTTACAACATCCCAATATCCAAACACTAATCAAAGATATGCATGAAACTATTAGCTAAACGAAGTCCTATGCCATCAGAAAGTTCTTTAAGCTTTCCTCCGGGTAGAGCCTTCGTTAATGGATCTGCTAAGTTGTTATCTGTGTGAACTTTGAGTAATTCGATCTCGCCAATATCCACTTGTTCCCTAACATAGTGATATCGAATCGGGAAATGTCTGGTGCCCTTCATGATTCCAGGTTCATTGGCAAATGTAATTGTGGCTGAATTGTCACAATACATTTTTATAGGTCTTTCGATTGAGGGCATAACTCCAAGCCCTGAAACGAACTTCCTAATCCAGAATGCTTCCATTGCAGCTTCTGAGGCAGCAATATACTCGCTTTCTGTAGCAGACATCGCAATAGTGCTCTGCTTCTTGCTCTTCCAATCCACAGCTCCTCCATAGATGACAAAGATGTAACCCGTCTGAGACTTTGTATCATCTTTATCACACTTCCAGGATGCATCGCAGTAACCTGTAACACACAGCTCTGCTTCTGGATTTCCCCCATACACTAAAAACATATCCTTCGTAGATCTCAAATACTTGAAAATATGTTTCACAGCTGTCCAGTGGAGTTCACCTGGATTCTGATGATATCGACTGGTAATGTTCTGAGCAAACGCCACATCGGGCCTTGTACATCTCACCGCATACATTATAGATCCCACAGCCGAAGCATAAGGGACTCTTCTCATGCGTGCCTCCTCTTCAGGAGTTGAAGCACAAGCTTTGCTACTTAAGCCATGATCTACATGCATTGGCAAAAATCCCTTCTTGGAATTTTGCATATTGAATCTCTTCAATATCTTGTCAATGTAAGCACTTTGACTTAAACCAATTAATCGCCTTGATCTATCTCTATAGATCTTGATTCCCAGAATGTATGCTGCTTCCCCTAGATCTTTCATGGAAAAACATTTCCCAAGATAGGCTTTCACCTTATTCAAACTTGGAATGTCTTTAACCATGATCAATATGTCATCGACATATAGAACTAGGAAAATAACACCACTCCCACTAGCTTTGTGATATACACATGGCTCATCAAGATTCCGAGTAAATCTAAACCTTTTGATTTCTTCGTCAAATCTTTTATTCCATTGACGTGATGCTTGCTTCAATCCATAAATGGATCTTTGAAGTTTGCATACACGGTTTGGATATTTTGGATTCACAAACCCCTCAGGATGCGCCATATAGATGTCTTCATCTAGACGACCGTTCAAGAAGGCGGTTTTTACATCCATTTGCCAAATCTCATAATCATAGTATGCAGCTATGGCTATGAGAATCCTAATAGCCCTAATGTCAGCTACAGGAGAAAAGGTCTCCTCGTAGTCAACGCCATATGTTTGGGTAAAGCCTTTAGCTACCAAACGGGCCTTATAGGTGTGTACATTGCCATCCATGTCAGTCTTCTTTTTGAAGAGCCACTTACTCCCAACTACCTTGGCATTAGGAGGAAGGTCTACTTCAATCCAGACTTGATTGTCTTTCATTGATTGCATTTCCCCATTCATAGCAATCTGCCATTTATCCTTTTCAGGATCATTCATGGCAGCTCTATAATTAGCAAGCTCTCCAAGGTCCCCTAATATAGTTTCCTCAACCTCTACGTTAAGACATAGACGTTCAGGTGCTTTCACAGTCCTTGCAGATCTGCGAATGGGAATCACATCAACTTCAGGTGGAGGACCCAGACTATCCGGTTCCACAGGAAGTTCACTAGTGTTTTCAGAAGGTAATGTATCCTCTTGATCATCTTCCAGATCATAGAGCCTCCCACTGAATTCTTGAGATATTAGATCTTTTTCAAGAAAATCTGCATATCTGGCAACAATTACCTTTTGTTCAGGTAGAAAGTAAAAGTAGTAACCCATCATTTCCTTTGGGTATCCTACAAAGATACATTTAACAGATCTTTGTTGGAGTTTATCAGCTGAGTCACGTTTAACAAACGCCTCGCAACCCCATACCTTAAGATAATACAAGTTAGGCGTTTTCCCAAACCATAACTCATAGGGTGTCTTATCCACCTTCTTGGTTGGAACCATGTTTAATATGTGAATCGCAGAATCCAAGGCATAATCCCAAAAGGATAACGGCAGAGTAGTAAGATTAAACATAGATCGCACCATATCTAATAATGTACGATTCCTTCTCTCAGATACACCATTTTGTTGTGGAGTATATGGAGATGTGAGATGCTGAACAATTCCATTCTCACTTAGATAATCTTTAAACTCATGACTAAGGTATTCACCACCTCTGTCGGATCGAAGAGCTTTAATCTTCTTTCCTAGTTGCAATTCTACTTCAGCTTTAAAAACCTTAAATGTTTCAAACACCTCATGTTTATGTTTAAGAAAATAAACATAACCATAACGGCTGAAATCATCCGTGAAGGTTAAGAAGTAGCTAGCACCTCTCTTTGACGTATGTCTAAGTGGTCCGCACACATCAGTATGTATTAAACCAAGTAGATCATCAGCCTTTTCAATACGATTATTAAAATGTTTCTTGGTCATCTTCCCAGATATACAAGATTCGCACTTATCAAATGATTCATCATTGATATCTTTCAAAAGCCCATCACGTTGCAGCTTTTGCATGCGAGTCTTGCCTATGTGGGCAAGTCGACAATGCCAAAGATAAGACGAATCCAAGACATTCTTGACTCTCTTATTGTTGATGCTATACATCAAATTATAATCACTATGTTCATTCATATTAATCTCAAACATACCATTTACAACAATCGCATCAAAATAAAAAACATTATTTAATGAAACAGAAATCTTATTGCCAGAAATAGTATGATGAAATCCCAAATTCAACAAACAAGCAAAAGAAATAACACCTCTAACAATAGACGGTGAATAATGACAATTATTTAAATTCAGTATCAAGCCCGAAGGCAAAACTAATTCAAAAATTCCTATGGCTTCAACTATTGCTTGTGCACCATTGCCCACTTGCAGAAATTGCTCCCCATAGGCGAGTCTCTTTTGCACTCTAAATCCCTGTAGCGTATTACAAATGTGAATACTGCATCCAGTATCATATACCCAGGAATTTAATTTACGAGTTAGTGAAAATAATTCAATCATAAAGAAATTACCTGAAGTACTGGCTTGCCCAGTCTCACCCTTCAGCTTTTTCTGTCGCAACTCCTCGAGATAAAGAGGACAGTTCCTCTTTCAGTGTCCAGTCTCGTGGCAGTGATGACAACTTGGATCCTTCTTATTGGGATTAGGCTTGTTCTTCTTAGGGGCCTTCTTAGGTTCAGGCTGATAGGCCAAAACTTGTTTACCTTTATCAGCAGCTTTACCTTTCCCCTTATTCTGCGGTTTTGGTTTTTGAACCCTACCCCTCTATATTGCTAGTACTTGTGGAGTAGGAGCCTTATCCTTGCCCGGTAGACCCTTCTCATAATCAATGAGCATTGCGAGTAATTCAGTTATAGTCTTCCCCGAGCAATGCATGTTGTAATTCTGAACAAAACCTTTAAAGTCCTTGTTAAGGGACCTATTGATTAAGTTCACATAAACATTGTCGGTTAAGACATAACCCATAGTATAGAGACGATCGATGTAATCTTTCATCAGCAGCACATGATCTCGCACGGGTTTACCTTCCTCTTGCCTACAGCTATGAAATTTATCGATCAAATCATAAAGTTCGACAGCTGGAGGTACCTCATAGGTTTTCTGGAGTTCTTCAAGCATATCTTTAGGAAAGTAATGCTCAAACTGTTTTTGCAACTTTGGCACCATGCTATTTAGCATTAAGCATGCTACCTCATTATGCAAATCGAACTCCTTTTGCCAATCAGCTTTGACCTCATCAGATGCATCATCAGCTGGTTGCGTAGGGCAAGGCTTAGTCAAATAATCAAGCTTCTTGGTCACTCGCAGGACAATCCTCAAGGACCGATGCCAATCATTGAAATTAGGCCCAGTCAGTTTTTCCCTCTCAAAGTGAGCTTTGAAAGCGGAACCAGCAGAAGTGTTGTCGGGTTGAGCCATTTCTACAGAAATAAGTTCAAATATTAGTATTTTCGCTAATACAATTTTCAAGAAAAGAAAACTACCCAGGAAATACAATATAACCATTTAATTTTTTTTGAAAACTAGGATCCAACTTTTCATAGTTCCACTACATCAGTTGATCTGCTAGTAGTGAAAGTACAAAAGATGGTAACTTGTCGTACAATAATCGGCAAAACAATTTCCGACTCCTAGATAGTTATGGGAATTACATTTGCCAAACAATTTGCAATGTAAGCATGTTTCTTCCCATCTCATGCTTTAAGTCTCAAGGTCTCACTTATAACTTAATTAAGTCGTCTAATTTAGAAACATGTAAATTCACATAATTTTATCACATCAGTTGATCTGCTAGCAATAAAAGTATGTAATTTACATTGTCATTAATATCTGTGTCAAGGTCTCACTTATGCCAGATATTAACTTCAAGTGTCTCTTATAATTAGATAGCATGGACTTAAATTTTAAGGGTATTTATTTTGATGTGACAATCAAAATATGTACAAAGAAGCATGCACTCATCTTTGTATCATAAGTTTTCAAAACAATTTTAATTACCAATTCGCTAAGAGTTAAATCAACAAAGTTTTAATTGAGGCTTGGGGTAACTTACAACATTGCCTTAAGATGCTTCGTACATGTAATGGTGTACTTGGTAAGTCTAATTGACGCACAGGCGAGCGGAGAGACAGAATGGAGTCTCTTTAAGGCCACAATTTAATGCGAAACCAACCTTATACCCACTTTATAGTTTGTCAAATTAGGTCCGCCGCTTCGACCATTTGTACAGTTGCATCAATCAATTAAAAGTTTATGATTCTAAGTCTTATAAAATTATTTAGTAAATTATTAAATTGCTAGTCTCGCCTGGGAGCAAATTACCGTGCGAAGCGAACCACTGTCGGCACATAAGACTTGGCAATAAATAATTTACCACATTAAGGTTTCATAGTTATTAGGTCCATTTAATTTTTATACCAAAAATCACCTTCTTTTTGCTTACAATTCAAGAACAATTTAAACAAATAAGACAAGTAATTTTAACAAAAAATTAAATAAACACAAATAACACGTATAATTTTAACAATTAAATCATATAGCCACATGCAAACCTTTTGATAAATCCTATTAATAATATATATGTGTAATTATTATGTATATAATTAATAAAACTCCCATTGGTTTTCGAGCACATTGTACCCAATGGACCACAGACGCCAACAATTGGCCGCGTAAGTTTTAATAATTAAATACCACGTAGCACATAACTGATTCATTAATTTAATATGTTGGGAATTAAATATTCTGAAGATTAAGTATCGAGAAATTCTCTTAAGTGATTAATTCTGGTAGCTTTAGTGTTAAGTCTGGTGAGTACCAAAGTTAAGTCTGCTGGTTAAGTCTGGTCTTCCAATATTAAGTCTGGTGGTTAAGTCTAGTGATTAATTCTGGTGAGTACCAAAATTAAGTCTGCTCTTCTAAAGTTAAGTCTGCTTGCTGGATGGATAAGTGTACTAAAGTCAATTATACACGGTAGATAATATCTTACTCCATGTGCTTAGTCAGTATGTTATATTCACAGAACAAGTTGTAAACATAGATACATGTTGTATCTTAGTTACTGACTCACATAAGCTAGCAAGTAGTTCGACAAGACTTGACAAGACTTAACAATATTGTAAAGATCTTTCTTGAACTATAAAAGAAAGATCTTAGTCAAGATATATGTGTGTCTTTTAAGTGATTAAGTTTTATGTGTTGAATAGAACCTTTGATAAAACTTTCATATTCATAACTGTGAAGAACAAGAACAATCATAAACATTATCAATAATATTGAATCCTTTGGTATTATACTTTCGGTGTTCATTGTTCAATATAGCACAAGCATCACTGTTCCATTTCCATAACCAAAATAACCTTCTAAGTGTGATTAAGTAGTTTCCACATACTTGATCATATTAACTCAAGATATCACATACACTCGTTGTAAAGGACTAACATCCTATTTAGTGTATCGAATCCTCTCAATTGGTATCAGAGCAAGGCTGATATAGTTGATTTAGAAGAAGAAGAAGAAGAAATGGACGTTGAATCTATTCAAACCAATGTTGCTGCAAAACTACCCATGCTCAAACAGAATGAGTTTGAGATGTGGAGGCTGAGGATAGAGCAATATTTCCAAGTGCAAGACTATGCACTTTGGGAAATCATTGAAGATGGAAACTCTTACCAGCCTACCACCACTACATCAACAGTGGACGGCAAAGTGGTGACAACTCTGCAGACAAAGCCAAACACAAGTGCAGAAAAGACAGCAAAAGCATGCTGATGATGACCATTCCCAATGATCAACTTCTAAACTTCAGCAAGTTCAAAGATGCCAAGTCATTATTTGAAGCTATTGTTGCCAGATATGGTGGAAATGAAGCCACCAAGAAAACCCACAAGACACTGCTCAAGCAGCAGTTTGAAAACTTCTCCTCTACAAACAATGAATCTCTTGACCATATGTTTAATAGGCTTCAGAATATTGTGAGCCAACTTGCTATTCTTGGGGTTGAAATACCTCAAGAAGATTTGAACTCAAAATTTCTGAGAAGCTTACCAGAAGAGTGGGCTATACATGTTGTTGTCTGGAAGAATAAGCCAGACCTTGATACAATGGAACTGATAGATTTGTATAGCAACTTTAAGATTGTGGAGCAAGATTTGAAGAGAAGTGGAGATACTAGTTCTAATACTGGGAACATGGCATTTATGTCAACTCTAGTACCTCAAAATCAAGTGAAGAGGTGAAAGTTGTTGATGGTGTTGGTGCTGCTAGTTCATTAAGCAGTACCATGGGTATTTTGGATGAGAAGACTTGTTGTGCATTTCTCACAAGTCGAAATGATGGGTCCAAGCTCACTTATGAAGACCTCCAAGAGATCAATGATGATGACCTAGAGGAAATGGACCTAAAATGGCAAATTTCTCTTCTTAGCATGAGAGCCAATAAATTCTATCAAAGGACGGGGAAGAAGCTCTTAATCAGCAACACTGATACTGCTGGTTTTTGACAAGTCAAAGATAGAGTGCTATAACTGCCACATGATGGGGCACTTCTCAAGAGAATGTAGAAGGCCAAGGCAGCAGGATAGCAAGAACGAAGGTTTTGGAAGCACATCCAAAACAAGGGAGGTTTCTGAGCCAAACTCAAAAGCTATGGTAGCTATTGATGGGCTAGGTTTTGATTGGAGTTTCATGGCTGATGAAGAAGAAGATTCTTCACAGATGGCACTCATGGCTTTCTCTACTGAGGTACAAAATCATAAAGTTTGTTCTAATGCTTGCACTGCTCTTAAAGAATTACAAACTTTAATCAAACATTATGATGAACAAAAGAAAGAGCTAAGCAAAACTCATCAAAACTATATAGACTATAAGTGTGGTTTAGAATCAGTAGAAAAGCAGATCCTATATTACAAAGAAAATGAACTTGCCTTTTCTGATGACAAAGCTCTTCTAAGACAGGACATATTCTGTAGAGATGCTGAAATTAAGCTTTTAAGAGAGGCTTATGATAGGATTAAAGAAAAAAAAATGATAATATTCAATTAAGTGTAGAAACTCTAGATCATGCTTCTAGGGGTGTTACTAACATGATTGAATGTCAAGTGATCAACAGAGCTAAGTCAGGAATAGGATATAAGAGTGTCCCACCTCCATATAGAGGTATCCCTAAACCCCCAGGGATTGACCTAGAACACTCAGGCTTACCTGAATTTCAACTACCAAAGTTACAATATGGTGTACAACCAAAAACCAATGTAGTTGTTGATGAGCCTAAGAAGTTAAGTGAGAGTTTATGTAAAACTTCACTTCAAGAAGACAAGGTGTCTTCTATTAGAAAACCAGATGCTATAGTTGTTGAAGACTGGGTATCTGATGATGATGAAGATGAACAGGTTATGTCTAAACCTGAAGTGATTAAGAAAGCAGGAACAAGTGTTCCAAAGATAGTCAAACAAAATACTGATAGGCCTAAAACAAACATTAAACATGTTAGGCAACCAGTTAGATATTGTGAACAATACAGATCCACAAACAAGCCCAGAGGTGACCAAAGAAGTTGGAACAACCTCAAGTCTCACCAAAACAGTGATGAATTTGGATTTTATAATAAAGCTTATTTCACATGTGGAAGTTTTGACCATCTTACAGCTTTCTGCAACCAATGGGTATCTGGGTATGCAAACAATGGGGTGAATCTAAAAAGGCAAACACCTAAAAGTCACTCTATTTTTAATAGATAAACACCCAAAACAGTTTCAATTAAGTCTGGCTTAAAACATGTTAATTCTGCTAGACCATTTAAGTCTGTTTACCCAAAACCAGCAGTTAAAAATGCAAAATCAACTTTCAAATATGCATTAAAAACTGCCAGAAGGCCCATTCAATCAAAAGCAGTGGTCCAAAAACAAGTTTGGAAAATTAAGGGTACAACTGCAAAGCCAGCAGTTAATACTGCTAGGCAAGTAGTTAATACTGCTGCTTGGAAAAACAGGGCAAATGCTGTTAAGGCCTCAGCATGTTGGATTCTTAAATCCAATGTTGCATCAACTGTTCTTAAGAGATTAAATTTCATTGATGCAAGAGGCAGATCCAAGTCAGTAATGGCTTGGGTCCCCAAAGGAAACTAATACTCCTTATTACTATGCAGGAACATTCAATTGATAAACAAGAGGATCAAGGATACTAAGATAGTGGATGTTTAAGGCACATGACAGGCAACAAGTCTTATCTCTCAGATTTTCAATCAATAGATGGAGGCTATGTTACCTTTGGAGGAGGTGTTGGTGGCAAAATTTCCGGTAAAGGTACAATTAAAACTGGAAATTTAGATTTTGAAGATGTGTACTATGTACAAGAGCTAAATTATAATCTTTTTAGTGTCTCACAAATGTGTGATAAAAAGAACAAAGTTCTTTTCTGTGACACTGAATGTCTTGTGCTTTCTCCTGATTTTAAGATGCCTGATGAAAGTCAAGTACTTCTTAAAATTCCTAGAAAGGGCAATATGTACATGTGATAAGAACATGTCTAAAGCTTTAACTTGTCTTGTAGCTAAGGCCACATTGGATGAATCAATGTTATGGCATAGGAGGCTTGGTCATATTAATTTCAAAACCATCAATCAGATTGTTAAGAATGGTTTGGTAAGAGGTTTACCTCAAAAACGATTTGAAAATGATCAAACATGCATTGCTTGTCTTAAAGGCAAACAACACAAAGCCACTTGTAAGCCCAAGATTTTTAACTCTATCAATCAATCATTGTTTATGCTTCATATGGACTTATTTGGTCCTACAAATGTTAGAAGTATGCAGCATAAGAGATATTGTCTAGTTATTACTGATGACTATAGTAGATTTACATGGGTTTTCTTTTTAGCTACTAAGGATGAGACACCTAGCATACTTAAGTCTTTCATTACAGAGATAGAAAACCTAGTAGACAAGAAAGTAAAAGTCATTAGATGTGATAATGGGACAGAGTTTAAGAATAGAGTTATGGATGATTTCTGCAAAGAAAAAGGTATTAGGAGAGAATTTAGTGTTGCTAGAACTCCATAACAGAATGGTGTTGCTGAGAGAAGAAATAGAACACTAATAAAAGCTGCTAGAACTATGTTAGCTGACTCTAAGCTACCTATAACTTTTTGGGCTGAAGCAGTCAACACTGCTTGCTATGTCCAGAATAGAGTTTTAGTTGTCAAGCCTCACAATAAGACATCATATGAACTTTTTAGAGGAAGAACTCCTGCAATAGGATTTCTTAGACCTTTTGGATGTCATGTGACAATTCTAAATACCTTAGACCATTTAGGAAAATTTGATGGTAAAGCAGATGAAGGTTTCTTAGTTGGATATTCTCTCAATAGCAAAGCTTTTAGAGTATACAATTAAGAACTAAGAAAGTAGAGGAAAACCTACATGTGGAATTTTTAGAGCATAAATCCAATGTAGAAGGTCAAGGACCGAAATGCTATTTGATCTTGAGACTCTAACCCATTCAATGAATTATGTGCCTATTGTTGTAGAAACTAATGAATTTTCAGGTTCAAAATTGATGAAACATCATATGAGGCAAGGTTAGAAAAGGAGACAAATCAAGATTATGTGATGATGCCAATATGGTCAAGTACAAGTGTGGATTCAACTTTAATAAATGGTGAATCTTCTTCTAGTAAAGCTAAAGAAGATGTTGAAGATGAACACAAGGAAGATGGAACAAAAGATCAAGAAAATAGTTCTGCTGTTGATAATGCTGCTGAAACATATTAACTGAAGAAACAGACTTAACTGAAGAAGCAGAATTAATCAAAAGAAGCAGAATTAACTGCTGAAGCAGAATTAACAGAAGACGAGGTGGATTTGAGCAATCTCCCACCTGATTATCCAGTTCCTTCTACACCACACACAAGGATTCACAAAGTCCACTCCCTGGAAAATGTGATTGGAGATGTACAATCAGGTGTGAAGACAAGACAACAACTGATGTCTTCAGACCAACAAGGGCTTCTTGATGCCCTTTATGCTTCAAAACAACATGAGTTTTCAAACTCTTGCTTGTTTGTATGTTTTCTCTCACAAGATGAACCAAAGAACATTCTGAAAGCCTTAGATGACTCAAGCTGGGTAGAAGCTATGCAAGAGGAGCTTCTTCAGTTCAAGATTCAGAAGGTATGGGTGCTAGTTGATTTACCTAAGGATGCAAAGGTAATTGGCACTAGATGGGTTTTCAAGAATAAAAGGGATGAAAGGGGAATAGTGATTAGAAATAAGGCTAGATTAGTGGCCCAAGGGTACAACAACAAGAAGGTATAGTACTATGATGAGGTTTTTGCTCCAGTAGCAAGACTTGAGGCAATTAGGCTTTTCTTAGCTTATGCTTCATTTTTAGGCTTCACAGTTTATCAAATGGATATCAATAGTGCATTTTTATATGGTGCTATTGAAGAAGAGGTTTATGTTTCACAACCTCCTGGTTTAATTGATCCAGAACATCCAGTCAAAGTGTACAAAGTTGTAAAAGCTCTATATGGCCTACATCAGGCACCAAGAGCATGGTATGAAACACTAGCTTCCTATTTAATTGGAAATGGATTTCAAAGAGGCTAGATTGATCAGACACTATTCATCAAACAGCACAAGAAGGATCTTCTGTTAGTGCAGGTGTATGTGGATGACATTATCTTTGGGTCTACAAGGAAGGAGATGTGTTTAGAGTTTGAGAAGCTTATGCATGATAAGTTTCAGATGAGTTCCATGGGGGAACTTACATTCTTTTTGGGCTTGCAAGTTAAACAGTCATATGAAGGCATATTTATTAGTCAAGATAAATATGTTGCTGAGAAACTTAGAAAGTTCAACTTTGCTGATTCAAAAATGGCAAGCACACCAATGGACTCTGAGAAGCCTCTTCTTAAAGACTTAGATGGAGATAATGTGGATGTACACACATACAGATCTATGATAGGATCTTTGATGTATCTTACATCATCAAGACCTGATATCATGTTCTCTGTTTGTGCTTGTGCAAGATTTCAAGTAACTCCAAAGGTTTCTCATTTAACAGCAGTCAAGAGGATTTTTAGATATCTCAAGGGTCAACGTAGGTTGGGTCTATGGTATTCAAGAGAGTCACCTTTTGACTTGGTAGCATTTTCGGATAGTGATTATGCTGGTGCTAGCTTGGACAGAAATTCAACAACTGGAGGATGTCAATTCCTTGGGTGTAGACTTATCTCACGGCAGTGTAAGAAGCAAACAATTGTGGCTACTTCAACAACTGAAGCTGAATATGTAGCTGCTGCAAGTTGCTGTGCTCAAGTCCTATGGCTTCAAAACCAACTCCTTGACTATGGGTATAATTTTATGAACACTGTTATTCATATTGATAATAGTAGTACAATTTGCATTATTAAAAATCCAGTACAACATTCTAAAACTAAACACATTGAAATTAGACATCAATTTATAAGAGACTGCAATGAAAAAATATTAATTCAAGTTCTTAAAATTGCTTCAGAACTCAACTTTGCAGATCTGCTAACAAAAGCTTTTGATGTTGGAAGGGTTCAATACTTAGTAGCAAGTATTGGAATGCTAAATCCTCAATGACTTAAATCTGTGTGTTTATGTATATAAATTTTTGTTTGTACTGTTGGCTTTGTAAATTGGTACTAGCTATTACTTTTAATTGTGTTTATTCATACAGCTAGTCATATGTTTATTCTAATATAAGACAAGTACTTTGTACATTGTTCTTTTGGTTTTAGACTAACAATTTCAGGTATGAATATTTGAGCACACAGGATATTTCAAGTGAAATGTGAGCAGCAGAATGATGATACTAGTTGCTGACATAATAGGTTCATGATAGAAAGAGTTTGGGAATTTAAAACTCCTTAAAACTTCTTTCTGGAAACCTGATTATGAAATTTCACATTGAATTGATGACTTAGTTGATCAGAAAGTAACTGATACAACTCACTTTCTATCATTTTATACTTTTAAGTATAATGAGCAAGTCTAAGGACATCTGATAGAAAGAACAGCTAGCAACAGTGAATCTAACACTTGTGTTAGAGGTAACAATTGCTATGAGCTGGAAACCCTGTCAAGAAAGTCTTTTGAATAGGTTTATCTTTATACATGCAGTTATTTATAACTGAAAACATTGGTTCTCACACAACCAGAGGTTGCTTTAAACCAAAATCTTGATTAAGTGTCTGTTACACACTTAATCCCTTCAAAATGGTTGAAAGCAGTATGGTTTTTCATAATAAAATCAAGTACATACTGTTAATGGCAAAAGTTTCTTAAAAAGGATTTTCAAAGAGACTCACAAAAACCATCCATTGATGGAAAATGAGTCAATGCCCCATGAATCACCTCTCATAGGAGTTAACACACCTAGAAGTGATGAGGGCAGCAAATTAAACTCTTAAGGAATTGATGGCTTCATGTACAACATTGTCTGATAACAAGTTCTAATTGATAGCTCAGATGATGGGGAGAGAAATATTTTGGTACATTGTGAGAGATCTTCCAAATAGGGGAGGAAATGTTATTTGCAATCCAAGGGAGGAAATATCTCAGGGAGGAAATAAAAACCCAAAGAAGGAAGATTAACCAATGAAATGGAGGAAGACAAGAGCATACAAGATGATGACATGGAGGTTGAAAATGACAAGAACAGAGCTGATAATCTCTTCTTCATGAACAAGATTCTGGAGTAGTATGTATATTCAGAAGGGATGAAGCATTCAAAAGGATAAAGTTCTATCTAGGTCAAACGGAGAAAAATTTCAATTTCAGTTCACTACGTTTGTTCATCACTTGCAAAGGCATGCTGATAGATGATTTCACTTGTTGAAACAAGCATCCAAGATACACAGCACCATTGTCACTTATAATTCCTCCATCCAAGGAAATTGCACCATCTTTTAGGTCAAGGAATGAAACCTGAAGATTGGTATTGATATTGTTAGAGTCAAAGAACAGAAAGCAGATGAGTTACTGAGAAAGATATTCAATCTCACAGATCAGAAGAAAGCTCAGATCAAGGGTCTGAATATGAAGTGTTTGCAAGATCCTCACAATAAGAAATTCAATTCAGAAGAAACATGTTGAAAATGGTTCACATGTTTAGGGGAGGATTGTTGGGAATTAAATATTCTAAAGATTAAGTATCGGGAAATTCTCTTAAGTGATTAATTCTGGTAGCTTTAGTGTTAAGTCTGGTGAGTACCAAAGTTAAGTCTGCTGGTTAAGTCTGGTCTTCCAATATTAAGTCTGGTGATTAAGTCTAGTGATTAATTCTGGTGAGTACCAAAATTAAGTTTGCTCTTCTAAAGTTAAGTCTGCTTGTTGGATGGATAAGTGTACTAAAGTCAATTATACACGGTAGATAATATCTTACCCCATGTGCTTAGTCAGTATGTTATATTCACAGAACAAGTTGTAAACATAGATACATGTTGTATCTTAGTTACTGACTCACATAAGCTAGCAAGTAGTTCGACAAGACTTGACAAGACTTAACAATATTGTAAAGATCTTTCTTGAACTATAAAAGAAAGATCTTAGTCAAGATATATGTGTGTCTTTTAAGTGATTAAGTTTTATGTGTTGAATAGAACCTTTGATAAAACTTTCATATTCATAACTGTGAAGAACAAGAACAATCATAAACATTATCAATAATATTGAATCCTTTGGTATTATACTTTCGGTGTTCATTGTTCAATATACACAAGCATCACTGTTCCATTTCCATAACCAAAATAACCTTCTAAGTGTGATTAAGTAGTTTCCGCATACTTGATCATATTAACTCAAGATATCACATACACTCGTTGTAAAGGACTAACATCCTATTTAGTGTATCGAATCCTCTCATAATATATTAGGTCTTCCCTAATTTTAGATTTATCTAAAACATGTAGCATGTAAAACAAACCCTAATTCATAATTCCTTGCATGAAAAATCATGAATTAGATAGGAACGTAACCCTTATTCAAATAAACACATAAACATGTCCTAATTTAGGGTTACAAAACTAAATTTTTAATTAACAAGGGTCGAACCCCCCTAAATTATGGATCGAATTAATTTTTAGATCGAGTATTAAAACCCTAAAAAAATCGACTAACAAACATGTAAATCCAAATCTAGATTTGATTTTTAATTATGTGTTTCGATAATAACAATTACATGTTAAATTGGCTCGTGATGCCACTGTTGGAATTTAGATATCTTGACATTCAAATAAATATATAAACATCAAAGCACGTAATAGCGGAAGCAAGGATCTAATTTAACACATAATAGTATTATCGAATATTAAATAGTTACGTACCTTTAAGATCTTAGCTAAACAAAGATCAAACTTGAATTCTTCTTGTCTTGTACAAAGAATAGGATTAACGTGGAACCCCTTACCATTTTGTTCCACAATCCAAGATTAATATCTAAAGTAAGATATTAACGAGCTCTTGTACACACATACTATAAGCGGCTAACGAATGGTGCTAGCAATTGGACACAAGAAAACCAAAACTATTTTTGTTTAATAATTGAAAACAATGATTGAATTGATTGCAAAAGTCAGTCGACTTTATTCAAAGAAAAGGACAACAAACACTTTGTGGTAACAGTAATTTGCACACCAAAGTCAAAAAATAAAGTACTAATATGTTTGTATTTATAGGGAATGGTAGCCTTGGAGGACAAGAAGTCGATTAGGGTATGGAATACCCTTAGGAAAACTGGCCAAGCCCAATGATGGGGTTCTAGATCCTTCTTGAGCTCCAAATTTCACCAATGGTCCTTCCTTTATCTACTTAACGACCGTTAGTTAATTCGGTTAATTACTTAACGTCCGTTAGTTAACATTTCGTGTCTAAATAATTAAAATACATAACTATTATATATATATTAATTATTTACATTAGTCATTCATACGTAAAGTGTGCAATCCCTCGATCCCGAGTTCGAATCTAGTCATACACGATAATATTTTTCCATTTAAACTCTAACATTACAAACCTCACAAACTTGTCCCGATCAAGTTGGATATTGATGAGATTAATTATTCATCTTAGATATACTTCTTCAAAAACCTTTGTAAAGGTTATGACATTGTCACATATTGTGGGTGCGTCCACTGATGATGCAACAGCGAGTAACCCATCTCCCAAATGGTTGAAGATTGATTCAATCCTTTTCTCATGGATATTCATGACTTTATCTAAAACCCTTCAAAAACGAATTATTGTTGATGACCCTCAAACGGATAAATAATGCCTAAACACGTTATTAATATTTTTCGATATCTCTACGTTTTGATAATCACAAAATGTAAAATCATTAATCGGAAAATTATAACGTAAACAAGTATTTAGTTGTTAATATCTATTTCTACAACTCAAATCACTTAAGGTATGAATGAACTAATGCTTAATGAATTATATGATCAAAGGAACATTTTCTTAATAACTAGATTTTTTATAAAACATCAAAAACATTTTATATATTTTTGAAAAACATTTTTGGTATTAAATAAAAATGTTTAATCTTTTATAAAAATATGAATTCAAATTTTTAACTAAAATCAGTTAAAATGTTCCAGAAAAACCTTCCCCACAAAAGGACAAAACTGGCCAACGTTCAGCAAGGGCGGCCCCCTTAATTTTACTAGGCGGCCCCCTTAAAATTAAGGGGACCACCCCCCCTATTTAAGGGTGCCGGCCACGCTCCTGTAGGTTCCAGCTGTCCAGTTTTTCTGCCTATAAATACCAGCCTTCCCCTGGATTTTTACTTACCTTTTGCACACCCAAACATTCTGTTTTAAATCTTGTAAATCCTTTCAAAAACCCTTTGATCATATTCTCTTAAGCATTGGTTTCTAAGTGATCCAAGCTTCCACCATCAAAGTGCAAAAGAAGAATACTCCTTCAACTAGAGAAGAAGTATTATAGTTTAACTCATATCATCATTATAGTTGTGTAAAGTGTTGTATAGTTGTGATAAGTAGATCTAAGTGTAAGCAACTAGTTGTGTTGTAAAGAAGTAGTTGTGAAGTAGTAGTGAAGAAGAAGTCGTGAAGAAGTCGTGAAGCCGTCGTGAAGAAGTCGTGAAGAAGTCGTGAAGCCGTCGTGAAGCCGTCGTGATTAAGTTGTGTACAAGTCGTGAGATTGGTTCTAGCTACGATTAGAACTCGACATCTAGCTTTGTGTCGTTAAGCCGGTGTAAGCTAAAGTTGTGTAAGGTTTTCTCCGCCATAAGGGAGTTTGTTGACATAGTGAAGAAAACTCTCGAGTAGGTGACTCGAGGAGTGGAGTAGGGCAAGGAAGGTGTCATTGTAGCCGAACCACTATAAATCTCCGTGTTGTGGTTTGATCTTTCCATCTCTTTCTTTCATTTCATTATATTTACTTTACTTGCATTGCTTATCTATATTTGTTTATATTTGTTCATATTGATCAAGAGTTGAATTCACATAAGATAGAATCGAAGTTTTTAAAAAGTAAACAAAAGTTTTCATAAATTAAAAAGACGTAAAACTATCCAACCCCCCTTCTAGTTTTCCACAGAATTATTGTTGATGACCCTCAAACGGCTAAGGAAGCTTAGGACCTTATTGCCGAGATTTTAAATGACAATAAGCGCACTCGTTCTATGGCATTGAAAGCGGAGTTACGTTCTTTAAAGCTTAGTGATTTGAGTATTGATGCATATTTCCGTAAGATTGAATCCATTGCTACTATTTTGACTAGTCTCGGCTCACTACCAATGATGATGTGGTTACTTTTGCTCTTGAGGGATTACCCAATAAGTATGACAATGTCTCCACTATTATTGTTCATCAGGAGCCCTTCCCGGATCTCAAGACGGATCGTTCTATGCTTACTACCGAGGAGATGTGATTGAAGTCACGGACTCAAGCTACTCCTATTGATTCTTCTTCTTCTCCTTCTCCTATGGTTTTATTGACCAAATCAGGTACTAATCCATGAAGCTCTATTGTTGCTCCTGTTAAGCTTAATAAGCTTTGTTTTAGTTTTGCTAAGGGCTTTTGTCATTTTGGTGAGACTTGTAAGTTTATGCATGGTACTACATCTAATGGTCTATTTGGTAATCCTTCTTTGTGGTCGAATATTATTTCTACCCCTAGTGTTTCTTCTCCCAGAACCCATAATATGACACCCCAACAAATGATGGAATAGATACACACTCAACAGGCTCTTTTCGCTAAATTTGGATGTGTTGGTACTCTTAGCTTGGGGCAGATTGGTTTACAAACTGGGAATATACAACTTGTACAACCTGTGGCCTTACATGCCACAGTTAATGGTCCTCTTCCTCTATTACTGGATTGCGTAGCCCACTAGGTTTCGGCCCAACACAGTTTGCATCTCTGTCGGCCCACTTGGGTTAGCCGGGTCTACAAGTTCACTATTCGACCAAGTATTTATCTCAGCCCACTAACCCGGGTCTGTCGGGTCAGTCGGGTACACCGGGGCAGTCGGGTCAACCGGGTCCACCGGGTAAGTTGGTATCTTTGGGACAGTCGGGTCAACTTTCGGGGCATGATACTATATTACCGAATGCTTTTAATGCCATGACACTTCAAGATCCTACTCCAAATAATCGGAATATGGACACAGGTGCGAGCTCTCACCTTAATAATTCTGTTTCTAGTCTTAGTGATGCTTTTAATTTGTGTATTATTCATCTGTCTTGATTGGTGACGGTTATTCCATGCCCGTTACCAATTATGGCCATACTATTTTGCCTACACCTCATTGATCATTTCATCTAAATAACATTCTTATTACTCCTAATATTGTCAAGAATCTAATTTATGTTCGTCAGTTTGTTCGTGATAATAATTGTACTGTTGAATTTGACGCTTTGTTTTTTTCTGTTAAGGATTTCATGACGCGTTGGGTGCTTCTCCACTATGATAGCACTTGGGATCTTTACCCGGTCACGAAGCCTTCTACTATCCCTCATGCTTTTCTCACCGGTCAGTATATGTGGCACCAGCATCTTGGACATCCAGGAAGTAAAGTGTTACGTCGTCTTCTTTCTAGTAATTCAATTTCATGTAATAAAGAGAAACCTCCTGTTCTTTGTCATGCTTGTCAGCTTGGCAAACAAGCGAGGCTTCCATTTGTTAGTTCTAGTACTGTGGTTCAGTCTTGTTTTGACATTGTTCAATCAAATTTGTGGACTTCCCCAATTTTGAGTCTTTCTGGTTTTAAATACTATGTTTATTCTTGGATCATTATTCGCAATATATTTGGGTTTGTCCTTTGGTTAATAAATCAGATGTCTTGTCTAAATTTATATTGTTTCGTAACTTTTTTCACACTCAATTTAAGTAAGAAATAAAGTCATTTCAGTGTGATCATGGTGGTGAATTTGACAACCACCGAACCCGATCTAGCCTAAAATCATGATCTTAAGTGCCATAGTTTACCCGATCTTTCAATCCATCCAAAAACCGACCTAGCCAAGACCCATACTTCATTTGGACCAGAGAACTTATGTTTTAAAAACTCAAAAATCCCAGTAGGTTGTTTCTATAAAGAGCCATGTTAATGCATGTTCAAGATCGAACCCGATCTACCCCAAAAACATGATTTTATGTGGTTTTCATCACCTGATCTCTTGAGCCGTCAAGGATCCATGAACACCCGACCTATTACATCGTTAAGACCAGAAAATATATGTTCTAAAAAATTGTTTATCTCAGTATGTCACCCAAGAGAAATAATTTTGCTTACAAGTTTAGTTTGACATCAAGATCAACCATAAAATCGTGTTTTTACCTAGCCTAAACTACTCCAAATGGCCTTCACTAACAACAAATCCGACGAAGTACAAATCCATCCTCCTTTTCAATACTTCAAAATCATATAAAAATCTATATTATCTCAGATCGAATAGACTCTAAAAATAAAAATACAATAAAAATAGATGTAGGGTTCAAAAACCTGTTTTAAGACGATTTCGGGTACAAGATAGGCATGAGAACCCTAACCTACCTTCAAGAACTCCAAGAATAGGATGAGATGAAGAGTGGGCTGTGGTAAAGTCTTAGTTTCAAGAGGTTGTTTGAGGATGATTCTTTGGTGAAGATTTGTTCTAGGCGGTTTAAGTATCTCTTTGGTGCATAAATCTTGCAAGATATCATGTTTTTAGTGTTTCCATAAGTTATTTGCATCTAATGGTATCCAGTTTAGTTTTTCTTATCCAAAAACATCACAACAAAATGGTAAGTCTGAAAGGATGATCCGAACCATCAACAACCTCATTCGCACCTTACTTTTTCAGGCTCACCTTCCTCCTAATTTTTGGGTTGAAGCACTCAATATGGCCGTTCACTTGCTCAATATTTTACCTTCTAGTGCCATTAACGCTGAAATACCTTATTTTTAGGAATTATTAGAAATTAGTTTTATTTCATTCCTGCTGTTAGTTATAGCGGTTCCTGCTGGCAGGTATGTAGTTCCTGCTGGTGTTGGCTCCTGCTGGTAGTGCAGGTTGTTCCTGCTGTTAGTTGTCATTGCTGTGGGTAATCCGTATGTTTAGAAAGTTTGTTAGAGTTATTTTAGGAAGATATAGTGTGTATCTCTTTACACGTTTTCTTAGTGATGCAGCATTAGGGTTTCTTGTAGTATAAAAGAAACATGCGGCATTGAGTTTTGTAAGCTTTTTAAATGAATTCTTAATATCTTTAGTGAATAAAAGATCCATAGAGGATCAACGTTTTATAGTTTGTTTTCTTCTTAACTCTTGTGTTTAGATTCCGCCTAAGCATAAGTTTCATTCATAGAGATTCTCTTAGACTGTTTGTGATTACATAGACAGTCTACTAAGCTCAAAGATCTATCAGGAAGGCACGATCCAACAAGTGGTATCAGAGACTGGTGAGGATCTCTGACAAAGAAGAAAAAGTTCTCTAAACAATCTCTTAAACCCTTTCACAATGGAAGCCGACAATCCTGAAAATTCTGTCATTAACAATGAGAAACCTGAAACTACTCAAGTCCAACAACAAATTGTCACAACCATGTGTTCGAACAGTAATGCTAAATTCCCATACCTCAAGAAGGATGAGTATGAAGTCTGGGCTATGAAGATGGAGTACTGGATCTCAAACAGTGATCATAACCTGTGGAATGTTATCCTTAATGGTAACAGCAAGAAGAAGATTGGGAGAGGTCAGAATGGGAACATCATCATACTTCCACCTGTAACAGCAGAGGAGCAGATTGCTGTACAAAGGGAGACCAAGGCAAGAACTCTTTTGCTTCAGCTCTCCCGGAAGACCACATGGGTGATTTTCATCACCTGGATGATGCTAGGGAAATCTGGCTTGCTGTAAAAGCTAGATTTGGAGGGAATGATGAGTCCAAGAAGATGAGGAAGTCCATGCTCAAGCAGGAATTCCAAGAGTTCAAGATCTCTGAGGCTGAAGGGATTCACAAGGGATATGATCGATTTCACAAGATCCTGAGCCAACTCAACCAGTTGCAGGCCCGACCAGACAATGAAGACTGCAACACCAAGTTTTTGAGGGCTTTACCTCCATCCTGGTCTCAAGTTTCCATCACCTTAAAGGCCAGAGGTGGGCTCGATTTCATGAGCTTTGATGACCTGTATAATAAGCTCAAGACCCTTGAGATCGACATCAAAGGGTTTTCTACTTATTCATCTCACACTCCAACTCATACTGCATTTGTTAGTGCTACCAGCACTAACAAGGTCTCATATGGTGACAGCCCAACCCCCTCATCTTCATCTGTTTCCTATTCCCCTGCAACAGCGAGATCACAGTCAAGATCTGACAATGTTGTTGAGGAAGTTCTTCATTCATTTGTTGCTGAAAGTGCTCCACAACAGCAATTTGTCTATGATGACTTTGACCAAATTGATCAACTGGATCTGGAAGAGATGGACATTAAGTTGCAGATGGCTATGCTGTCATTGAAAGTTAACAGGTTTGAGAAGAAGGCAGGGAGGAGAATCAAATTAGATGAAGAGGAGGGAGCAAGGTTTGACAGGAGGAAGGTGAGGTGCTACAGATGTAATCAACCAGGTCACTTTGCTAGAGAATGCCCAGATAAGAAGGTGGATGACAAAACAAGGTATTCTGCATTCAAGATTCAAGAATTGGAGTCAGAAGAACCTAAAGCCTTGCTGTCTATGGATGTTATGCTGGATTGGGAACAACATGAGGTAGCTGATGCAGTAAGAGGAGCTGCAAAGGTCTATGGGATGATTGCTGGATATGGTGCTCAGACACAAGTGGCTGGAGAATTTGGTTTGATGGGCTCCCCATCACAGGTACAAAATTGTCCCTTTGGTTGTGAAATTAAATATGCTGCACTTAAGAGAGAGTATGATGATATTGAGCCTCAATATAATGAATTGTTTGTTAAGGTTCAAGCTTATGAAAATGCACTGAAAACATTAGAAAAACAAAAGGTTTGGTACCAAAATAATCAGATAGCATATGAAGAGAAAATTAGGGTTTTAAAGAGAGACTTAGAAAACACCACTAATTGTTTAAAACATTCTGAGAGAGAATATGATAAGGTAATTTTAGAGAAACAGGAATTACAAGCTAAGCTAGAAAGTGAAGAGATCAAGTGTACTTCATACAAAGAATCAACTAGACTTGTAGATAAATTGAATGCTAGTTCTTAGTATGTAAAGTCTAAGAGAGGTATGGGGTATCCTAAAACAGATGACTCTTCTGAGTCAAGAAGCTTTGACCCAACCCCTAAGGAGGTTAATTATCAAATTCCTGTAAAGTATGTAAAAGAATGAGAAATGCATGTTGTTCCTCCTCCTATAAGAGGAGTGTTTAAACATGTCCCTATCCACTCAGACCTTGACATAGACTTAGATGAATCACATAGGTCCTATGGCAAAAAGTCCAATGAATTGCCTAATCTTGATTGTGACTCTAATGATTTTGTCTCTTGTTCTAACAGTGACAAATCTTCAGAAATCAAGGCCAATGACTATGCCACATGTGATTCAAGTGACAAGTCTACCTCAACCAAGTCAGAAGATTTCTCCTCAGAAGTAGCTGATGATGAATCTCCTTCAAAGAAAGCTGCATTTGAAGATATTTCTTTTGATTATGTTAAAAACAATGATGTTTCTAGTTTTGGTTCTGTTTTAAACAATGATGTTTCTGGTTTTAATTCTATTAAGAATAATTTTGTTTCATCTTGTGGTTGTGAAAAGTCTGGTTGCAATAAGAAAAGTTATGCTAAGAATAAGTCTTTTAAGAAGAAATCTTGTTTTGTGTGTGGTAGTTATACTCATCTTATAAAAGACTGTGATTTTTATGAGAATCAGATGGGTATGTGTGCTGGTCAACAACAAACCAAGTCTATGTGGAACAATGTTAATGATATACCCCCATATGTTCCTCAAGCAGCTAGAATGAACTCTTGTAGAGCTTCTTTTCCTGCTGGTAGACCAGTTCCTGCAGGAAACCATTGCGCTGTAAGCAGTTGCTGCTGGTAAGCCTGTTGCTGTTGTAAGCCAGTTCTGCTGGTAAGCCTGTTGCTGCTGGTAAGCCAGTTTTGCTGGTAAGCTTTGCTGCTGGTAAGCCAGTTCTTGCAGGTAGAGTCTGTTAACTCACTGGTAAAACACTGTGGTTGGAGGAGGAATGATGCTAGACCTTTACAGACCCACAAGCACTTATTTTCATAATGATCTTCGGCCTGTTTATTTTGACACCATGCACATGGGGGGGGGGGCAAAATGGGAAATTGTTGTTAAGTCCTCAGCAGGTTGTTCTTGGAGAAACAATGACCACTATATGAGAATGGGGTCCAAGAACAATGGTGGATCTCATCAATCTCCATGGTTTAATTATTATTGATCCACTAGGCAGGCCCAAGTCAGTAATGGCTTGGGTCTCCCATGTAACTAATGTTGTTGTATGTATTCTTTTATTGTAGGATTTTCATCTTAGAAGTAAAGATGTAGGTATTGTTGACAGTGGATGTTCAAGGAGTATGACAGGAAACTTAGAGAGATTGCATGACTTTGTACCCTTAAATGGAGGGACTGTAACATTTAGAGGAAGAGATGGCAAGATAAAGGGAAGGGAACCATTAAGACACCTAAACTGGACTTTGATAATGTCCTCTATGTGAAGGAACTCAAGAACTTCAATTTGTTCTCTGTCTCACAAATGTGTGACAAGAAGAATTGTGTTCTCTTCACTGAGACTGACTGTCTTGTGCTGTCCAAAGACTTCAAGTTGCCTGATGATAGTCAGGTTGTACTCAAAGTTCCAAGAACTCACAACCTTTACAGTTTCAACCTGAATGATGTCCAGCCTAGGGGTGATTTAGCTTGCTTGGTGGCAAAAGCATCTGTGGATGAATCCAACAAATGGCATAGGAGGATGGCACATGTGAACTTTAAGACCATCAACAAGCTGGCTAAGAATGGTTTGGTACAAGGGCTCCCTTTCAAGACTTTCACAATGAACACAACTGTGTTGCCTGCAACAAAGGGAAGCAACACAAAGCTTCATACAAGGCCATTTCTGCTGTGAGCACTATCACTGAGCCTCTGCAGCTGCTTCATATGGATCTTTTTGGTCCTACTTCCATCAGAAGTATTGACCATAAGTACTACTGCCTGGTGATTACTGATGACTTTAGCAGGTTTTCTTGGACTTTCTTCTTAGGTACTAAAGATGAAACCTATCCTGTGATTAGGGACTTTATTGCCTTAATTGAAAACCAGCTAAATAAAAAGGTTAAGACTATTCGGTGTGATAATGGAACAGAGTTTTAAAAATGCTAATGTAATAGAACTCTGTAGAAATAAGGGGATTAAAAGGGACTATAGTAATGCCAGAACCCCACAACAAAATGGGGTTGCAGAAAGGAAAAATAGAACCCTTATAGAAGCAGCTAGATCAATGCTGGCTGACTCTAAGTTGCCAACCATGTTTTGGACTGAAGCAGTTTGCACTACTTGTTATGTTCTGAATAGGGTATCAATTACTAGTCCTCACAACAAAACACCTTATGAGCTTTTGTCTGGGAAGATTCCTAACATTAGTTACCTTAAACCTTTTGGTTGTCATGTAACTATTTTGAACACTAGTGATCACCTAGGTAAATTTGAAGGGAAGGCAGATGAGGGGTTTATTGTTGGGTATTCTGCTCATAGTAAGGCCTATAGGGTATATAATTTTCTGCCAAGAGGATAGAAGAAACACTCAATTTAAGATATCTTGAGGATAAACCTAATGTACAGGGTGCAGGTCATGAGTGGTATTTTGACCTTGATTATCTGACTGATACTTTAGGTTACTCTAGATACAAAGCTAATCAATCTGTAGGTGCACATGATTTTGAAACTAACAATGCAGGTACCTCAGATGATGATTCAGATTCAGAGTGTGATGAACGACCTATTTTTGTTCCTTCTTTTCCCTCTAACCACTTTTCAGGTACTGAGCACAAAGATACTTCTGATATGGCTGAAGGTGATTCAAGTTTTGCAGAAGATCTTGCTAGGCTTCAAAGACAAGAACATAATGCCAAAGAAGCTGCTAAAAAATTTGGTTTGGAGTTCTCACAAGAAACATTGGAGATCTTAAGACAAGCTGAAGATGAAGCCCGCAGGAATATGGATTCTGCTGGTGGTTTTGCTGTTCCTGCTGCTACTACCAATTCTGCTGATGGCTCTTCTGTTTCTGCTAAGGTCACCAATCATGCTGGTCCTCTGTCCACTTCTTCTGCTGATACATTGGGTTTCAATGAACCTCCTACAAGGTACCCAAGTCCATCTGACCTTGGGAATTCACTCTCTTCAGGATCTAAGTTGGAGGATTCTCATCATCAATCAAGAACTGGCATCTTCACTTACTCCTCATATGATGGTGAATTCAATCCCTCTATCACTAATCAAGTCTCAACCTTTGATGTCAATCCTACTGCTACCAAGAGGATAAACATTGTTCATCCTCAGTCTTTGATTCTTGGAGATCCCAATTCAACTGTTCAGACAAGAAGCAAGTTGAAACAACCTGGTTTTGGAGAATCTGCATTTGTGAGTTATATTCAAGATCAGCTAAGGAATAATCACACAGACTATCTACATTGCCTCTATGCTTGTTTTCTGTCTCAAATTGAACCAAGCAGTGTAGCTCAAGCCCTTGAAGATTCTGATTGGGTTGAAGCTATGCAAGAGGAAATGCAACAATTTTACAATCAGAAGGTCTGGAAGTTAGTACCTTTGCCTGAAGGAAAGTATGCTATTGGAACAAAATGGATTCTCAAGAACAAAAGGGATGCTAGGGGTATTGTGGTCAGAAATAAAGCTAGATTGGTAGCTCAAGGTCATAGGCAGGAAGAAGGTATTGACTATGATGAGGTGTTTGCTCCTGTGGCAAGGGTTGAAGCTATTAGATTGTTCTTAGCTTTTGCCTCATACATGGGATTCATTGTCTATCAGATGGATGTGAAGAGTGCATTTCTGTATGGTGAAATTGAAGAGGAAGTTTATGTAACTCAGCCTAAAGGTTTTGTAGACCCTCAGAATCCTGATTTGGTTTATAAGGTGGTAAAGGCACTCTATGGTCTTCATCAAGCACCCAGGGCATGGTATGCTAGGTTATCTGCTTTTCTGCTGAAGCATGGTTACAGAAGAGGAGCTAGTGACAAGACACTCTTCATCAAGAAGAATTCAAAAGATATCATTCTTGTTCAGGTTTATGTGGATGACATCATTTTTGGATCCACTAAGGAAGCTTGGTGTAGGGAGTTTGAGGTGCTTATGAAAGGAGAATTTGAAATGAGTGCTATGGGAGAACTTACCTTTTTCTTAGGACTACAGGTTAAACAAAAGCCAGATGGAATTTTTATCAACCAGGAAAAGTATGTGCAAGACATACTTAAAAAGTTTGATTTGGAAAGTGTGAGGACTGCAACAACACCATATGAAGCTCCAAAGCCTAAGTCTAACAATGAACCTGATTCTGCTGTTAATGTTCACTTATACAGATCCATGATAGGTTCATTGATGTATTTGACCGCTTCTAGGCCAGATATCATGTTTGCAGTCAGTGCTTGTTCTAGACATCAAGTTACACCATTAACTTCACACTTGAATGCAGTCAAGAAGATCTTCAAATACCTAAAAGGACAACCTAAGTTGGGTCTTTGGTATCCAAGAGATTCTCCTTTTGTGTTGGAAGCTTACAGTGACAGTGACTATGCTGGTGCTAACTTTGATAGGAAATCTACTACTGGGGGATGTCAGTTTTTGGAAGACGGTTGATATCTTGGCAGTGCAAGAAGCAGACTATAGTGGCTACATCTTTTACTGAGGCAGAGTATGTTGCTGCTGCTAGTTGCTGTGGTCAGGTACTTTGGATTCAAAATCAGTTATTAGACTATGGGTTTAATTTCATGAACACCAAAATCTTTATTGACAACCAAAGCACCATTTGCATTGTTAAGAACCCAGTGTTTCATCAAAGAACTAAGCACATAGAAATTAGGCACCATTTTATCAGGGATGCTAATGAGAAGCATCTTATCCAAGTGCTTAAAATTCACACTGATGACAATGTGGCTGATTTGTTAACCAAGGCTATTGATGGACCAAGATTTAACCATTTGGTGGTCCATATTGGGATGCTTAATCCTTAAGTGCTGAGATTGAGGGGAGGTATAAGCCTAAGGGGAGGCTTATTGTTGTATATTTTTCATTTTCTTTGTTTTCTTGTTTCTGTTTTATTTTCTTTTATGTTTATTTTATTTTCTTTTTAGATAAGAAAAATCCTTGTATCTTGTATACTAACTTTTGTGCAGGTACAGTGTTGGTTTTTAACCACACCTCAAATGGTAATCATCTCACCATGTTTAACAGACAAGAAAGAGTTGACTCACCATGAGGGTACGGCTCTGGTGTGATCATCAAATCCGTTGATAGCTGTAATAGTTTGCTCAAAACTATAGGGTTCTCAACTCACCCATGTTTCATTACTGAGAGTTGAAATGGTTTTCAATTCACCATGGATTTTACTCCTTTTTGGGTTTCCAAAGAATTGGCTAGCCCACAAGTATATGGCTTGTGGTAAAGGCAGTGGAAAACCATATTTGGTAATCAATTCACCAAAGGTTATCTTCAACCTCAGAATTGGCTAGTCCTGAGCAAACGGCTACAGGTAAAGACAACTCAAATCCGTTTATAGTTGATGATTTACTAAAAATCATATGGTTATCAATGTCCCATGGTCTTACACACCTAAACATTGGCTACTCCAGTAGTGATGGCTATTGGTAAAGAGACATCAAATCCATTAATTTTCAATGATTCACCTCTCACAGGAGTTTACACACCTGGATGTGATGAGAATAGTATGAAACTTAACTATTTTGATGTACAATATGTCATTGTTGCTGTGAAGTTCAAGTGCATTGCATATCAGGGGTAATCATATTATGAATTGAAGATGTTCCTGTTGCTGCTGATCCACATATATTGCTGCTGGACGCTTGTGCTTAAAGATGGTGTTGCTGCTAGTTACTTTCTGATGCTGCTGGTTCAATCCTCTATCCCTGGACGTCAAAGATCTATCTGGAAACTTGAAGTTAACGAAGTCAAATTCAAGTTTAGGGGAGGATTGTTAGGAATTATTAGAAATTAGTTTTATTTCATTCCTGCTGTTAGTTATAGCGGTTCCTGCTGGCAGGTATGTAGTTCCTGCTGGTGTTGGTTCCTGCTGGTAGTGCAGGTTGTTCCTGCTGTTAGTTGTCATTGCTGCGGGTAATCTGTATGTTTAGAAAGTTTGTTAGAGTTATTTTAGGAAGAGATAGTGTGTATCTCTTTACACGTTTTCTTAGTGATGCAGCATTAGGGTTTCTTGTAGTATAAAAGAAACATGCGGCATTGAGTTTAGTAAGCTTTTTAAACGAATTCTTAATATCTTTAGTGAATAAAAGATCCATAGAGGATCAACGTTTTATAGTTTGTTTTCTTCTTAACTCTTGTGTTTAGATTCCGCCTAAGTATAAGTTTCATTCATAGAGATTCTCTTAGACTGTTTGTGATTACATAGACAGTCTACCAAGCTCAAAGATCTATCAGGAAGGCACGATCCAACACTTATACATGTCTTTTTGACATCACACCCAACTATAGTCTTTTATGTATTTTTGGGTGTCTTTGTAACACCCCAACCCGACAAGGGTAGAAGTATTACGTTATGGTGACATATCAAAGCAAACACAAGCACATGACTAAATAATACAAAATGAATTTCAAAGGTTACAAAGGGAAAATCTGAAAATACAAGGTTACAAAGGGAACAATAATACTAAGTCTAAAAGAATGTAAACACTTCTAGTCATCTCTATTTCAAAGTAGCTATCAAGGTATAGTCTTCTAAGTCCAAAGTACTCTTCACTCCTAACCCAACTTCCAACTAAAACCTGCCGTAGGAAAAGAAATGCGGCTGAGCTTAAAAAGCCCAGTGAACAGATATATATAAACGAAACCAAAAGATAAGGAACGAACATGTAAAGTATGGTGCATTGGGAAAAACATAAGGTATAAACAATTGGATATCAAGAGTAAAAAAAAAGGTCAGTAATCAATCCCGAGCCCAAACAAATCAAATCAAATATCATAGTAACCATGGAGTAGCTAGCTCCCGAACATGTGAAAGACGTGGATTGCACCCATGCATCAGTCACCGAACATATCATATAATATCATAGCATAGCATATACAAAACAAATCTAGGATGCATCCATACGCCCCTGCAAACAAATTAGTGGCCAAATATATATATATATATATATATATATATATATATATATATATATATATATATATATATATATATATATATATATAATAATCAAGCTCATAATAAATAACAAAAAGGGACGGGACGAAACATCACTCCACCGCCCTAGAGTCATGTCAGAGGTGCATCAATGACACGGCCATGGAACCCCCATGACTAGGAAACAAAGTGGCTCGGGTATCAAACTGCAGGGTTCTAAGGTCATATAATATCAAAGGTCAAATGTCTAAGTCATCAAGGTCATCTGAATATCAAAGGTTCATAGGTTTCATAGTAAAAGTTCATAATCAAAGTTTTCTATCAAATGTTCATTTAAAGAAATCTCTTAGTAATGGCTTTCATAAAAATGATCTTAAATAACGGTTTTCATAAAGGTAGTTCGTAAAAGTAGTTTTCATAAAAGTTAGTCAAAATTCCATATAAAAATGGTATCGCATCGTGCTCATAACATCGTTTTAAAAATAGTTTTTCTCAAAACATTTCCATGATATAATTAAGAAAGGTTTTCACATCCAGTTATAATATCAAATGAACCTTCAATGAATCAAGTGATTTGAATACTCATGTCACAGGGTAACGAACGAATTATGTTAAGTATCATATCACAAGGGTCATAATGAACGAATGTAAAAAGGATCATCATATCAACGAAGCATATCAAGCGAATGAATCAAAGTACAAGGGATCATAGCAATGGCTTAAGGGAGTCATATCAGAATAACGAATCAATAATCAAGATCAAGTCATGAGAGCGAAAGCACCCTTACTGAAAAAGGGTAGAATATCTGTTCCTTAGACCGCAAGTGAAAACCTAATAGAAACATAAAGATCAGAAGCAAACTCCTTCTTCAGCGAATCTACATGAATACATGATCGTCTTATTATTTATATCTTATTTAAATCAGATTACTTATTTTAGTCGGCTTTCCATTTTTAGTAACTTTCCTTTTATAGCAGCTTCCAAGAATAGTAACTTTCCATGTTTTAGTAACTTTCCATATTTAGGTGAGTTTCCCAAATTAAGTAACTTTGACACTTTAGGGTTATAATTGATAATTTAAATAAATTTAAAGGTTTAATATTACTAGTATCATAGTTTATGATTTAAAGTGTAATTTACAAAGTTTAGGGTTAAATATGAAAATTTCCCAAGTTTAAGGTTCATATACGTCAAATGATTAAGCTTACACTTCATATGGTAAATTAATTTCATAACGACCAATTTAGGACTTGGCCGATTTATAAGCCATATTAAATGTATTTCCGTCTTAAAATAAGCCCGAGGCAAACCCATTCCTATACTCATTCACCACTCTCGGACACACTCAAACTCATCTACACCACCCTACTCGATACGTTTATAACGAGACCAAAACAATTTCGATGTAACCAATCATTTACACAACTCGACATCATTAACGGACCTACACAAGCCCAAATGATTCATACTTAAACCACCCTACTCCATGACCCACGACCTTCTTTTTAATTTAGTTAGTACACGATTTGACCACTCCACTCACCCACATTCATGCAAACACTCTCGTTACATGCACACACACTCATTCTAGTACCCATTCGTATAATCCATCAATAAGGACACTCATGCATTCAAACTAGCCACAACTCAAATGTTAAATCCATTTCCAGTTAAGCACCGGTTAGTTCCATTTTTAATTCACCAAACCTTACTCGAATAATTATCTCAGCCATGTTAAACACCACATCGAACACCCTTCTACTGGACCAAAACACCACATACTAACACCACATAAATCACTACTCCACAACACTATACGCCCCATATTAACGCTGCATACACACGAGTAAAACGACCCATGATTTGCCCAGAAAAACCCCATGTACACGACTTATGTAACAACCATGTACACACCATATTGACACATAAAATCTTAGCTTTATGACCCCCCCTTTGTGAGGAGGCACCCCTTCTCCCGAAGTTACGGGGCTATTTTGCCGAGTTCCTTAGAGAGAGTTGTCTCGCGCCCCTAGGTATTCTCTACCTACCCACCTGTGTCGGTTTCGGGTACAGGTACCCTTTTGTTGAAGGTCGTTCGAGCTTTTCCTGGGAGTATGGCATTGGTTACTTCAGCCATGTATGCAGATTCAATATAACTTGACCAAGACCTCATGTTTACCGTATTCACACAACATAAAATCACACTACAAACACACACCACACATATTCAAATCTTCACTTATTCAGTGACTGCATATGCCCCATAATTCAATTTATTTTCATCCCTTGATAGCTTACAAGCATGTACTCTTCTCTTTTAGTTCGTATAAGATTAGGAGTAAACATGTTGTGTCGTGTATTTAGAGATCCAAAACAAACGTAAACATGAGTCGAACAAACATCTAGATCGAGTAGCTTTAGGGTTTTCTAGTTGATATTTCATGTGAACTTTTATGATTTCATGTGAGATTCATGCGGCTAGTTTTTTCATTTCTTGTGAACTTCCATTTCGTAAAACATGCATAAGATCTGATTCCCTTGTTTGTTATTTAACATGTTATACGTGTGTGATGAGATCAAAACGAAAAGAACAAGAACAAGTGATACGTTACCCTTGTTGCGAATCGAATGGAGGAGGAAACAAGTGACCACGACCCACACCAAGCCTATACCGAATTCAAACACCACCCAGACCCCTTTCGAATCTGTGACCCACGATCATCGCCACCTTCCATCAGCCTTGTACACGTCCTTTTGAGCCTTCGTAATAGTTTCCTTGAGATCGAAACGAGGAGAAATAAAGTATGCCGAAGCCAAAACCACACCCTTGCTTGCCCTCTTGAATCGTACAGGAAGGAGAAGAAAAGAATAGCAGCCACTAAGAGCCCCTTGTTTTGTTTTTGAATCGATCAGTAAAGAAGAAAAAGAGTTAGCCGCCAATAGTAGTGAGTAGGTTTTTAGGTTTTGTATTTTAGAGTAATATGTATGAAAAAAATGTGTGCTTGTGTGGTATAAAAAAAACAGACGTGTGATGGATGTGTGATGGATATTCAAAAAGGAAGGATGCTAAATTTGTGGAGTATAATTGGAAGACCAAAACGTGTGAATGATTCGGTATTAAAAATAAACGTGTGAAGTATATCCTCAAATTAGGAAGTTTGCAAATCTTGTGTGATTGATTGGGGACCAATTAATGATAATATATTCTTAAAATTCGGTTATGGCCTTCTTATTAGGCGTGTGATTTATTTAAACAATTGCGTACATTCGTTTTATTCGTTCAATTATTATCCGTTAGCTACTTAAGATATTCTCGGGATTAAATGTCTTAATGTTTAAACGTCATCTATGAATTTGAGATCAAAGGGTATTCTTGGTATTTTACATGTTCGAAAATTTTGGGTTTTACAGTCTTTATTACCCTCACCTCGATACCACTCACAAACTTGAAGCACGTGCTATACCCTTCATATTTTTGGGCCATGCACCCAATCATTGTGGGTACTGTTGTCTTGACTTAAGCACCAATAAAATTATTATTTCAAGCCATGTCAAGTTTGACGAAACGGTCTTCCTATTTGATTCTATGACACCTACCTCGCCTCCCTCATATACCTTTTTAGATGAGCCGACTAATGTCATTTCTCATATTATTCGCTCGACACCCCTTACACCTACTCCAACACACACTACCAATATTGATCATGTTTCCCAGGTTCGACCCACCATAATGATATGCATCAATCCAACACCGATGCCATTCCAACACCGAAGCCCAATTTACAGCCTCAACCCACCAGTTTACCATCAGATGATCTACAACCCAACGGCTCAACTACACCACCACCTATTGATAATCCAAACTCGGTTTCTGTTCATCCCATGGTCACATGTTTTCGTTTCAGGACTAACGTCTTAGTCTTGTTGTGTATACTATTTCTCTCTTACCAAAATCATATACTGATGCACTTAATGATCCAAATTGGTAAAATGCTATGCATGATGAACATAATGCACTTATTAAAAATAAAACTTGGACTATTGTGCCTCGACCCACGGATGCTAATATTGTTCATTGTATTTGGTTGTTTCACCATAAGTATTTAGCAGATGGCACTCTTAGTCGCTACAAGGCTCGTCTTGTAGCGAACGGTAGTACGCAGGTTAGAGGGCATTGATGTTGATGAGACTTTTAGTCCAGTTGTCAAACCGGGCATTATTCGGACTGTTCTTTGTTTGGTTACTTCTCGGCATTGGCCTTATTTATTTAGTGGGAAAAAGCATTTGGTAATATAGTTTTGTGCCAAAAATTGGGAGGGGGAAAATTTTTTCACCCAAAAATTTATAACTGTGATGCACCTTTTTTATTTGGTTCATCACAGTTAAAAAAAATTAGTTTATCTATGATGCATCAATTTTTATAACTGTGATGCACAAAAAATGTGCTATCACACTTTTAAATTTTTGGGTGATTTTTTTTTCTCCTTGAAAGTTTTTTTTTCTGGAGGGGGGAGGGCTAGGGTGGGTGGGGGTGATGATGTGGCATGTGACATGACATTCAAATTAGGGTAATATGGTAACTCGATCAAATTCTATTTCAACTTTGAGTACTCCATTCGTCTCAAAGTATAAGTCCATTTTAACTTCTTGAATCAAACTTTGACTTTAAATATTTTTGTTTGTATTATAAAATACTTGATGAAAATTATACCTATAGAAATACATTTAAAGCCAAATCTATTTATACATCTGCATCAAGTATTATATAATACTCATACAAAAAATATTTAAGGTCAAAATTGGATTCAAAAGGTGAAAATAGACTTGTATTTTGAGACGGATGGAGTAATAGATAATTAGTTTGGAATAACTCAAAAAGAAAAAATGGACAATAAATTCGGGATGGGGAAAGTATTTTATTTTGTAATAGTTCTTATATAACGTATCTTTTTCTTTTCTCTTTAATCATGTAGATCCTTGAGGTAGATATAATACTCATACCTAAAATGGTGTTATGACCGCTTGGGTTATGTCTAGTCCCGATGGCATGAGGATTATGTCGTGGGCTAAGTTATCTTTATTTATCTTAATTGTTAGGTCGTGTTTGTCGTGGGCTAAGCCCATTGTCATTGTCATTGTTAGGTTAAATGTTATCATTGTAAGGTTATAAATACCGAGCCATTATATTGAATGAAATCAAAGTTATGTCAAACAAATAATTCTCTTCTCTTCTCTAATATTCTTAAGGAGCTTGCACCCGCTTGAAGTGGTAACCTATCTCGATACAACCTCAACGGGTCGTATCAACTAGTGCTTTAATTGAGAGTCTTTTTGAGAGCCGAACGATTCTAGGGTTTCAAAAAAAATTGTTCATCGATACTGTTCATCCGAAGTACTGTTCATGACCATAATTACTGTTCATTCAGGAGTACTGTTCATTATTCATCCGGTATGTTTCATTGTTAATGGATGAACCAGCTATCCGTAGGCTTTTTGAAGGAACATTCTGACGCATTACACGTTTAGCTACATACTAAGTTGGTTGCGTTACAGGTGGAGTTACAGTCTATTAAAGAATTAGGGCACAACTGAAATGGAGCAGGCGGCAATCCAAGGTTACCTGTGTCAATTCGTTTGGAGGTTCCCAATTTTAATGGAACCGATCCTGAGAGTTGGATCTTTGCTATTCACGAGTATTTTGATCTTCTGGGAACAGCGGCAGAACAACGACTCAAGGTCGTCAGTTTTAATTGGGAAGGAGACGCAGCCGAATGGTTTCGTTGGATGTCACGCAATAAGCTGATCAGCAGTTGGGAGGGATTTTTGGAGAGTGTTCGTAATCGCTTTGGACCTTGTAAGCATGGGGATCCACAAGGCGCGCTTTCTAAGTTGTTGCAAATCGGGTCTTAAACCAACGCTACAACGTGAACTATTGGTATCTAAACCAACATATCTGGGCGAAGCTTTTTCTTTGGCTCGTGTCACGGAAGCACGTTTGGAGGATCAATGGTTTCTTTCTTTTAGCAACAAAGCGGGTAGTAGCGCTATGGTACCCACAAAAATAACTCAATATACACCAATGAATGATGATACGAATCATTTGTTATTGCCTAATCCTGTTGAGTCATGCATGACTGTGGAAAAAAAGACAAATATTGAATATCTTAACGTGGGAGAGGCAAGAATAAAATTTGAGTGTTACAATGGTAATAAAAGAAAAGAGAAAGGAATAGTGATTGATTCTCAATTTAACGATAACAGTGTGGATAAACACCTACTTGATGAATCATGGGGGCTGCTTGGAGGAACCCATCACTGCAGTAGTATCAATATTAAGGTAGATCCTCATGTCTGTGGGAGACTTGTGACCAGGAATGTTAGCAACACATGCAATCACAAGAGGGGTACAAGAGCAAGCATAAAGACTACAAAAAGGGTTATGTGGAGATGGTTTGTTCAAGAAAAGTATGACCCTAAGATTGTGCTAGGAAGAAACCTCATAATTGTACTTGATTTTAGTTTGAAAGGAGGTAATCCTTTAGTAGCAATCTGGTCTACACGTGAAACACAAGGAACTAAACTAGAAGTCCATGTTTGGGATCCTGGAATTGCATGAGGCGAGATTTTGAAGCAACACTGTTGGGAATACGTTTAATTAATATAAAGTGTTGGTCATTTAATTATGTAATTGGTTGCTTAGATATTAGGATTATATGTTTGTAATAGCCCAAGGCTTATGTAGTAAGCCTATGGGCCTTGGTTTATGTCTTAAATATTCTTGAATGTGCACATGGGGCGTTGCCCTAATCCATGTGCCTATAAATACTCTTGTAACCTTCATTTGAAGGTGTTGGTTATTTCATATATGTTACTAAACCTTTGTTATTCTATCTTATGATATAATCGACCGCCATTATCTTTCAATCTCTTATTTCTCTCTTATTTATACTTGTGTTACAACTATTATGGTGACCTAACAAGTGGTATCAATCGCCAAAAGATAGTTGTGGAGTGTGTTTCATGTGATACGTACCATTTACTATTTGTTACGTTTGGTTTTGTTTATAACTTTGTGACGAAATCTTCTTTCTAGCACTCCTTTTTCATGCTTGAAGTCTATAGTGTTTAGGAGTTAGATTTATAGTCGAAAGTTAGGTTATTTTTGCTTTAAAATAGTTTGTATCGTAGTTTTACTTATTTACACCTTACGGAAATTTCTCAAATTTCCTTTAAAACATTAATGGTTTAAACTTTCTTATTATTTAGGAGTTTTTAAAGGTTATTGATCAATAGAAACTGTTTTAAAAGCTGTTTTTCATTGAAAAAATGAGTTTTTTGAAAACTGTACTTTCATCGCAATTCACTCTTGAGGGTTATCGCAGTTCACAGTTAAGGGTTTATCGGAAATGGCATTTAAGGGTTTATCGAAATTGGCACTTAAGGGTTTATCGAAATTGACACTTAAGGGTTCATCGCAATTCATAAAAAGCTCTCATCACGATTTATGGTTTACTCAGTATATTCCTAGCTTGTATAAGCTTGTGAAGATACTTCGGCTTAGTAGAAATCTCCTATCTTGTATAAGTTAGTGAGATACTATCGAAATTACAAATTGTCATCGCAATTGCAATAACTCATCGAAATTACAAATTGTCATCGCAATTGCAATAACTCATCGAACTTGCAAACTTGCTGTCGAAATTGAAACTATCATCACAATTCATTTGAAGTTTAAATTCCATCGCAATTCATCAAATCCATCGCAATTGGCCAACAAGTGAATAGTGATTATCGAAATTGAATTTGAACTTTGTTTATCGTAATTGGACTCAAAGTGAATAGGAATTATCAAAATTGAAAGTGAACAATACTTATCTAAATTCCTAATCAACCAAAACCAAACTTCATCTACCACAACACACGTCTTAATTTTCTTCAAAAGATCCCTTTTAACATCACACAAGTTAAACAATCACAATCATGTCTCAACCACCTTATTTCAACTACTTTCCTCAGCAGTATCCTTAGCAACAGCAGTATTCTCAGCAACATCAACAGTAGTTTCCTCAACAACAACCATATCATCAGCAAATGCAACCCATGCAACCACAACCATTCTTTCCACAACAACAATTCCTTCAACAACAATCTTACCTTCCACCATAATTTGAAATGCAATCATTAACTACATTTCCTCCTCCATCTAAAGAACCACATTGGTTTGCTCAAATGTGTGCGGCAATCAGTAACCAACAATCAATTCATGAAGCTGGATCACTTGAAAGACCTCCAATGCTCACTCCTGTAAATTATGTTCATTGGGCAAGTCGATTCTTTATGTTCATCGAACTCTGGAAACCTCATGGAAAATATCTGAAGAAGGTTATACTTGAAGGTATTTTCCAAATGCCAACAACAACTGTTCCTGGAGATCCACAAGCTATTCCTCCAAGACCTAAAACTGTTACCACCCTTCCTGAGAATCAACTAACAGCAGAACAAATACTTCACCGTGAAGCTGATGGACTTGCAATGGAGTATATTGCTCTGGGTATACTTAATCCAATTATCCGAAGCATTGATGCTCAAAAAACTGTAAAGGACATGTGGGAACATATACATCTCTTGATGGAAGGCACCGAACTTAACCAAGAAGACATGGAATCCAAACTTTATCTCGAATATGAAATATTCATGATTGATCCAGGGGAGACACTTGAGTCTTATTATCATCGATTCACAAACATCATTAATGACTTGGACAGACACAACATCATCTTGCCAAAGATTGCAATCAACACGAAGTTTCTCAATTGTCTAGGTCCTGATTGGCAAAAGTATGTCACATTTGTATGTCAAGCAAAAAATCTTCATAATGCGAAGTATGGATTGTTGTATGACTATTTGAAGCACCATCAACCCGAGGTTGACAAAGATCGAGCTATGCGTGTATTCACCACCTAATCACTCTGCTTACCCTCAACAATCACCTTCAACCCAAATCGTTCCGTATGACTCATCACATCAATCAACTGACACTCAACTAGTTCCATACAACAACTCAGATTCCATGTTCTACACACAAACAAATGATGAGGACGACGATGCATTCAACTCATTGAATCAAGGATTTGCTCTCATTGCTCGAGCCTTCAGCAAATTCTCAAACAAATCCAACAATCGTCTCCGTACTTCATCTAACACAAGGAATCAAGCTGTTATACAAGATGGACGGGTGGAAGTGCAGAATCGTACTTATGGACGTCAAATGGGCTCTGGAGGTTACATGGGTAATTCAGGAAATGGACAAGTGTTTAATACAGCTGGTGGAAATAGGAACAATGCAAGTGCTCCTCAAAGAAGGGTTGAAATTGTTGAAACTGAAAATTCATCAAATGCGAATACGGGAATCAGGTGCTGCAACTGTAATGGCAAGGGTCATCTGGCTATTGCATGTCCAAAACCAAGAACCAGAGGCAGTGATTTTCACAAAAAAGCATTACTTCTTGCACTTAAGGACGAAGCTGGTGGAAATCTCACTGACAAAGAAAACAGTTTCATGGCAAATGCTTACTCAGATGATGATATGGAAGACTTGGAAGCTAATGCAACAATTATGTTGATGGCAAACATGCAGGAACTTCACATGAGTGACATAGGCCCAGTCTATGATACTGATGGCTTGTCTCAGTTACCCGATCCAAATACATGTCTCATACATGAACTGGTATCTCCATCTGCATCTGCATCAGACAAGCAGGAAATTATTCAAGACGTTTCATTGCCAACTCTTCAAGAAGATGATCAAATTAACCCTATTGTTACATTTGATGATCCAATTGAGGACCATAACAATGATCAACTTGAACAGATTAAAACTTCGTCTGATCCAGATCCAGAACTCAAGACCTTGCTTATGACCACCCAATCCCAAGTTGAGAAATGTAATGAAATCAACCGCAAGTTAAAAGCCGCAATTGCATTATTAACTGCAGATCTTGAGTGCTCTAAAACAAAACTCACGAATTTTGAAACACACGCTAAACGAGAACAAAGTTTTGAAGTTGCTTTTCAAACTGCGTACGTCAAAGAACCAGAGTTACAACATCAACTACGAGAGTTAGCAGCTTCCAAAAATAACTTGGTTTCTCAAATGAAACAAGAAAAATTTGAATTCAAACAACAAGTTGAACACCTCAATTCTGAACTTTCAAAAACAAAAACGGAATTGTCAACTTGTAAAGCTAGTTTTTCTGAACATAAAAAAGTGTCTAGGAACGAATTAATTCTTATCTTGATGAAATCGTAGATTTGGAAAGAAAATTAAAAGAGTTTCAAAAAGTTGTTTACAAAACTGGTGAGTCTGTAACAACAATTCAAAAGTTTACTTTAAAGCAAAATCCCCAAGGTTTTGGTTTTGCTCTTGGTGACGATAAACCACGTTTTCTAAACAGAGTACTCAAGGAAAATCCGAAGTTGTATAGTGCAGAACATTTCTTTGATGATTCAATTATGCGTGTTGTTGTATATAACTGTGAGGAAGAACAAGAATAGGAAGACGATAGTCGATAAAAAATGAGCAATGTTAAATTTAATAAACCATTTGATTATTCAAAATTGCCTCATATTTTTTACGCTTTTGTTCCTCAAAAAAAAAAACAAAACAACCTTGGTTTATCACTCAAATTCATGAATCTACTCCTGATGTTGGTCCCGTCAAACCAGTTGCACAAATAAATGGCCTTTACCATCCTCTGGTGAAATTCAACCATTACCAAAATGTTGCCTTGTTGATGAAGCGAAAAGTGTACCGCTTTTAAGGGGTCATTTAAGCCCTAAATCGTATTTATTTGATCAAATATTGCCCTAAATCGTTCCTTTTGTCATTTTAGGTACTTTTGAGGAGAAATCTGGAAAAGGAGGCATTTTGGACGTTTTTGGAGCATAAAAGTGAAGAAAACGACAAAGTCTCAAAAATCGGCTAAAAGTTACCTTTGACGGCGTCACAATTTACTCTGGACGGCGTCATGCCTTGGCAAGAAAAGGTGGACGTGAAATTTACTCATGATAAGCCAGTGAAAATAGCATGTGAATTCTGACGGCGTCACGCTTTAACTTGATCAAGGGCGTCACGGCTTAAATCAAAAGGGGACGGCGTCACGTTCAAGGTTCGACGGCGTCAAGCCTTGATAAGCCAGAATGGATTTTGGAAGAGCTAAAGAGGGACGGCGTCAAGAAGGTCATCCGGGAACCCTAAAAGCGGCGAGGTGACGGCGTCACACTCCATAAGGTGACGCCGTCAGATCCAAAAATCTATATATAGTTTTCTAATTTTTTGTCATTAGTGTGGAACTTAGTGTGTGGAATTTTGGGAGAAAACCCTAAGACGATTTTAGCTTCTTTTTCAAGGCTTTTTGCCTTGAGATCTTCCATGTTACATTGAAAGATAAGTTATCAATTAATCATTCAATATGTCTATGTGTTGTTTGATTCTATCTTATTCTTGTCTTTTGTTTAACATGTTAGGCTAGATTTATCTTGTGTTTGCTTAGATCTAATGAAACCTAGCTATTGATTATTGGTTATTAGTGTGTTGTTAGTTGTATTGGATGATTGTTTATCTATGTTAGGCTTAAGAAAACTGGCTAACTTCCTATTCGGTAACTTGCTTGAACGTCTTAAGAAACATGAACCAAAGGCGTACTAAAGGTTTTTATGGTTGTATTTAATGCACAAGCGAATTCTAGTGATCCCATGTTAGGAGCTTCCTAGCCGGCTCGACATAGGAGTGAAGTAGGAGCTTGTAGAGTTGGGAAGTACGTACGCCACCCCACAATTGGTATTAAGGAATACACCCGTCATCCACGCGACTAATACACACTAATCAACCGGTAAAAGATAGTTAGGGAGTAAGGAAATCTAAGTAAACACATTTCTCTACACATAAGTTTCTCACCAACATTTTATTTTCAGTTATTTATTTTATTTGCATTTGTAGTTATTTGGGTTAGTTGACTAGCAACTAATTCCGCCCACTCCTTCAAACCCGAGATTTTACTTGCTTTCATAAAAATATAAAAACATAAAAAAGAATCTTCCTCAACCCTTAGACCTATTAGAGTAGTTTTTCATACCTAACGAACACTATTCCCTGTGGAGAACGATCAATCCCCCGTACTTACCACTACACTATACTACATCGGTCAGGTACACTGCCTGGTGGGGTTGTAAGCCTCTTGAGATCCCTCGAGAGGTAAAACCTGTTGTAAGGTTACAAAACCACGCATCAAGTTTTTGGCGCCGCTGCCGGGGAATAGTTATTGTTTAGGTTGAATTTTTATTTTATAGGTCTACTCACTAGATTCCTTTCTAGTGAGATTTTTTATTTTATTTTTTTAGGTTTTCTTTAGTCTATCTATTTTTCCTTGTGTGTTTGTTCGTAATTTCCATTGACTCTTCCGTTCACCATTATGGAGTACGCGAATCCACCATACCACCAACCACAAAGGCCATTCTACCCTATTGACATCTCGAATTTCAAACAATATCGAGATGAACCCATATATGATGCATGGACTCGTTTTAGAAATTTACTCCGAAAATTCCCTCATCATAGTTTCGCTTTAGCATCCCTAACCCGAACCTTTTACTATCGTGTTGGCCAATATGACCAAATGCGCATTGAGGATTTTGCCAATGGGGACTTTAGGGAATTAAGTGCTGAAGAAGCATGGGATGCCATAGAAGATTGTGCCCAATATTATTATAGTGTAGACAACCCAACAAACGTTAGTACAAGTCAATTGAATATAAATTTCCTGGATCATGAAACAAGTTTGTTTGGGGATGAATACATTAGTGTTGAGATACCTAAGTGGTTGTCATGTAATGCCATAGTACAAAACGAACACATAGGTGACCTTGATGTGATGGAGGATTTAGCCGAACATGATCACATTAATCAAAAGGACCTAGGTTTTATGATTGATGACGTTGAATCTCAAGAAACACACGATGAATCTTTTAGGCAATTTGAATATAGCAGTCAGAATATTGAGGATGATCCTTATGATTCGGACATAGAAGTTGAGATGCCTAGAGAAGCACTTGAGATACTTGGGAAAATGTTAGGGTTAGATCCTACTAAAACACATGATGAGGATATAGGTGATCTTGACACAAGGAATGATGAGGTTAGTAACATAAGCCCGCTAAGTACCTCACAAGTCCTACCATCATTTGAGGCACACACACCGCCCGTGACTTACCCGGAAGAAGTAGAAGAGACTTTAGGAATCCCGATGGAGGTAGAACCTTTGAACCAAACACAACTAGAGGATATAGGTTTGAATGCTTATAGTGATCACAACCTTACTCTTAGTTCTAGGGGATTTCCTATTTTTGATGAACCGGAGCCTCAACCAAAACCGTTACCTAATCTTCGATCTTTAGATGTGAATTTAGGAATTAAAAAAGGTCCCGATCCACCCATCAAACCATGTAGTCCGGGTAATGTTAAGATTAAGGTAGTAGACTCTAGGCCTTGTAGAGAGGAAGCTAACATAGGAGTGAACCATGACCTTACATACTTACATCACCCATTTATGATTGATCACAAGAAACATTATGGGTTTAAACCGGGTTTAGTAGGTCAAAGTGGATTCTCAACTAGGAATCTCTCGAAGTTGATAGAAGATGATCCCTTTCTAGGAGAAAACTTCAATTCACCCATTGACCCAATTGAACTAAGTAAGGTTATGATGATTGGATCCCACATCTTTGAGCATATAATTCATCCACCACTCTTTCCTCACGCGGCATACTTCCACCGAGATGGTGTGTATCGCTACTATCACCCGCACTTAATCATAAGTGTAGGAAAAACCTCTCCTTTATCCGTTAAATAAGGGTAGAGTCAGGCTCATGACTCGAACAAAAACAAGCGCTTCTTGGGAGGCAACCCAAGCTTTATTTGCTTTATTTGTTTGATTGTTTGTTTATTTAATTTTATTTGTTTCCGTATGTGTGTTTAATTTTTATTAGTATTGATGCATGTTCAAAAGTAAATTGTGAAAATGCTTTATGTTGTTTTTAACTTCGTCTTAACTACATATAAAGGTATTTTGCAAAAGACAAGTGTAAGGGAAATCTAAATCGGTTTATTAGAACACAAATGAACATGAATCATAATAATAATAAATTAGCATACATATTCGTATTTGTTTGAGTCAAATGCTTGTATCGAGTCATAATGATGTTTTGCAGGATTTCCAGGAAGTAAGGTAAAGGTTTTTCCAGAAATTTTCCGGAAACTTAAAATGAGAATTTTTGTCAGGTCATTTCTGACGGCGTCAGGTTTATAACCTGACGGCGTCAGATTTAATTTTCAGAAATTTTTGAAAGTTTTGTTTTTAAAAAGTTTTTATTAAAATCTCCAACTTATAATCTCCAGGAATCTGCAAAGTTATCATTCCACAAGCATTATATCCTTATATATAGATTTATCCCGCCGATGTTATGCAGGTTTTCGTGTTTGTTTTCTCAGGTTTAACAGGTTATTTTGGACAAGGAGATGTTTATGGAATCAAGCTTATGGCGATGCATTAGTCATGGAGCTTCAACATTCTCTTTGGAGGAAGATCTAACCGTGTAATTTCATTATCCACCGAGCGAATCAGGGGAGTATTTGATTTCATTCTTTTACTTTTTACTTTTACATCTTGTTATTTGAACATTGGGGACAATGTTCATCTTAAGTGTAAGGGGGGGGGGGGTAAAAGTACGATTTTAGAGAATACAATTACGCTTGATTTTTGTTTGTTTAATAGTAGATGTGTAATAAAACTGAGAGAAATACTTGTTAAGGTAATTTTAGTGCCAAATTTAAATTTTTTTACAACATATAGGAGTGAAACTTTGATCTAATGAGCGTCTCACGGATAGGAGTTATATGACTAGCACAAAAACCGTACCACTAAAAAAAAATTTCCACCCCAAATATGTGAGGTTCACCCCTAGAATTGGTAGGAAAAGCATTTATGCTATGATGTGTGTACCGGTAGCACTTAGATTCTAGAACTTGCGTTAGGACCATTCCGAGGCCACAAGTGAGACTACATTCGTGTAGTTAGATTTACTACATGATAAGAGGCATTAGGATTAACCCGTTGTTTTACACCTGTGTTTTTGTTAAAATTACATTGGCTACATTGGTCAAGTAATTCTCCCACACCCTTTGCGTTGTGCTCATTTTTAGTACACGATACCCTAGTACACCCCTCAGAGCCTATCTTTTCGTTTCGACCTTTAAGCATTTTACTTAAAGGAAGAATTTGTTACACCCCACTTAAATGTACACCCAAATCGCCTTAGCCTACCTTGTATGCACTCATTTCTAGTGCATTATTGTTACAACATTTGTTTAAACCCAAGTTAATTATCTAGTTGATTACATGGTTGCTAAGTCGAGTCATATCCTTGTACATATTGTTTTGGGACGATTGGGACTCATGGGTAAAGTACTAGTGTAATGGAGTAATGGGGAAGAACATCATTTATTACCCTCATATGTGCTAAATAATTTTAAAAGTACTCCAAGTTTTTCAATTATCTTAATTCGAGTCATTAGAATAGTTATTTGTAAAGTTATGTAAAAGTTCAAGTGTAAGGGGAATGCAATGCCCCTATGATGTATTATTTTGGATGGTAGGGCAAAAGTGTATGCAAAAAAAAAAAAAAAAAAAAAAAAAAAAAATCAAGAAAAATACAAAAAAAAATGAGAAAAAGAAAAATAGAAAAAACATACGGACTACCATCCCCTTTCATTTTATGTTTATTTTATGTTTTTGTTATTTTGTTTTTAGCTTAAGATTGAGTCGAGTCTTGGCTTAGCAACATTGTATAGTACATGTAATTAATCAAGATCTTTAACTCGCCACCAGTAAAATATCCTTTACCCAACAAAACCGTGTTTTCCTTTTCCCTACACCTAACGTTATAACCCATGTAAAAGCCCTCTTTGATAGTTTATCTTAGGTGCTTACGCCTAGTGGAGGAGGTTTTCGATCCTTTCCCAAGCCTATGGTAATCTATTTTGCTATGACAGGTAGTGAGAGATATTATCCGTTTTCATTTATGAGATTTATTTTTATGACACTTGAGAGATGTGAGTATCTAAACACTACTTGTGAGGTGCTAGTATGTAATCTCCGTGCTTATTATGATTGAAGTGGAACGATTATTTGTTGTAATTACTTTTATATTAGCATTAAATGACCCCTAACTTGTATTTTGTTTAGAATAAAAGCGCATTTGCTTGAGGACAAGCAAATCTCAAGTGTAAGGGTATTTGATGAAGCGAAAAGTGTACCGCTTTTAAGGGGTCATTTAAGCCCTAAATCGTATTTATTTGATCAAATATTGCCCTAAATCGTTCCTTTTGTCATTTTAGGTACTTTTGAGGAGAAATCTGGAAAAGGAGGCATTTTGGACGTTTTTGGAGCATAAAAGTGAAGAAAACGACAAAGTCTCAAAAATCGGCTAAAAGTTACCTTTGACGGCATCACAATTTACTCTGGACGGCGTCATGCCTTGGCAAGAAAAGGTGGACGTGAAATTTACTCATGATAAGCCAGTGAAAATAGCATGTGAATTCTGAAGGCGTCACGCTTTAACTTGATCAAGGGCGTCACGGCTTAAATCAAAAGGGGACGGCGTCACGTTCAAGGTTCGACGGCGTCAAGCCTTGATAAGCCAGAATGGATTTTGGAAGAGCTAAAGAGGGACGGCGTCAAGAAGGTCATCCGGGAACCCTAAAAGCGGCGAGGTGACGGCGTCACACTCCATAAGGTGACGCCGTCAGATCCAAAAATCTATATATAGTTTTCTAATTTTTTGTCATTAGTGTGGAACTTAGTGTGTGGAATTTTGGGAGAAAACCCTAAGACGATTTTAGCTTCTTTTTCAAGGCTTTTTGCCTTGAGATCTTCCATGTTACATTGAAAGATAAGTTATCAATTAATCATTCAATATGTCTATGTGTTGTTTGATTCTATCTTATTCTTGTCTTTTGTTTAACATGTTAGGCTAGATTTATCTTGTGTTTGCTTAGATCTAATGAAACCTAGCTATTGATTATTGGTTATTAGTGTGTTGTTAGTTGTATTGGATGATTGTTTATCTATGTTAGGCTTAAGAAAACTGGCTAACTTCCTATTCGGTAACTTGCTTGAACGTCTTAAGAAACATGAACCAAAGGCGTACTAAAGGTTTTTATGGTTGTATTTAATGCACAAGCGAATTCTAGTGATCCCATGTTAGGAGCTTCCTAGCCGGCTCGACATAGGAGTGAAGTAGGAGCTTGTAGAGTTGGGGAAGTACGTACGCCACCCCACAATTGGTATTAAGGAATACACCCGTCATCCACGCGACTAATACACACTAATCAACCGGTAAAAGATAGTTAGGGAGTAAGGAAATCTAAGTAAACACATTTCTCTACACATAAGTTTCTCACCAACATTTTATTTTCAGTTATTTATTTTATTTGCATTTGTAGTTATTTGGGTTAGTTGACTAGCAACTAATTCCGCCCACTCCTTCAAACCCGAGATTTTACTTGCTTTCATAAAAATATAAAAACATAAAAAAGAATCTTCCTCAACCCTTAGACCTATTAGAGTAGTTTTTCATACCTAACGAACACTATTCCCTGTGGAGAACGATCAATCCCCCGTACTTACCACTACACTATACTACATCGGTCAGGTACACTGCCTGGTGGGGTTGTAAGCCTCTTGAGATCCCTCGAGAGGTAAAACCTGTTGTAAGGTTACAAAACCACGCATCACTTGTACTTCGGTATTTTGACACGTTTATGGAAGACATCAAATTTTTGGAACAAGCAATTGAACGTAATTCTGAGATAAATGTTTCAACTTTTCAATCTGCTTACGCAAAAGAATAGGGACAAAATTTTCAAACACAATTTTTACCTCATGTCCAACATTTGCGTCTTTGTGCAACACACTGGGAATGGGGACTACAACATGAAGTGTCATCTATGATGAACATTTTCAATACAACTGAAAATTCAATTTCCAAACAAAAACTTCGAAACAAAATTCTTCAAAATGAAGCAGATCGACTCTTGGAAGATGTTCTCAGTTCTGACATTATCTCGGTGATCATGAATTCTATTTATGAGTCTTGTAATTCTTTGCTTATTGCTGACCATAATTCTGAGGATGAAAAGTTGAGACGCGAGATTGAAATTTTAAAAGCTGAAAATATGAGAATCATTACACAAAATGATGATGTTCAAAGTAAACTTTCAAAAGAAATTCTTCAACTAAAACAGATACTTCAATGGTGTGAGGCTCAAAGCATTGACTTTGAATTAACCTTACAACACCAAAAAGAAAATCTGAGTTTTGAAAACAATTTTTCCTCAAAAGTTGAAAATCTTGATGATGAGAACGCAGTCTTACAGTTTCAATTGCTCAAATGTGAAAAAGAGATTGAGAACTTAAAAAATGAGTACAAAACAATTTATGACTCTTTGAAAAAGACTCGGGCTCAACTTTTGAAAGAAAACGCTGACTGTAGGAAAGACCATGAAGCCACTATTCGCTTAAATAGAGAACTTGATAGGAGACTACAGGATCAGTAACACATCATCATTAAATTAAAAGTGAAACTCCAATTACAAGAAAAAGAAAAACCTGTTAACATAAATGTGATTGCACCAGGAATGTAACAGCTAGACACCACATCTAGGCAGAACATTCCTAACACAAATCAGACCACTAATTTGATTCCTTCCACTTCCACAGGAATAGTCACCACTACTAGCGTTAGCAGATCAAAGCGTAAGAGCAACAAATGGAAGAATAGGATCTGACAACGTAGAATCGGGAAACTAGCAGCCCCACAAGTAGAAGATCAACTTAGGAATTTGAATAAAACGCATGTTGCTTCTGATTTAGATTCAAACTTAAAAACTTGTAATTCTAATATCGATGTAACGAATGCTCAAACTTTGAATGTTTTAAACGTTAATGCTTCTTGTGTTTTCTGTCGTATAAGCATGTTATCTGGTGATCATACGAAATGTGTTGCAAAATCTCTCTTATCGCGTAATAGGAAAGTTACAGCTGGCAATACCTCTAGGCCCACTAATGATTCTAAGTCTGTGCTAGGAAAACCGCCAATTGTAGATTCTAAAAATGCCTTAGATACTCCCATAGTTGCGAATACAAATCCTAAGATAGTGCAATCACCTAGCGAATTCACAAAGATAAAAGCACGAAAGAGTTGGACATGGCAACGTTGGTTACAAAGGACACCTAGTTTTAAATGGATACCTAAAATTGTTAATGTATATTCTTCTAACCCAACGGAACTCACAAATTCTTTGGGTTCCACCCTTACCATTATTCCACCTTTGTCGTCTTCGTGTGATGCAGGTGATCCAAATCGTTCTATGTATTGTTGATAGCGGTTGTACCCAACATATGACAGGCAATCTCAAACTGTTAGTCAACTTTGTTTCAAAGTTCATCGGCACTGTCAGATTCGGGAACGATCACTTCGCTGCTATCATGGGCTATGGAGATTATGTCAATGGCAACATCGAAATTAGTCGTGTGTATTATGCCGAAGGCCTTGGTCACAATCTTTTCTCAGTCGGTCAATTTTGTTATGGGGATTTGGAGGTAGCATTTAGAGAGAAAACATGCTTCGTTCATGCTTTACAAAGAAATGATCTAATGCCAGGCTCTCGTGGAACAAGTCTTTACACAATCTCAATGTCTGATATGATTACTTCTTCTCCAATATGTCTGCTCTTCAAAGCAACTTCGACAAAATCGTGGTTATGGCAGAAACGACTTTCTCATTTGAACTTCAAAACCATGACTGAACTTTCACGTCACAAGCTAGTCGACGGTCTTCCAAGATTCCGTTTTTCCAAAGATCACTTATGTCCCGCATGTGAACAAGGAAAAAGCACTCGTGCACGCATTCCCTCAAAAACAGAACCCAGTACTGATCACGTAATTCAACTACTTCACATGGATTTGTGTGGCCCAATGCGCGTGCAGACGATTAACGGTAAACGCTACATTCTGGTAATCGTTGATGACTACTCCAGATGGACTTGGGTTTATTTTCTAAGAATTAAAGATCAAGCTCCTCCTATGATTATCACCTTTCTCAAGAAAATTCAAGTTCAGCTTCGTAATACGGTCAGAAAAGTTAGAACAGACAACGGCACTGAATTCAAGAATCAAACTCATCGAGCATATTTTGAAGAAGTAGGAATTGAACATCAAACATCCATTGCAAGAAGTCCATAAAAGAATGGGGTTGTTGAAAGACGCAACAGGACGTTAGTGGAAGCTGCAAGAACGATGTTGATTAATGCTCAACTTCCGGATTACTTATGGGCTGAAGCTATCTCGACTGCATGCTATACTCAAAACCATTGTATGATCAACCAATTCCACCGTAAAACACCTTATGAGCTTGTCCATAATCGAAAACCGAATATAAAATACTTTCATGTATTTGGTGCTCTTTGTTACCCAAATAATGATCGTGAAGACCTTGGCAAGCTCAAAGCTAAAGCTGACATCGGTGTGTTCATTGGATACTGTGAAACCTCTAAAGGCTTTCACATCTGGAATCGTCGTACTAGAGTAATCGTGGAAACCATTCATGCTAATTTCGTTGAACTGACGGAAATGGCTTCTGAGCAAAACAGCTTGGGACTCGCAACCAACCGTCTAAACTTTCCTGATCAATCAGCTGAACCTCTTTCGCTAAACCATCAAGAATTGGAAACCCTGTTTGCTCCATTGTTTGATGATTCATTTTCATGTCATGCACCAGATGTATCTAATGTTTCCGCTGCAACACCTGATACACTTGCACCAACTACTACAACCGTTGCAACAGATGCACCTCCAATTGAATCTACGACAATAGTAGAATAAACCGCTTTCAACACTGAAAATATAGCTGATGATCAACCTGAACAAGCAGTACCCGCACCTGTAGATTATGACATAAATGCCTACTTTAATCCATTTTCTCCGGCTCCAACCATTCCCGATATTGCAGAGTCATCTACACGCAACTTGGATCCGTCTAATAGGCACACCTTTTATCAATATCACCCTTCAACACACAAATGGATAAGAGATCATCCCTTAGTAAATGTGATTGGTAATCCAGATAATCCAGTCATGACACGACAAAGACTTCACACGGATGGTGAAACCTGCATTTATGCTCTTACCGTCTGTCAAGCTGAACCAAAGAGCATTAAAGAGGCAATGACTTATGACAATTGGATTGAATCAATACAAGAAGAACTTGATCAATTCAAACGTCTTGAAGTCTGGGAATTGGTAGAAAGACCCGATGGAGTCTATGTTGTCGGACTTAAATGGATTTGGAAAACCAAACTTGATGCTGATGGAACAGTAATTCGTAACAAATCGCATCTGGTTGCCAAAGGCTTCAGCCAAGAAGAAGGAATTGATTTTGAAGAATCCTTTGCACCAGTGGCTAGACTTGAAGTTGTCCAAATGTTTCTGGCGTATGTTGCCCACAAGAACATCATCGTTTATCAAATGGACATGAAAACTACATTTCTGAATAGTCCACTCCATAAAGAAGTGTATGTCACTCAACCAGAGGGATTCATCGATCCAGATCATCCTAATCATGTGTACAGACTCAAGAAAGCCCTTTACGGCCTTAAACAAGCCCCGAGGGCATGGTACGATAAACTGTCTGCATTCTTACTTGCTAATCACTTTACCAAAGAATCAATTGATCCTACACTGTTTATTCAAAAACACGGCGAGGACATTTTAATTGTTTAAATTTATGTTGATGACATCATTTTTGGTTCAACACATAAAAAGTACTCAAATGCTTTTGCAAGACTAATGAAACAAAACTTTGAAATGTCCATGATGGGTGAACTAAAGTTCTTCTAAGGACTTCAAGTTCATCAATCCCCCCGTGGTATTTTTCTAAACCAGTCCAAATATGCTATTGAGATTTTAAAGAAACATGGCATGACAAGTTGTGATACTTATAATACCCCTATGTCTGCCTCATCATTAAAGCTGGATGCTGATTTACATGGGACACCAGTTGACCCTACAAAATACCGAAGTATTATTGGGTCTCTCATGTATCTAACAGCCAGCAATCCAGATATAGTATTTGCCATATATCTATGCTCCCGTTATCAGTCAAACCCAACTGAAAGACACCTCTCTGAGGTTAAAAGAATCCTTCGATACGTAAAGGGAACCATTAACTTGGGGATCTGGTATCCGAAGGATTCTGGTTTTGAACTAATAGCCTTTTTAGATGCTGACCATGCAAGTTGTTTAGATACACGCAAAAGTACTTCTGGTGGTGTTCAGTTTCTTGGAGATAAGCTAGTGTCTTGGCAGTCAAAGAAGCAGGATTGTACTTCATTGTCATCAACTTAGGCGAAATACGTAGCCATGTCAGCATGTTGTGCTCAATTCATTTGGATGAGATCACAACTCATGGACTACGGCTATGTATTCAACAAAATCCCGATGTACTGTGACTCCAAGAGTGCAATTGCCATCTCCTGCAACACTGTTCAACAATCAAGATCAAAGCATATCGCTCTCAGATATCACTTTATCAAGGAGCATGTTGAAAAGGGTACAGTTGAATTATACTTTGTGGGTACAGAATACCAATTAACAGACTTATTCACCAATGCCTTGCCTCATGCAAGATTTGTGGAGTTAGTTCATCAAATTGGTATGTGATGTTTGACTCCAGAAGATCTGGAAAAATTTCTCAAATATCCTTGAAAAGTCAAACATCAAAACAATTTTGTAAATATTTTTATCGAAAACAAAATACAAAAATATAAAACTTTCAAAAATAACAAAAAGATTTTACTTTTTTTTTCTTTCAAAAAAAATAAAAAATAAAAAAATGCAAGTACAAAATTTCCATCAACATCTTGGTCTTTTAAACAAATTAACTATTTTTTCCCGAACAAGTGTTGAGGGGGAGTATGAAATTTAAATTTTAATCATTTTTTAAAAATTTATACTTGCATATTTTCAAAAGGATGTTGTTTGCAAAATGTGTTGGTAAAACTATCCTCGTAATACCCTCCTTGATCTCAAAATATTTTATATATCCTAAAGTCGAGGGGATGTATTGAAAATTGTTTTCATCAAAAAATTGTTGAGTGTGTTTAACCTTTTATGAGTAGAGGACCATAAATGCAAAATTTAGAGTTAAGGGACTAAACATGTCAAAAGTTGAAACTTAAATTTTTAACAAAAATCAAAAATTGACTGCATTTACTGCACTTGTAACACTCATTCAATATCTTCACCAACCCAAATCAACGACCAAGAATCACTCATCAAATCCGTTCAAGATTTCTCAGATTTGTGAGTGATTATATAATCTTTATGCAATTATAAGAAATGGTTTTTAATGATTTAAAGATCCAACGGCTCAATTGTTCATAATCATAAATTTTAAGTTTAAGGTTTTAGCCGAATTGGGAAAATTGATTTTGAGTGTTTGGGTTTAATGTTTGTGGTGGGATATGTTTAAAATCAAGTGTTTAACATGTTGTGAGTGTTTAATTGTACCTAGAAACATCAATTGATGATTTTTGAAATTAGGGTTCATACGACCTGATTTGGGGATTTTGATTTTCAAGTGTTATGGTCTAATTAAACGTGTGCGAAAGGGTTATTAGGTGTTAAGAAACATTAATTGATCAACAATCTTAACCCAGAAACACGTTTGAATAAATTTTGATGTTTAGGGTTTATGAAGAACACGTCCAGGTCCAAATTTTATGATTCATGGTTAAAAGGTGTTAAAATGCAGTCCATTGTGCTTAAGATCATCATAAGAACTCATTTGATCCATTCATATATACATCTAACGCATTAACTTTAATTTCGACAAGTTTGAAATGGGGTTTATCGAAATTGCAAATGTTGGCTCTCAAATGTTGGCTCTCATATTAGATAAACTGTTATTGGATTTGTTTATATGTGATTATGGATTAAGTTGTAATTTGTGGTTTGATCTAAATTGGACAGGAAACGAATTTCGATAAAGGTTCACAAGATAAAGTATGTCTACAGTGTTTATCGAAATTTCTTGTATAAGAAATTATCGAAATTGCAAAATCCATCGCAATTGCATAACTTTGTCGCAATTGCACAAAACTTATCGAAATTCAAAATTTCATCGAAATTGGACTAAGTTTTATCGAAATTCAAGTTTCATCGCAATTGGTCAAAGTTATCGCAATTGTTCAAAGTTCCATCGCAATTGGCCAAATTTATCGAAATTGATCAAATATGTCGCAATTCATTAACCTTGTCGGAATTGGTCATAATTATATCGTAATTTATATAATCACAAGTTGTCGCAATTGAATGAGTTTCATCGAAATTGCAAAGTTTATAATTATTAGACATATAAAATCAATGGTACAAGGAATTGGACACATGAATAATCTCAACTTTAACAATGTGCTAACTTTCATGTATCCTGCATATTTGTGTCTTTGATTGATGTTTCAGATTTCACAAATGACTGCTCAACAATCACTTCCCATGCTCACAAAAGAAAGCACTTTTCCACAAGATTATGATGTGGAAATTGGCAAGAATAACACACGTGTTGAATTTCACAAGATCAAGTGTGCAGAACCTTCGTGCCAAATAGCAATTGAAGTTCTTAAACTACACAAGTGTAAGAACATGCTAGATAAGTCTTCATCCATTTATGAGTTCTACATTCATCAGATGTGGCACATAATCAAGCTGGATATGATAGAAGACTCATTCACCTGCACACTGGACAGAAAAGAAGTCACTGTTGATGTCAATTATCTTCGAAAAGTCTTACTTCTGCCTGAAGCTCCTGCACCAAACAAGAAGTTTCATCCTACTCCCTCACAAGAAGTCATTCTTAACTTCCTCTTAGAAATTGGATATGACGTACAACCAAACAAACCACTCAAAACATTTTCCAAAGTCACGGCCAAGTTCATTCCTCAACCTTGGAGAACAACTTACTACGTCTTGGCTCGATCAGTTTCCGAAATAGACAGCGGCTATGAGCATCCTCGTCTTTCTCACTTGCAAATATTCTGGGGAATAGTGAATCAGAAACAAATTGATTACGCTCAACTTATCAGGGAAGACATAGTCTTTCAGATCCAGAGTCATTACCTCACTCCATTCTCCAAGATTCCTTTTGTCAGATTCACCAGGTTACTCATCCATCATCTCCTTGATGACAATGAAGACATCCCTCGTCGTCTAAAAGATCAAGAGAAGCATCTTTTCGCAATGGATAAAACAGTCAACAAATCTACATCCCGAAAGGAAGCACTCGCAAACAAGGGAATAGACTTCCTGACTCTCTTCTTACCGACAAAATCCAGAAAACACTTACTTATAAGAAGTATGATAAAGCATTCAAGGTTGAAAGGGTAGGTTTCCTTCACTATGAAGCTGAACCTTTAGAAGTCAAAACCCAAAGCAAACGCGGTAGCAAAACTGGAAGCACGACAAGCACAACAAAGCAAAAGAAACCTGCACCGCCAAAACTAAAGAAAAGATATGTGCCTGCAAAAGTTGCTAAGCCTGAGTCAGAAGAAGAACAGATTATAGAAGGATAGGAATATGGTTCTGAGACTGAAACCGATGATGAACCAGTGATCTACAGAGAAGACATTGCTACTAAAATAGCTCAAGAAGCTAGTCTTGAGTCACTTGCATCTGATGAAGAAAGGAGAAGGAAGAAAATGCATGATGACAAGAAGAAAATGGATGAAGAAATTGAAAAAGATTTTGGTGATGATCAGACACAAGGAGGTGATATGGAAACCGAGGTGGTAGACACGAAGAAATTAAAGAAGAAATCATAGGAGAGTGCCTCACCTGCTGTTCAAACCCTCATTATTCCAGTTAATCAACCCGGTGGGTCAGGACATGCTGGTGATGTCTCCCAACCTCTTCCGGTTAATCGACCCGGTGAGGGTGAAGGTTCTTCAAAGATTGTCTCCTCTGAACCGGTTAATCAACCCGGTAAGGAAGGAGACACAGAGATGGCCATCGATGATGACCAGCAAGAATTTCATCACACTGATGACTTTGTTATGAATGATGAAGAAAATGATGACAATATGGAGTTCGTGACAGATGAAGACGTGTAACAGGCTGATGAAGAGATGGAGCTAGCTAAGAAAGCTAAGGAAGAGGAAGAGAAGAAACGGAAAGATCAGGAGGAGTTAGAAAAGGAAACTAACAACTACATAAAGATAACTCCAACATCTCCTCCAATTCCTAATTTCACATCACCAGTTTCTCCACCAACCTCACGAAAAGACAAAACCATTAAAGAAAATATCATTGAATCTTCAACTCATCATCTCCACCACCAACACATACAACATTCACAAGAAAATCCATCAAGAAACCAATAAATCCTTTGGTCTCACAAGCATCAATGAAGGTGAAACAGGACGTGGAGCAAGCATGAATAAAGAAACATAACAAGCTTCTAGACCAGATCGAAACATTGACAAATATAGTTACCGGTCTTATTGGACAAGTGAACGAGTTCCAAAGCACAAAAGCTCAAGTTGATGAATTCCTCTCCGATGACGTTCAGGATAAGATGTTCACTGCTATCAAGGGAAATACGGAAGAATACCTGAAAAGTATTTTCCCAGAATCACATCAAAGAAAGTAAAAGAATATCTCGACCCAAACATCGAAGATCTTCTAAAAAACATTGTCGCTACAGTTCTACTCGTCCTACAAACCCAACCATCAAAGCCAAAGGAACCAACACTTCAAGAACTTCATATACAATTGTTTGATAGATTGTCAAGTCTTATAACACTGACTCCTAAACAAATTGCAATTTCTGATGCTATCAAGGCTAATATCTTAAAGGAGTCATGCAAAGCCGATGCTGATAAAGGAAAATGACCAAGAGAAGATGAAGACCCTGATCCGAATTCACAAGCTAAGAAACCAAGAAATGTCGGTGGTTCTTCTTCTCAACACAAGGAACCTGTTAACCCATCAACAACCACAACAACAGCCAACCAACCGCCAAAGCAATCTAAAACTGGTCCAACGGAAACCGAACATCATTTTGAATACAATGATGAGGACGACTTTCAACAACCACAATATCAACCAGTCTCTCCACCAAAGTCGAAAGCTAAAACGTCTAAGAAAGGAAAGAAGTCAAAGAACAAACAACCTAAGGTTGTCACATGGCTTGAAGATGATGCGACTGAGAGAAACGAGTGGTTTGATAAACTCGTCAGTGCTCAACCATATGTCGACGACGACTCCATGATCGAAGGATGCACACTTGAGTTCACACAAAAGCTCAAACGTGATCAACGAATCAAGAAGCTTACTAAAGGAGAACTTCGTCGCATAAAGAATGATGCATTCAACTTGCTGAAAGATCGATCCTCAAGTGCAGTTGAGCTCGAATATCACTTGGAAAACATTGCACGTGCAATGTCGAATGATATTAGCTGGACAAATCCGGACACGTATGTGATTGATAATACTTCTCAACACAAAGAACCATACTTTACGGATTGGACAAAACCTCTGCCAGTAATTGGAACTTCTGATCATCCTGCTATTCCCAACAGCTTCTTCTTCAACCATGATTTGGAACTTGTTGAACATGGCAACAAGTGTCAACCTAAGTATGCAACGTCAATAACCTTGATTCCTGCTGCAAGATATCTACAACCGGCCATCAAAGAAACAACAACAAGACTCTTCATTACAAACAAAGTGTTGTACGATCAAGATGCGCATCTGGGAATGTACCACTGGTATGAGAAAAGGAGAACCTGGTACAAAAGCAAACTTATGAAAAAGTCTCCAACTCCGGTGATAAGCGATCTCAGAATAATTGGTGTGGTTAGCATTGAAGCATAAAAGAAGTATGATTATACCTTTCTACATAAAATCAGGGTTAGAAGACATGATCAGAAGATTTACTCATTCTCAGAAGCATACTTCCCTGATTTGAACCTTAACGATCTTGAAGACATGTATCTCATCAAAGTTCAAGGGAAGATGCATCATTTCTCAACTGATCTTTAGTACGCATTCAACACTTCATTGCTCTACTACATCAGAAGAAAGATCATTCAGGAACGCGTTGAAGAAATGCAACTTGGGGTCGAGAGCTATCAAAGGAAGCTAAACTTAACCGCACCACTTTTATACCTTCCAGAGATCAACAAAGAACCTCAGTATACCCTGAAGAAAGATCCAACCTTTGGTTTTGTCTAAAAAAGTGATAACAACATCAACTGTTTCATGGGATTCAAAGAAGTTCACAAGTTCTGCGACCACACACTCAAGAAGGTCCGAGACGGACTAGTCATTCGGTAAAGAGATCGGGAGCTGTATAAGACAAGCAGGTGGACGACTACGACAATGCGAAAAGTTCGTCAATTCATTCTGAAGATTGAGAAGAGGCTTGTACTCAAAGATCAGATGCGGAGGCTGGAAAGCTATGTTGGAGGCAGACCATCATTCCCTATCAGAAATTTTCAACGACGTGGGTATTTTTTTTATCCATTGTTCACAATCTTCAGAAACATTGATTGATGTAAGACGTGGGTATTTTTTTTATTCTTTTTGCTTGTAAAACATAATGGCTTGTGCACAGATAACAGTGCACAACCCGTTCTTTGTAAAGAAAGGACCCTGAGGTACGCTTCAGTGCCTCAATCCTAATATAAGGAGCGAAGGCTTCTTACTTTTGAGTAGAATTAATCAAATTTCTCAAGTTTTTCATAATTCTGCTCAAAAGAACAAGTATTTCCTCTCGTAATCAAAACCTCGAAAAATTATTTCACTTATTGAGGGGGAGTATATAATAACCCGCAATTTTTCAGGCTATTATTTTAATCGTACTACCATTTATTTTTGACAAATAGTACAAATTAAATATTTACGGACATTTACTGATTTAAAAATGAGAGGTTATCTCGTTTTTCCTGAAAAACGACACTACACGCGTACCGACACCACATTAGTAACGGTTCAATTTTGAAATTCATTTTCGGAGTCAATAAATTTTATTTCATGCCAGTTTAGAAAAACGTTATCAGAAATTATATTTTTCGCATTTACGCCAAACCAGAGTACACGTTTATACCGGTGCTCAACGGGACATGAGGTACACTTAAAACACTTATTAATATTAATTATACAAAATTTCTCTTTTATCCATACACCATCACCACCACCACTCACCCACACATTCAACATATATATTTTCTTCTTTCTCTTTTCCTGCTTCTGTCAATATCACCTTTCCCTATCTCCTTTTCCTTCTTTTTCTCTTTTCTCTGTATCATCGATCCATCACCATCCATCTTTACCCCCTCCCAAGGCTTCTTGTCACCATCACTCGCATCTTCCCAGGGTCAACAAGGCGAGAAGGCTCCTAGAGATTTGAGGAGAGAGCGACTTTAGCTTGAAAAGGATTTTTCCCATCTCCCAAGTCCAAAAGAAGTATCGGAGACCTTCTTCATGTATTTCTTTTTATTACCGATCGATTCTCAGTAAATCCACACCCAAAATCTCACTCACAAGAACTTCCCAAGTTCTGCGGATACAGGAACATCGATCTACAGATCAGTGGGGTGTGTGGATTTGCGTGTTGAATCGGATTGGGGCTGCTTGATTCTCGTTTTCTTTTGATCTTTGTAATCGACATCACATGTTAGTAAGAACCCTAATTCATTTTTTTTTATTCATTCGAACCTGTGGAAATAAAATTGTGTTGTTATAATCTTGTTGGGATTTTTGTACCGATCGACTATATTTTCCGTGTAAAGGTCTTGTGTGGTATTGTTTAATGATTAATATGACACTAATAAGCATTAGAAAATAAGCTCTAGCTTATTTACACACCTTTCGAACCATAACCTGATTTATTTTAGTTAAAAAAAAAGCTTGTGTGGTATTGGCTGTGGTGAAGTTGCGCTTGGTATTGATTTTTAGTTTATTTGGGTTTACTGGGATTACTGCCGAGACAAATCTCCATTTAAGTTGTGGTTATAAAACTGATAGAAATAAGTTTTGGTATTGAAACGGTTTGGTTCTAGTCTTAAGAGGAAGGGGTCGTATATGCGTAAATCAGTTAATTGGGATGTTGGGATATACTAGTAGCTTATTTCTAGTACTCGTCACAACGCCCCACACCAAGAGGTCTCGGGTTCGACCCTCGGTGTGGCTAAATTTGGTTTCAGTTATTGTCTTCCTTTCATTTTAATAGCAAACACCAATTTTATTTGCTTCTTATTCCTTTAATATATACGCTGCAATCAAGTCAAGGGTTTAACTTTATAGTTTCGAAACAAAAACTGTAATCTTTTTGCAAACTTAAGACAACAATTGTTCTGCCAAAGTATATTGATTTAAGAGTGTGTTTAAGGGCTATACAATGCTTGGGCTTGTGATGGAGTGTAACACACTTCTGTGGGCCGAAGCCCAATAGAGATTTTGGACAGTAAAGGGATGTGTTTAAGTTAAAACTAAGCAAAACAAACATGAAAAATCGGTTGTGTAATTATAAAACCTTTTGAGATATACAATAACTTAGGTGCATAACAAATAGAATAGTGTACACTCGGACCGTCGTTCAAATTGGGTCACGATTGCTCATATTTCACGACTCACTCGACTCATTATTCCGACTTTAAATTTTCGACATAGACATATTTTATAAACATATTATAAACTATGACTATAATCAAAACGTAAACTTTAAACATATTAAGACCATGTTTGATTAATAAGATAAGTTTCTACTTTACTTAAAAATATAAACGAATCTTTAAAACTTAATGTTTTTAAAACACCAAACCAAACTAATGGAAATATAAAGTCTAGCTTAACTCTTTTAAATATTTTTATGATCGTGATACATATGTATATATAAACACTTAGTATCATACATTCTTTTAACAGTAATATTCACGAAATTCGTCAATGCGTGATATCTATTTGTAATTATTTTCCATACCTCATCTTTCGGTTACTGTCAAACCAAAGATTTATTCGTCCTAGATACCTTAATTATGGTATACTTATATACTTATACACTCCCAAGAGCCAATACTTACCAAGCTATTTTGAACTTAAATGCTGCCACACAAGAAACAACAACACAAACATTTTAAACCTTTTAAGCCTATCTAAACTCCATCGAGTCTTAAAAACTGGAACCGTGAACTAAACAAACCTTACTAATTTAGGTCGCGTGTTGGTGCTGAACTTTATAACTATCGTATTATCTGACTGCTATATGTCGAGGTGAGTATTCACAGCCTCCTTTTTACCGCTTTACTTGTTTAGGGTGGAATGCATGACTTAAATTTCTATTTGAACTTATGACATATATTTTTACATGAACTCCTGGAAAATTGACTTTGAACCATAAAATATTATTTGAGCTTATGACTTGTTTAGAACTATTGACGTGCCGTATTGTAACACCCCCATTTTCGATATACGCAGCGGAATATAAATTGGGGTATTACTTCAAGTATCACAGTCATGAAAATAGAAAACGACTCGAAAAGAGACGTTTTAAATAAAATTTGTTATCATTCATTTATTTAAATCAGAGTTACATTATAGAGGTCCCAACGGGAAGTTCTAAAATACATCATAAAAGATACGTTATTTGTTGAATGATAATAAAATGGACACTCTTTTTATAAGAAGAAAGCCCATTGCCACTTCGTGCCAAATCAAGCTTCTAATTACCTGAGATAAAACATGCTAAAAAGTCAACACAAAGGTTGAGTGAATCAATAGTGTTTAAAGTTATAATCAGTTTGAACACAAACTAAGTAGAAAGTAATTCAGTAATATTGCAGTTTAGTATATTGCCTTAAGTCTCATGACACGCAAAACGTTAACAGGTTTATCATCATAGTTATAAGCTAATGATGTATATTACTACATAATTAAATGAAGTAATTTTGCCCCCGAGTAGGAGATTGTCGGTCTCTTTATTGATCTCAAATAAAGTACATTTGGTCACGTTACTGTAACACAAAGGGGTCGTCAAACCCAATAGATCTATTCACTATATTCGCGCTCACCCGAAAGTGATTAATGGTCCATGATGGGGGGTCTTTTAGGCAACAGGTAACTTAGGCAATATTAATCAGGAAGCATACAGAAAAATACTTGTGTTCGGTTTTGTAGCATGTATCTCCCCACAAGTTTGGAAAATGTATAAGAGTGGGACTATGAACTCACCTTAGCTGTCTGGATGGAAAACAAAATTAAATAGAGTTGATAAACGTCTCCGGCACGCGACCTGGGTTGGTATGTCAAGTTTCAGTAATCGTATTCCAATATATAAGTTTTAATATTCGTTTCGTAACGTTTTGGTTGACGAATAAATGTTAAAATGAGACAACAAGAAGTCTCCTCAAAAGTTGGTGGGTGATAAAATTTTATCTTAATTCATGTGTTTAAGTTTATGTTTCGTTTGTTTGTTATCGAGATAAATGTATTTCGTTTACTAGTTTTTATTATAAATATATTCAAAATATATTTCTAATAATAATTATATAATGTTATGCTTTTTACCCTTATAGTTTCACATATTGACAGTTTATACCCCTGAACTTTCATAAAATGACAATTTTTACACCTGAACTTTCGTAAAATGACAATTTTTACCCCTGAACTTTGGTGAAATGACAGTTTTTACCCCTATAGTTTCAAAAATGACAATTTATACCCACAACTATAAGTCGTTGGCAAAACTAGTCCTTGGTTTAATAACTTTGAGATATTTACACTTTTGGCCAAATAAAACTCCATCTTTCAAATTTGGCAAGATTTACCCTTAAACTCTTTGTCGATTTCAGATTTAGTCCTAGTTATAAAAATAGTTGAAGTTTTGACAGTTTCTACCCTCAAAGCATTTTCATTGTTTCATGCGACATCCTTTTTCCATTTTAACGTGTTTTAAGCTTGTGAAAAGCACACGAATTGCTAAGACTCTTTTATACAAGTTTTCTTAAGCTCGTAAACATCTTATTTACAGATTATTAGTTTATAATTCAAGCTTAGAATGCTCGAATTTAATTAAAATAGGTGCGTTTGGTTCAGTTGTGACGAGCAGAAATGGGACCAAGATAAAAACGAGGCAAGGCAATGTTTTTATGACGTTCTTATTCCTAAAATTAGCTAGATGAGTGGTCTTTAATGTGGCCAAAATCCAGATTTTATTAATGTTGTTTGGTGGTCGAAATATTTGTCCAAAGTTGGGCGTTTAGAACATGGCTCGATAAAACAAGAAAAGGAAAAATAGCTTGGTTTTCGATTTTCAAGTTCACTCCATAATTTTTAACACTTGTTAACATGATTTTAAACATATCTAATATATCTCTTAAGGGTTTTATGGCCTCTTGATTATTAATGCTAAAAATAATAATTTAAAGGTGTTTGGTTTTGCTCGACAAAAGGAAAAGAAAAAAGAAAACTTGGTTTTTGAACTAGCTAGCTATTAAGGCTTATGTAGTAACATTTTTAGGAGTATTTAGAACTTATAAAAGAAGTGAAAAAAAAAGGTTTAGATTGCTTACTTGCTTGCTTGCTCGATTACTAAGGGTTTTGGACAATTTGGATTTGCGAATGAGTACCAAGGTTATCTCCCCTTCTAGGCTTCCTAAGATCTTCTTTTAGCTTCTAAATGGACTGTTTTGATCAGTGATTAAGTGAGTGTGGCTGTTTTAAGTGTGGGTCGAATTTGTGGTGAGGGAAATGAATTCATGGTTGTCGATTTATATAGAAAGGGATGAGCTAGGGTTTCAAGATTTCTAGGTAATCATGTGTGGTAATAGGGGAACATGGCGAGGTGGCTAGGTCAAGTTGGGTGACACATGTATGGAGGGGGAGGGAAAGTATTATGTGGTTTAACCCTAGCCATTTAAATTACCTACTTTATTTAACCTAAGGTAAAAACCTAGGAGACAATGATATGTGGTAGTATTTGGACCTAGAAGGAAGTTTTATGGTGCAAGAGATGCTTAGGATTAAGCGTGGAATTTGTTTAGTTTAATTGTAATTAGAATCGAACCATGTAAACTCAATTGCATCGAATGGCTTTGAAGGTTGGTACCTAGGTATGAAATATTGTACATTAGTGTTTTAGGGAAGTAACTAGATTAGTTTAGGGTTGAGGTTAAGTGTTTGTTAGATAAAAAGAATAATTAGGGTTTGTTTGTTTATTATATAAGTCGAATTATATATAAAAGGGAAAAGAAATCATGTTGTGCTTTAAAGGTTTGTACCATGGGCTTAATAAGGTTGTACTAGGGTTTAAGAAACATGGAAAATATATTTTTAGGGTTTGCTTAAGTTAATTTAATTATATGTTTAATTAATTAGGTTTAAAAGTATATAAATGTAGTTTTTAGGTTTTATGCATTGGACACTTGTACATTAGGTTTAGGGACTTGTACTTATATTTAGTATGCTTATGAAATCCATTTTTAAGGTTTGTGTATAAAAGACTTGTATTGTGTGCTTTAAAATAAGTACATTGAGGTTTATAATGTGATTTATATATATTATGTTGTTATGCATAAATGACTTGTACCTTGGCTTGAAAGACTTGTACACTTATAATTTGTAGAAAACATATTTATATATTAATTAGGGTTTCTGATTTTATTACATAAAATCATAGTTTTGTGAGTTTAGGGTTTGTATCGGGAGTTATAGTGAATTTAGGGTTTCTGTGCTTTAGAAGCTTGTACACTAGCTTGGATGAGTTGTACTTTAGTGTTTTAGGGTTTAGTTACTCATATTCATTGTTATCATGGTTTAGGGTTTCGTAGAAACTCTAATAGATAAGAATTGTTTAGTTTGTATGTTTATTATTCGTACGTTTAACGAATTATCGTAAAGTGACAAATGGTATATCGTAGGATTTTATACTTGACATATGGAAATGTTTATATGAAATAAACATTAAGTAAGTTGATATTGGTCTGCGTGTGAGCACGTTTATCGAGGATGTGAGTTACGTCAAATTAGATAGTAGTCATGATCAGATAAAAAAAAATATACGTAGAAAAAGGATAAGTATTCTGTAAGATAGTTTATTATAATGTGCGATTTTTACAGTGGTTACAGTATCCCCCCGTTGAGGGAATCTCGTCCCGAGATTCAGTATGAGTTGGTCGAGGTATTGGGAAAAAAAAGTGAAGTATAAAAAGAGTTGGGCTTAGATTCTAACTTATTCGAATAGTGAGTGTGAGAATGGGAAATCGTATAACGATTTGATCGGTGATGTGAGTTTGATATGCTTAAAATGCCTAAAGTTTAAAAATAATATTATATATAATATTATTTTGTTTTTATGTCCTATATATCCAATAATATCGTTTCACAGTTGGTCCTTGGTTATATTTTTAGTCTAAAAAGGGTCGTCTAGGAATTTTCATTCGGTATTCAAGAGAACGTAATTTCGTTAGTTTATTCATACTCGATGAAATAAATTTGAATGTCTCGCCACCTAATAACTCCAATGACTGTGAATAGTAAATTATAACGGTCATGAACAGTAAATTATAACGGCTATGAACAGTAAAATGTAACGGTCGTGAATAGTGAAATAACGCCTAGTTTTTCCCTATAAATACCCCATTTTTAATCCTCATTCTTCCACCACCAAATTCTCTAGTTAAAATCTCAAAATGCCGCATCTTATCACAATCTTAGCAATCGTGTATGTTGTTCTTCCGATTACCTATTTGGATATGTTCCAAATGAAGATTACACATTCTTGGTTTGTGTTCTAGCGGTCCTTATGCCAATTGTGATCCTCGCTATTGGTGTAGACAAGATATGGGGGTAATAGTCTTGAGTTAGGGTTATTTAAAATGAGTCTTTGTTGTATTTCTATGTAATCCTTAATAAAAGTGAAATAAAACTTGTTTGTCCTTATGTCTAATATCTAGTCTTGGTATTGTGTTTAATGGTTTGTTTATCGCACAGGATAATCAAGGTGATTCATCCCGTGGTGGCTCTTGCTATTGCTGGATTGGTGGTGGTCTTTGTTTCTATGGCGGGTCAACCTATTGGCGATTCTATACCTTTCCTTGTAATCATTGTAACATTAGCACTCCCGTTGCTAATCATGTCATTATGTATGAATTTTCGAGGATTATAATAAAATTTGTACTATTTGTGTTTGCTATAAATCATTGTGAACTTTTAGGGTTTCCCTATCCGTATTTTTTTTAATGTCGATTTCTTATTATAGAGGTAATGGGTAGTAGGTGTAGACATCTATTGTATTTAGTCAAAAGTGATGTTTTATGAACTATTTATTTTGTTTCAATATTTTGCTTTTGAATGAAAATTGTTATTAGAAAATCTGAAAGGATAACTGTCCCATTTATTACATGATTCTTCCTAAATTAGTCATAGTTGATCAGGCTATGCATAATTGAAGACCGAATGATGTGATGTTTAGTTCAGTCACTGTGGTATTTATGTTTTTCAAAAAGTTTTAGATGATGTTCAACATTTTGTTTTTGTAAAATAACAACATAATTATTTTTCAAAAGAATAAGAAAATTTTTGGTTCACACTATGGTGATGAGTTAGGTATTTCAAGGGTGATAATGGGATCTCCTTGAAATGAATCCTAGGGTTCGTGTGAGAATCTTACAAGGTGGTAATAGTCTATTGTTTGGTCAGAAATAATATTAACCAAGTTTCTAGTGGGATGGCAGTGTGTAATAACTATGAACAAGGTAAATGGAATAGAAACTGAGATTGTGATTATTATGGAAGTATTACAAAGTAGAGGTTTAATACAGTAGAAAGGTAGTTATTATACTTAGGTTACATCCATCGTAACTAAGGTAAAGTACAAAAGGAAATATAACTTAGAGAGTTCTAAACTATAGTTTATTTATCTACTACAGGAATTTATCTTCTGCTTAAATACTTATGTCATCCTTGGACGTTGTTGGGATCTTAACGAGTTCTCATTCTCTTGTACTAGTTTTGTCTTTCCAATTGGTATTGTAGTTTGGGCACTAATTCTTGTAGTGTCCTTTTCCATCACATCCGTGGCATACTACAGCCGTTGGTTGTTCCTTTTTGTCCATAGTTTTGCAGTCTCTTGTCTGGTGACCTATTTCCTGGCATCTCCCACACTTAACAAAACAAAATCCAGTGTGATGCAACTTGCATCGTTGACATAGAGGTTGCTTTCCACGATAACCAGCTTTGTTAGCAAGTGTGGTGATGCAGTCTCTACCAGTTTCCTTTCTGAACCCTAGTTGACGGTGGTAGTTGATGCGATCTTGAAGATGCTTGCGGTGACAGTCGTAGTCATTGGTGTACTTGCAGTAGGTGGGGATGATGGTTTTTCTCTCATCAAGTTTTCGCTTTTGGTTATTTTTCCTAGGTGTAACACTTTGCTTAATTCCTTGGGCACGAGTGATGGTAGGTTTGGTTATTCTTTCTGGGCCTTTATGGTGAGCTGGTCTACAAACCGTGAAACTTTCAGGAGTATGCTTACAAGACACAATCGTCTTCTTTTCTCCTGTTGCCATATTGTTGCTACTCAAGTGAGCTACCGTAGCTACCTCGATTACTGTTGCAATGATGTTGATTATCAACTTTTGGATAGCTTCAGGAGTCATTGGAGCGGTTAGTGCTGGTAGGGTATTTGTATTTTTCATGCTGGCTTTCTTTTATCAATATCACAAGAAACATGAATTTTAGAATTCACGTAATGACCATGTTAGAATAATTCGAGTAATAAAGTAATTACATATTAATCCTAACAAGTGGTCACAATGCGAAGTTATAACCAATTGAGATTCATAAAAGTACGATGTGTCTGGTTAATATCGTAGATAAATGATTAACTCTTGGTATAAAACTGCTAAGGAACAAACTAATTCATCTGCAAATGCTGAAATTCAGCAACTTTCTCTTCATTCATCAAGTTTTTCTTTCGAAATTTGTCTTAGAGAATTCTATTTTTATAGCCTAGTTATGGTAGGTGTAAGGAATTATAATAATTCTAAGTAATGCCATGGTAGGTCTGGATATAATCACTGAAAATGACATGATATTAATAACTTGATCGATTGTTTTTGCAAAACAATTGATACAGGGTCTTTTATTAATGCTTCATGTGGTAGGTTAAGGATTTTTCTGTCTCTAGTATAAGCGTTTGGTCCTTTGTTGAAAATAGTGGTCCTAGTTTCTGTTACTTGCTGTGCTAAAAGTTGGTCGGTTGACTAGGTTTGGAGGAAAAGGGAAAATGACATTTATTGCGTTTCAAGTATGATTTGGTTTGCGTGGAGCCATTTGTCTATTAAGGAGAGTAACAAATGGTGGGATTTTGCATGAGGTCATGAATAGTCATTATATGCATGCATAGCATCATAGTAGAGCATAATAGAGAGAATTTATTCATAACAGAGGGATATAGAAAAAGGGGTTGCTATAGGCTTAGAAGTCGGTTACAAGTTCTGAAAGTTTCAAGCTTATTGGGAAAATACAGGATACACTTAACCAAAAACTATTCGGTTTAGTGGGCACAACAATGATACATGTGAATTTAAGATCAGTTACGTCCTTGACGTAGATGCTTAACTTCAGCCTCAAGTTTCATTTGTGCAGCTTCCATTTCTGAGAAGCGCTCCTGAAATTCCTGGTACCTCCTCATTTGGTTGGCCAACATGGTTTCTAAGGCGAAAATCTTCTGACCCTGGTTTCTTGCCGTGTCTCTGGCTATCCATAGGGTTCTTTCAATGTCTTCCACTCTACCATGTATCTGACCGTGTTCTCTTCTTGAATAGCGGATTCTGGAATCCAGGCTTCTAAATTCATGGTTGTAAGTATCCTTCATCTTATCAACCTTTATTCCTAATTCGAACACTGCTCGTCTCTCGGCATCGGCTCTTCTAAACAGAGTGTCAAGGTTACGGTCGTACCACTCGAAACGTAATGGTTGTAACCCTTCCAGCTGTTCAGTGTGAATGTCTAGGGTGTGAGCGTGTTGATAAAGAAGATTCCATATTGAATCACGAGGGTTTAAATTTTGGTCAGGGGAATTAGGTGAAGATATGTTGTCTGGTATTGGGGAATCTGGAGTGTCAGGTAGTGGAGAGTTTGACTCAACATCTTTCCGAATTGTTTCTTGGTGTGAATTATGTCCAACCTCAAACGTTGTCGGACAACCAATCAACTCTTCATCTGATGTAGTTCTCCTAAGTTTCTGATGTGGAGGCGAGTGGGTAGGTGATGTACAAGTAGTACGGAGGGTAGTTTCGTTAATATCAGGTGTTTCGGGGGACATGGTACTGTAGTAATCAGCAAATAAAAATTATAAGTAATTAATAACATTAAGGGAGTAAAAATAAAGGTGAAATAATTAAGTGTGTAAGAGTAAATATCAAGTGTGTGAAGATTAGTGTAAAATAATCCTAACAGGTAATGTACCGAGCACGGTAATATGCAGGCACGGAGGGCGTAAAATGGTATGGTGTAAAATCATTTATTTCGAAAGTGTAGTTATAGTCTAATGTTTGAAAACATTTGGTTCTCTATAACCATGGGCTCTGATACCAATCTGTAACACCCCCATTTTCGATATATGCAGCGGAATATAAGTTGGGGTATTACTTCAAGTATCACAGTCATGAAAATAGAAAACAACTCGAAAAGAGACGTTTTAAATAAAATTTGTTATCATTCATTTATTTAAATCAGAGTTACATTATAGAGGTCCCAACGGGAAGTTCTAAAATACATCATAAAAGATACGTTATTTGTTGAATGATAACAAAATGGACACTCTTTTTATAAGAAAAAAGCCCATTGCCACTCCGTGCCAAATCAAGCTTCTAATTACCTGAGATAAAACATGCTAAAAAGTCAACACAAAGGTTGAGTGAATCCATAGTGTTTAAAGTTATAATCAGGTTGAACACAAACTAAGTAGAAAGTAATTCAGTAATATTGCAGTTTAGTATATTGCCTTAAGTCTCATGACACGCAAAACGTTAACAGGTTTATCATCATAGTTATAAGCTAATGATGTATATTACTACATAATTAAATGAAGTAATTTTGCCCCCGAGTAGGAGATTGTCGGTCTCTTTATTGATCTCAAATAAAGTACATTTGGTCACGTTACTGTAACATAAAGGGGTCGTCAAACCCAATAGATCTATTCACTATATTCGCGCTCACCCGAAAGTGATTAATGGTCCATGATGGGGGGGGGGGGGTCTTTTAGGCAACAGGTAACTTAGGCAATATTAATCAGGAAGCATACAGAAAAATACTTGTGTTCGGTTTTGTAGCATGTATCTCCCCACAAGTTTGGAAAATGTATAAGAGTGGGACTATGAACTCACCTTAGCTGTTTGGATGGAAAACAAAATTAAATAGAGTTGATAAACGTCTCCGGCACGTGACCTGGCTTGGTATGTCAAGTTTCATTAATCGTATTCCAATATATAAGTTTTAATATTCGTTTCGTAACGTTTTGGTTGACGAATAAATGTTAAAATGAGACAACAAGAAGTCTCCTCAAAAGTTGGTGGGTGATAAGATTTTATCTTATTTCATGTGTTTATGTTTATGCTTCGTTTGTTTTTTATCGAGATAAATGTATTTCGTTTACTAGTTTTTATTATAAATATATTCAAAATATATTTCTAATAACAATTATATAATGTTACGATTTTTACCCTTATAGTTTCACATATTGACAGTTTATACCCCTGAACTTTCATAAAATGATAATTTTTACCCCTGAACTTTCGTAAAATGACAATTTTTACCCCTAAACTTTGGTGAAATGACAGTTTTTACCCCTATAGTTTCAAAAATGACAATTTATACCTACAACTATAAGTCGTTGGCAAAACTAGTCCTTGGTTTAATAACTTTGAAATATTTACACTTTTGGCCCAATAAAACTCCATCTTTCAAATTTGGCAAGATTTACCCTTAAACTCTTTGGCGATTTCAGATTTAGTCCTAGTTATAAGAATAGTTGGAGTTTTGACAGTTTCTACCCTCAAAGCATTTTCATTGTTTAATGCGACATCCTTTTTCCATTTTTATGTGTTTTAAGCTTGTGAAAAAGACACGACTTGCTACGAATCTTTTATACAAGTTTTGTTAAGCTCGTAAACATCTTATTTACAGATTATTAGTTTATAATTCGAGCTTATAATGCTCGAATTTAATTAAAATAGGTGCGTTTGGTTCAGTTGCGACGGGCAAAAATGGGACCAAGATAAAAACGAGGCAAGGCAATGTTTTTACGACGTTCTTGTTCCTATAATTAGCTAGCTGGGTGGTCTTTAATGTGGCCAAAATCCAGATTTTATTGATGTTGTTTGGTGGTCGAAATATTTGTCCAAAGTTGGGCGTTTAGAACATGGCTCGATAAAACAAGAAAAGGAAAAATAGTTTGGTTTTCGATTTTCAAGTTCACTCCATAATTTTTAACACTTGTTAACATGATTTTAAACATATCTAATATATCTCTTAAGGGTTTTATGGCCTCTTGATTATTAATCTAAAAAAAATAATTTAAGGGTGTTTGGTTTTGCTCGACAAAAGGAAAAGAAAAAAGAAAACTTGGTTTTTGAACTAGCTAGCTATTAAGGCTTATGTAGTAACATTTTTAGGAGTATTTAGAACTTATAAAAGAAATGAAAAAAAAAAGGTTTAGATTGGTTACTTGCTTGCTTGCTCGATTACTAAGGTTTTTGGACAATTTGGATTTGCGAATGAGTACCAAGGTTATCTCCCTTCTAGGCTTCCTAAGATCTTCTTTTAGCTTCTAAATGGACTGTTTTGATAAGTGATTAAGTGAGTGTGGCTGTTTTAAGTGTGGGTCGAATTTGTGGTGAGGGAAATGAATTCATGGTTGTCGATTTATATAGAAAGGGATGAGCTAGGGTTTCAAGATTTCTAGGTAATCATGTGTGGTAATAGGGGAACATGGCGAGGTGGCTAGGTCAAGTTGGATGACACATGTATGGAGGGGGAGGGAAAGTATTATGTGGTTTAACCCTAGCCATTTAAATTACCTACTTTATTTGACCTAAGGTAAAAACCTAGGAGACAATGATATGTGGTAGTATTTGGACCTAGAAGGAAGTTTTATGGTGCAAGAGATGCTTAGGATTAAGCGTGGAATTTGTTTAGTTTAATTGTAATTAGAATCGAACCATGTAAACTCAATTGCATCGAATGGCTTTGAAGGTTGGTACCTAGGGTATGAAATGTTGTACATTAGGGTTTTAGGGAAGTAACTAGATTAGTTTAGGGTTAAGGTTAAGTATTTGTTAGATAAAAAAGAATAATTAGGGTTTGTTTGTTTATTATATAAGTCGAATTATATATAAAAGGGAAAAGAAATCATGTTGTGCTTTAAAGGTTTGTACCATGGGCTTAATAAGGTTGTACTAGGGTTTAAGAAACATGGAAAATATATTTTTAGGGTTTGCTTAAGTTAATTTAATTATATGTTTAATTAATTAGGTTTAAAAGTATATAAATGTAGTTTTTAGGTTTTATGCATTGGACACTTGTACATTAGGTTTAGGGACTTGTACTTATATTTAGTATGCTTATGAAATCCATTTTTAAGGTTTTTGTATAAAAGACTTGTATTGTGTGCTTTAAAATAAGTACATTGAGGTTTATAATGTGATTTATATATATTATGTTGTTATGCATAAATGACTTGTACCTTGGCTTGAAAGACTTGTACACTTATAATTTGTAGAAAACATATATATATATTAATTAGGGTTTGTGATTTTATTACATAAAATCATAGTTTTGTGAGTTTAGGGTTTGTATCGGGAGTTATATTGAATTTAGGGTTTCTGTTCTTTAGAAGCTTGTACACTAGCTTGGATGAGTTATACTTTAGTGTTTTAGGGTTTAGTTACTCATATTCATTGCTATAATGGTTTAGGGTTTCGTAGAAACTCTAATAGATAAGAATTGTTTAGTTTGTACATTTATTATTCGTACGTTTAACGAATTATCGTAAAGTGGCAAATGGTATATCGTAAGATTTTATACTTGACATATGGAAATGTTTATATGAAATAAACATTAAGTAAGTTGATGTTGGTCTGCGTGTGAGCACGTTTATCGAGGATGTGAGTTACGTCACATTAGATAGTAATCATGATCAGATAAAAAAAATTATACGTAGAAAAATGATAAGTATTCTGTAAGATAGTTTATTATAATGTGGGAGTTTTACAGTGGTTAGACGTACGCACTTAAATTTTAGTCTCCCTTGTCTACGGAGCAGGCTTGATTAAATTAGTATATAATAGTTGTTATGATGTACTGTTCGTACATTCGCATTGTTAGTCCCCGATTGGTTTGCCGTTCGCACTCCAATTTAGACGTACCGTTCGTACGGCTCCCTTGTGCGGAGCAGTAAGTAGTATGGATAGCGCTATTAGAGGTCTGTCAACCTCTCATTCCCCTGTCTACGGAATGCATATTATTTATTTTAGGGGCTTTGCCGCATACTTTATTATATACATGGCGTTTTTGATGTGAACATGTGTGTTTGACTATTAAATGTACAATATTATATGCAATGGGTGTGAAACCATAGGTTACAAAGCTTGTATGGGCAGGACTTGTAACTGAATGGTTTGACACTACCTCTACCATTTGGACTTTTTTTTCAAAAACCTTGGACTTCTTTTGAATAAAACCTGTGTACTCACCAACTATTTTCATAGTTGACCCGTTTTCTCATGCATTTCAGGTGATCGCCAGTAAGTGTATTTTATGAAGACATTAGCATTAAGGAGTCTTCATCTATCATGTTTAGTTGGATGAAATAAAAATGTTATCTTTTGGAAACAAACTTATATGTTTTCAATAGCCGTTGTTGGCTAAAACAATGTTGTATTAATGTATTGCTTTCCTTAAATTTTAATTATGGTATTGTACTATATCTCTTTTGCGATGTATATTGATTTCGTAGCACCCCAGGACCCGAATGCTTCCGCAATACCACATTTTTGGGGGTGTTACAGAGTATTTGAAACAATCTTTGTTCTAAACGATATGTTCTTGTTCGTTTCTTCCCACAAACCTCAAAAAGCATATTTTATTCAAAATGTTCTTCAAAAACAACATAGATATGCTATTTTTTAGGGGGGGGGGGGGAACAAAAAGTGATTAAAATATGGTAACAAATGTGGAATCTCATATGAGCTCAACTCAGATTTGACCAATGAATTGACGAAACTAAATTGTCAGTAATCGAAAGGACTTGACCTGGACGGGTAATAATTTCAAGCTGGTCTAACCAGTGATGTAAGCGTATCTCGAATAGGACTTGTCTAAGTAGAGTGCACGGTTTCAAGAGATTCTCCTTGAATATGACCAGGACGGGTAATAATTTCAAGCTGGTCTAACCAGTGATGTAAGCGTGTCTCGGAGCGATCATGTTCACTGAGATCAGTCAATTCAAAAGTGTGAACTCCACCCAACATGTGTAAACATTCTTTAAAATTCATAAGTACATGTGAAGGGGGAGTATTTCTGAAAATGGAAAACTCTCAAAGTATTAACAAAATATGTTTTATAATTATAAACACTTTGAGAGATTTTTACTAAGGTTTTATGGAAACTTGATCGGAAAAACCTAGGATAATCATGGAGTAATAAGGTGATTAATATTAGGATTATGTCCTATGATCCACCAGAGCCTAAGGGATCTACCCAAGGACAACACCAATAGTTTAGAACTAGAAGTCCTTAGGTATATTGAAAAAAAGAAGGAGAAAAGAAATGAAATGAGAAAGAAGGGGTTGAAGAATTAAAAAGAAAAGTAAATGAAAGGGTGAAAATAAATAGCCCTCTAAATGTTCAACCATAGGGCGGAAACCGGGTTCAATTCATATGCTACTGGTTATCACCAAGGTGATGCCGGTATTGAAGACAAGACATCATGGACCCAGTGGCGCACTGCACCTAACCTTCTAGCCACTCAAGTATCTCTCAAAAGATACTTGTTTCATTTCTCACGGAGAACCTCGCATAATCTATCGACCTCTCATTCCGAGATGTGTTGATATTGAAAAGGAGGCACTCTGCTCTATGCCTTCAACTACTAAAATCAAAATGAACTAATCGAGTATAGAGCCATGAGATTCATCAAAAGATCTCTTAGGAACACTGTTAAACTTTTCTACACTTGTTATTCAACATTAAGAATACAAGTTGTAAATTTAAGAGTCCTACGCAGATCCTAGCAATCTGCCATGAATATTTATGAGAGAATTTACAAATGTAATTCTCAGTGATTGAATAGAAATCCCTGCCAAGGTCAACATCAAACAGCCCTGACAGCAGGTCACTTCGGTAACCCCTTGTGGATTAGGCTTAGTGTTCGCGGTGGTCTCAAACGGTCTACAGTCGTGGAGTGATACTTCGGTATACTTCAGCGGCTCACCCTGAATCGTTGATATACTTTGGTATATCTGTGTAAGCTCTCTTGGGGGTATCCGATTCAGGAACAACCTTTGTAAGGATTAGAGAGAGTTTTCACACTATGCTGTTAATTATCTCGAAGTCTGAACTTGTAAGTGCTGGAAACTTTATTGCTAACTATTTTCATGCAGTTACTCATGGAGACCCGGAGTTTCAGCTAGCTGTGACCATAATTACCACCATTATCATCAACATCATTCCATTTCCACATGCTCATACCAACATTAAAATGTCATTCAAAGTTCAAAGATAATTCTCATCAAAGATCGAAGCAAAAGAATCACTTGAAGCACAAAGATCAAAGTCAAAAGAAGTATGAGCATGGTGGAAAAGACGTAAAGACACCGGAATTAAAGACGTTGATGAATGGCAGATCACAACATCAAGTACAAAGATACTAGAGACGTCAAAGCCAAAGAAGCAAAGAAGACGTCAAACAATCTTGATGACCAACCCTTATGGGGAGATTGTTGGGAATACGTTTAATTAATATCAAGTGTCGGTCATTTAATTATGTAATAGGTTGCTTAGATATTAGGCTTATATGTTTGTAATAGCCCAAGGCTTATGTAGTAAGCCCATGGGCCTTGGTTTATGTCTTAAATATTCTTGAATGTGCACATGGGGCGTTGCCCTAATCCATGTGCCTATAAATACTCTTGTAACCTTCATTTGAAGGTGTTGGTTAATTTATATATGCTACTAAACCTTTGTTATTCTATCTTGTGATATAATCGACGACCATTATCTTTCTATCTCTTATTTCTCTCTTATTTATACTTGTGTTACAACTATTATGGTGACCTAAGAAACACCTTGAGGACAAATGTGACTTTGAAGGAGAGAGGAATGTTACGTCCGCTTGGGTCATGTCTAGTCCCGATGGCATGAGGATTATGTCGTGGGCTAAGTTATCTTTATTTATCTTAATTGTTAGGTCGTATTTGTCGTGGGCTAAGCCCATTGTCATTGTCATTGTTAGGTTAAATGTTATCATTGTAAGGTTATAGATACCGAGCCATTATATTGAATGAAATCATGGTTATGTCAAACAAATAATTCTTTTATATTCTCTAATATTCTTAAGGAGCTCGCGCCCGCTTGAAGTGGTGCCCTATCTCGATACAACCTCAACGGGTCGTATCACATGGAGTGTATTGATCAAGCAAAGTATTGTTCCTTACAGTATAATTACCGAAAGCGGGTTTTCTAGTAGTCTTAGAGCGATCGGTACGCATGGCTGGTGATCTTGCGTCGTTGGACCAGCCGAGAGATTTGGATGGCTCACAGTACCGTGGGTGGCGAAATGGCTGCTTGCGCCATGGTGGCCAGCCCACGCCGTGGAATTTTTTTTTTTTTTTTTTTTTTTTTTTTTTTTTTTTTTTTTTTTTTTGGTGGGTTTGTTTGTGTTTGTGTTTGTGTTTGGTGGGGTTTTTTTTTTCTTTTTTCTTTGAGTTGCAGGTTTCGATGAAGAAGAAGACCAGGATGGAGAAGAAGGGTTTTTTTTTTTTTTTTTTTTTTTTAATTTTTTTTTAATATAAATAATTAATTTACAGTTTATACCTTTGAAGTTTGATTTCATTGTCATCTTTATTTTAAAGTTACATTAGTAACTAATATTGTGTAAATGAAGTTTATTTTAGTTAATATTGTGTATATTTTATTTTTTTTTAATATTGTGTATGTTTTATTTTATGTAATATATATATATATATATATATATATATATATATATATATATATATATATATATATATATATATATATGGACGACGGCACCATATTTTCTGGTGCCGTGGGTAACGGCCAGAATGTAGTGCCGTGGGATTTCTGGTGCCATAGAGATTTTTGCTGATATGGCACCAACTTTTCGGCTATGACTTGAACCCATGACTTTCACTCTTATGCTAGTTGCAATATTTGTTTTTAATTATCTCTAAAATAATTTTGAGATTGTTTTATTAGCTTTTTAGACACATTATTTGTATTGCTAATTAACTAGTTGTCGTATAGTTTATTTATTGTTGTCATATTCTAAGAATATTCCTGTGTTTTTCGCGATTGCAATGTCAAAAGTTGGTGACTGAACAAATAATTAGTTTATAGAAAATGAAAGTTTGCAGAAATTCAGTTATTAGGTATCCATTTTATTTTATTGTGCTATCAGTTTCTCAAACAATTTTTATAAACAAAATGTATAAAACATGATAAACCGATATACTAAAAGATTTATTTGTTGTTAAATGCATTTATGTTATATCATGCCAAAACTTTATTCTTTAAGGCACAATTTATGATTTTCATGATATTATAACTATATATTAATTTCCGTGGAGTACGTTGTCGTTTTGGTGCTGGCTTTTCCCGCCAGAATTACCAGGCTACTCAAGCCCACTTCCTTGGCCTGTGTCTTTCATCCTGGCCCAGTCCGGTTTCTTTGGGATAAAGGCGACGCTTCTAGATTTCTCCGGCACATACCAACGCCATCGTCATCTACGCATACAAAGAATTCATCAAAAACCCGATGTCTGATTGTAGCTGCAGGAAAAGTAAACATAAAACTAAAAAATCTGGTAAGAGTTATTCTTAGTCCCTAAAATCGGTATGGAACTACTTTTATGTTTCATGGATTGTAATTAATTTAGTAAGTTAATGAAGCCTAATTTTATTTTTCAGCGTTATCATCTTTTTAGGGTTTAATAATAGGAAATTGATTTCGGACTTTCATTATATTTTAATTTTAGTTTCCTATGAACAAGAAGATCAATAAGCGACTGATAATGAAAAAAGACCCAAATTTTTTGTTTTACTTTTTTCTTATGTAGTTATAATTTATCTGATTTTGTTCTTTTGGTTTTTTTCAGGGTAAAGTAGTTGTGGACCGAGTTACTGGTTCTTCAGGTATAAAAAAAGTTTTTTTAGTGAAACTATATATATGATCACTTTTAAGATAAAAGTATGGTTGTAATGGTATGAAAAATGTTAAATCTAGCATTATTTTTGGGCGTGTACGTCTTTGAGATTGCTTATTGAAACTATTTTTATGGTTATTGTGCTTTGGTGCTACAGATAAGCGGTTTTGTAGTGTTTGGAATTTTGATGCGCTGACCAGGAAGTGGCAATTCAAAACTAGCAAAGGCTGTATATCATGCTTCCACCTACAATTAAAACAATATTTTTTTTCCACTGTTTACAACATAATGAAATATGTATATGTAGGTATGCGAAAGTTGACAGTCAAACTACAGGGTCGGGTTGAAGAAAAAGACCAGTGATGATCAAGGATTGATCTGTGAGAGAGGTTTGTAGGTATATGTAAGTTCTATCTTGATATTCGTATGGGTTTTAGTAGTTTTGAAAAAAAATTGTTGCATAATCTATCATATATCTGCAGGCAATAGAGGGGTTCGGGGTGTCATAAGTGGTGGATTCGAATGGACGATAGATGAGCATTGGGTCGGCATAACTCATGTTAGTGAGGTGTGCTGTTAGACGCCACAGGAACACCAATTGGTTTTTGAGAAACGGGTTTTGCCAGCAAGGAGATTTCCAATAATGAAGATATTCTCACATGTAAGTTAGTTATTCTTATAGTGTTTTTTATATTCTCAGGTACCTTCGCATATTCACGTTTGTTTTTCCATATATGTAATGATGTATAGCTAAACTGATAAATACTAATGTTTATATTCCAGGTAATAATACGCCCCCGACAAACCTAGCTTCTATTGAGGTTCCTGTGAACGTTGCATACACGTCAGCATATGGCCGACCTATTACTTCCACTAGAGTCAGGGCGGTCGCATAATTACAAGAAGTAAATGCCATAACTTATTTTGAATGTCTAAAGCTATTGTGTATGGTATTTAAAAGATTATTTATGCCACAACAGCATTTCACGGTTTACTATTTTCATAGGTATGAATGACTCATTGCACAACTTACCGGATCATTTGCGCGCATTAAATGTAAGGCCACAGGCATCAGTTAGCGGTAGGCGATCGTTTGCATTTGGATATCGTTATGTTGTACATGCTAGATATGTAATAAAAATGCATGTTTTGTCATGTTTCTACATTAGACATACACAAACAGAGAAGAACACAGGTAACTTTTGCATTCTCAGCATTAGATATTTACTAAGTAATTTCTGTTATACTGATTGTGCACTCTTTCTGTGTCTTTCGCACAGGTTTTGACCTGGTGATGCTCTAACTTTGCCAGGGTGATGACTGTTAGCTTTCACAAGTATGGAATTTTTTTCTTTCCTGGATCAGGTGATGTTAACGTATTATGATCTTTCCTATTATTCTATGGTTAATATTTAGACTTTGAAAGCTAACAGTCATCACCCTGTTTTAAGTATGTACTACTGTTTTAAGTTCCATGTTGTTGGTATCTTATGAAAGGGTCACGGCTATTACTTTCTATGCGGGTGAATAATATCACACATAAGAGTCATTACCAGGTTCTCTTATCAAATGTATTATTGTATTTTGAAATAACACTTAATCCCTTTGAAGGTGCTTCACCAATCTTATTTTGAAAAGTTCATGGTTGTTATGGGGACAAATAAGCTAATAAGCTTAACTTTTTTGATTTTGACTATCTAAACATACATAACCTTTAAGGCATGGGCTTACCAAGACACCCCTTTAAATAACGTATAAAAAAAAATACTAAAGTAGTTTGAATGGTAACAATAACTGCAAATCGTAGACAACTAAAATGGGTTAATCTTGTTACTCGTAAAACATAGTGGATGAGAATATATAGTCCCTTTCAAGCTTTTCTAAATTTAGATAAGTGTTCTTAAATCAAAAAAAATGGACACATCATCCAACTCTATTGTTGTCTTCTTTCTACCATTAACTTGGTTTTCTTTTTAATTAAAGAGCACTTTAAATCTTTAAATACTCCCTATTAAACTGCTGAAGTACCCCCAAATTGGTTTTATGTTATATCTCCAAAATACATCCATGTGGTTTACCCCATTTCGCACGATACATCACTCCCGAAAAAGTTGTAACATACGCATCCCTCCGTTAGTAAAAGTCAAACACAATACATCCACGAGGACGAACGGTGCAAACATTGTGTCGTTAACTTGGACACGTGGCAGTTATCTCTTTTTAAGCAAGGGTAATTAATTCTTTTTATTCACACCTACTCTCACCCACCATTCTTTTAATACCAATCAAACACAATTCCCAAAAATCAAATCCAACTCATTTGTGATTCTGTTCGTGTTTATCCCACCCCCCACCCATCTCATTTCCAGACCTTATCTCATCCAAATCTTATCTCATTTTCTTCAATCGACAAACACCCATCTCATTTCCAAACCTTATCTCATCCAAATCTTATCTACTTGCAGCCACCAACTCTTATCATCCACTTCACAAATAAGCACTTCACTTAACAAACAAATATTCGTCCCTTTAATTCTTATAGCCACTCGAATCACCAACAAGTAAACTCCATTGTTTTCTTTCTTGGCTTCTTTCACAGCCAACGCACGAACCCACGAAGAACACAAATGTTTTCGACTTCAAGATCTGGTAAAGGTCTCGGGTAGGTGCGGTCTTGTATTTCGTTTCTTGTTTTCTTGTTAAACCGAAAGAAAGGAGGATGAAAACACTTTTGTTTGATCTTTTTTTTTTCGAATACTAAAAAGAAGTTTAATTGATTTTCATCAATTGTTTTTTTCAAGGTAAACATCTTGATGAATCTGAAAGATGTGAAAAAAAAAGAGGCCGGATATATGTGGAAGCAAAAGCAAAAGTAACAGATTCATGTTTTAGGCTGCTGCTGGATCTCGAATAATGTGTTAATTATATTGTACTTTGTGGTTAAAAAATTGTATTTTTTGATGAAGGGGGTGTTTTTAATAATGTATTAATTGTATTAGATGAGTATTGTTTTTTTTAGTTTTATGTGTGCTTTGAATCTTTGAATCTTTGTAAATAATGCTTATAAGGTAGTATGGTGGGTAAGAGTAGCAATTGGTATTAAAAGAGTTGGATTTGATTTCTGGTGAGATGATACCCAGATCGTGTTTGACTAATTTTGTATTAAAAGAGTTGAAAAGAATTGAAATCAAATCCAAACTCAAATCCAAACCCAGATCGTGTTTGACTAATTGCTAATTTTGAGAGTAGCAATTGGTATTAAAAGAGTTGAAAAGAATGGTGAGATGATACCCAGATCGTGTTTGACTAATTTTGAGATGATACCAATCACAAATGAGTTGGATTTGATTTCTGGGAATTGTGTTTGACTAGCAATTGGTATTAAAAGAATGATGGGTGAGAGAAGGTGTGAATAAAAAGACTTAATTACCCTTGCTTAAAAAGAGATAACTGCCATGTGTCCAAGTTAACGACACAATGTTTGCACCGTTCGTCCTCGTGGATGTATTGTGTTTGACTTTTACTAACGGAGGGATGTGTATGTTGCAACTTTTTCGGGAGTGATGTATCGTGCGAAATGGGGTAAACCACAAGGATGTATTTTGGAGTTTACTCTTCCTAAAATTATTGGACATGTATTTGTTTCACCTGAATATATTGACTATAATTCTGTATCCAAAAAAATATGTTGACCATAACAAAAATGTTAACTGTACATATCTTTTATTAGTTATAGAAAATCATGTAAATAATTAACGATTGATTGTATTTGTTTCACCTAAAGAGAAAAGTTTCATACGAAACAAAATTTATCTAAAGAACAAACTACAAGATCTCAACCATTCATCGTCCTTCCATCTAATGGTTTAGATTAATTAGCATTTTAAAATAAAAATATATTTAAGGGCATTTTAGTCATTATCTATTTTATATCAAAACCTCCCAAACACACACACGGTACACACACTAGATCAAACCCCCAAAATCGACTCTTTCTCCATCACCAGGAGGAGGAGGAGCAGTTTGATTCTTCCCCTTGCGAAGGACCGAGACGATTATTCTTCTGATGATGATTATCGAAAACACCGTCACAAATCCAAAGTCATACCCGAACCCGAATCCAACATCTCCTCCGATTCCGATCACCGGACCACCAAAACCAAACCTAGCTCAAAATCACGCCGAGACTATTCCGATGAATACGACACCTCAGATTCCGATCACAGTCACCGCAAGATTCGCCGCAAACTATCTAAGTCAAAATCACGGCGTGGATTTTTTATTTTTCATTTGAGGGAGGGTTTTTAGAAAGGTTTTTTGTGTTTGTTGTTGGAGAGTGATGAGATGTGTAGGCAAAGGCAATTTTTTATTTATTTTTTCAAATGAAGAAGAAGAAATGTTTTTGGTGCTTCCGTTTGCATATTTTGGTTGGATCTATGTGTGAAAACGAATAACCAACCATTGATTGCGTAAAAGGATTCAATGTTTCTTGAGGATGAAGATAAAAGGTATAGCTGTAGCTGTTGTAATTGGTGAGATGGAGAGCACTCAAAATAATAATTACCACCCAAATAATTTTATTTTCTTTACTTGTTGCTTAAAGACAACAAAGATAGATTGTGTACACTTTGTTTGAATGAATACGAAGGCATTAACCCAAAGCTAAATAAAGGTCGGTCACTCGCCGTTTAAAACATTATAAACTAGTCTATCACTATTACATTTCTAAACAAATCTAATGTGATGCACCAAAGAATCCCAAGAGATTCACAATAAATCCCTTGAGATTCACAATGAATCCCTTGTGATTTCATACAGAATCTCATGGGATTCACAATGAATCCCATGGGATGCACCAAATAATCCCATGGGATTCATACCGAATCCCATGTGATTTCACACAGAATCTTTTGTGATTTATCGACAAGATAAATCATACAGAATCCCATATCTAAAGAAGGGCTCTACTCAAAAACAATGATTTACTCATTTTTACAAATCACTTGTGATTTTTTAAAAATAACAAATCACAAGTGATTTTTTTACGAATCCCGTGGGATTTTTTTACGAATCTCATGGGATTTTTCTGGACGGAAATTTTGAAAAAAAAAAAGTTCGTCTTTTTACGAATCCCGTGGGATTTCTTTACGAGTCCCGTGGGATTTTTATGGACGGAAATTTTGAAAAAAAAAAGTTCGTCTTTTTACGAATCCCGTGGGATTTTTCTGGACGAAAATTTTGAAAAAAAAAGTTCGTCTTTACACGAATCCCGTGGGATTTTTTTACAAATCCCATGGGATTTTTCTGGACGGAAACTTTGAAAAAAAAAAATCGTCTTTATACGAATCCCGTGGGATTTTTTCTTGACGAAAATTTTGAAAAAAAAAATCGTCTTTTTACGAATCCCGTGGGATTTTTCTGGACGGAAATTTTGAAAAAAAAAATTTCGTCTTTTTACGAATCCCGTGGGATTTCTTTACGAGTCCCGTGGGATTTTTATGGACGGAAATTTTGAAAAAAAAAAAAAAAAAAAAAGTTCGTCTTTATACGAATCCCGTGGGATTTTTTTACAAATCCCATGGGATTTTTCTGGACGGAAACTTTGAAAAAAAAATCGTCTTTATACGAATCCCGTGGGATTTTTTACGAATCCCGTGGGATTTCTTTACGAATCCCGTGGGATTTTTCTTGACGAAAATTTTGAAAAAAAAAAAATCGTCTTTTTACGAATCCCATGGGATTTTTACGAATCCCGTGGGATTTTTCTGGACGGAAATTTTGAAAAAAAAAATCGTCTTTTTACGAATCCAATGGGATTTTTTACGAATCCCGTTGGATTTTTCTGGACGGAATTTAAAAAAAAAAATCGTCGAAAGTATATAACAATGCATATCTATAGAAAGATAATTTTTTTCTCGTCGCGATGGTGTATTTTTCGTAGCTTGAAGATTTACCGTTTGCAAGATATGTTGTTTTTTTTAAAAAAGGTGGAAAGTGGGTTTTTATATTAAATGAGCTAAAATTCCAATTTTGCCCTCCCTTTATTATTTTTTGATTTGATCTTAGCCATTAGATGAAATGTGGATGAATGGTTGAGATTGACTTATTTGTTTTTTAAGTGATACTTGTTTTGCATAGATCTCACCTCATTTGTTTTTTAAGTGATACTTGTTTTGCATAGATCTCACCTCTTCACCTAAATATATTGACTATCACTCTGCACAGAAAAAATATGTTGACTATAACAAAAATGTCAACTGTACATATCAATTATTCGTTGTAGAAAATCATGCAAATAATTTTATTCCTATTCACAATTTTAAATGTGCACAAATTTGTTCTATACAAGTGTGGAAATTTATTAAAGATTATTCACTATTATAGTTGTATAGAAAATGTGCGTTTCTATTACATGCGTACAACCGTAAACTTCTCCGATACTTAAAAGCGTATTTAGCCACACATACTTTTTCAACGCAAGAGTAATGGAAAAGAGAGGAGACATTAAGGCACGTTTCTTTTTTTTGTTTGCTAAGAGAATGTGTGGGGTTCATGTGGGCCCATGTCTGATTTTGCCTCTTGTTGGGGAAAGATTCATTTTTTATTTCTTGTGGATATCGAGGATTATAAGGAAAATAATGAGACCCACTTCAAAAAGAAATAATATTTAATCTTTGATGGACCAAATTTTTTATCGAGAAGGAAAAAGAAACAGCCCCTAAGTGTGACAAAACTATAACTAAACTTTCAAATGTGACATTCTTTTATGACTAAAAAATGCAATAAGATTTTATGTATCTTTTAAACTTAATAAATATAATAATATGAGGAGAGTTATTTTGCATATCATTTTTTACTCACATATCAAGGGACAAATCAACACCCTCTATCTTGATTTGATCAAATGGCTGAAATTTATCAATTATAATAATCAGTTAAATTAAATTAGTGTGGAGGGGCATTTTAGTCGATTCACCTTCAAACTTAATTACTCTACCACAACCAACTAATCGCTCCAACATTTCACACACACAAAAAAAGAAAACACACAGTAACTTCACCGATCAACAAAAGTGCCCAAAATCAACAAAAAGCATAGATATTAACCACAAGATCACGTCAAATCACAATAAAATGGATAAATCTAGCGTTGACGAGGTTGTTCGTCAACAATACGCAGTGCAAAATGATCCGCTTCAGGTGTCAGTTCAAATCTGGTTCAACCATCAGTTCAAAATCCGATTGCAGGTAATGATTGAAAGCTACTGGTGTTGTTATTTATATTCTGATGATGATTATTAATGTTTTAATGATGATTTAAGTAAAAAATTGTGTGATTATTGGTTAGCTTTCAATTTTAATTGAGGTTTTGTTGATTTTATTGTGCATTTGGTGATGAAATATGTGATTATTGGTTAATTTATTTCTTTTATTTGAGGTTTTGTTGATGTTACTGTGATTTTGTGAAGAAAAGTGCGATTGCTAGTTCGGTTTTCACTGTTAAATTGAGTGATTAGTTAGTAATGTAGAATGTACCCGCTTCCTGAGTAGCGTACTCAAGCCGAAGAGCTCAGAGTATTGTTTCTATTTAAATTTAGAGTAAATTACATGGTTGGTCCCTGTGGTTTGTCCAAAATAACAACTTTAGTCCCTCGAAGTTTAAAGTTGCATTGGTAGTCCCTAAGTAGGTAAACAAATAACACCACAGGTCCCTTGGTTAAACTGGTGTTAACTAGGTTAGTTAAAATTTACGGGTTAGCCCCCTTTGGTTAAATAGCGCTGCATCGTTAATCCTTTTACTTAACGGCTGCTATAATTTACTTAACGGCTGTTATAATTTACGTTTTCGCCCATTTTCTTTCATTTTCATACGTTTTGTCCCTTTTTTTTTACGTTTTCTCCTGTTTTTGTCCATTTTTTTACGTTTTCGCCCGTTTTAGTCCGTTTTTTTACGTTTTCTCCTGTTTTTTTCCCTTTTTTACGTTTTCGCACCTTTTAGTCCGTTTTTTTATGTTTTCTCCTTTTTTTGTCCCTTTTTTTACGTTTTCGCACGTTTTAGTCCTTTTTTTTACGTTTTCTCCTGTTTTTGTCCCTTTTTTTATGTTTTCGCCCGTTTTAGTCCCTTTTTTTTACGTTTTCTCATGTTTTTTTCCCCTTTTTTTACGTTTTCGCACGTTTTAGTTCGTTTTTTTTACGTTTTCTCCTGTTTTTGTCCCTTTTTTTACGTTTTCGCCCGTTTTTTTCCGTTTTTTATGTTTTCGCCCGTTTTTGTCCCTTTTTTCAGAAACTATTTTTTACCCAAATTTTTTTTTCGAAAATATTTTTTTCGATGATTATTTAAAAAAAAATTCAAAATTATATTTTATTGAATTTTTTGTCCGTAAAAAAATGGACAAAAACGGGCGAAAACGTAAAAAAAGGACAAAAACAGGCGAAATAAGGAAAAAACGTGCGAAAACGTTAAAAAAATGGACAAAAACGGGCCAAAACGTAAAAAAAGGGAAAAAGACAGGAGAAAACGCAAAAAAAAGGACAAAAACGGGCTAAAACGTAAAAAAGGGACAAAAACAGGAGAAAACGTAAAAAAACGGACTAAAACGTGCGAAAACGTAAAAAAAGGGACAAAAACAGGAGAAAACGTAAAAAAACGGACTAAAACGTGCGAAAACGTAAAAAAAGGGAAAAACAGGAGAAAACGTAAAAAAAACGGATTAAAACGGGCGAAAACGTAAAAAAGGGACAAAAACAGGAGAAAACGTAAAAAAACGGACTAAAACGTGCGAAAACGTAAAAAAAGGGACAAAACCAGGAGAAAACGTAAAAAAACGGACTAAAATGGACGAAAACGTAAAAAAATGGACAAAAACGAGCGAAAACGTAAAAAAAAACGGGCAAAAAACGGGCGAAAACGTAAAAAAATGGACAAAAACGGACGAAAACGTTAAAAAATGGACAAAAACGGGCGAAAACGTAAAAAAAACGGACAAAAACGGGCGAAAACATAAAAAAATGGACAAAACGGGCGAAAACGTAAAAAAATGGACAAAAAAGTAAAAAAATGGACAAAAACGGGCGAAAACGTAAAAAAAAGGGACAAAAACAGGCGAAAATGTAAGAAAACGGGCGAAAACGTAAAAAAAGGACGAAAACTTTAAAAAATTGGACCAAAACGGGCGAAAACGTAAAAAAAAAACGGACAAAAACGTATGAAAATGAAAGAAAATGGGCGAAAACGTAAATTATAACAGCCGTTAAGTAAATTATAACAGCCGTTAAGTAAAAGGATTAACGATGCAGCGCTATTTAACCAAAGGGGGCTAACCCGTAAATTTTAACTAACCTAGTTAACACTAGTTTAACCAAGGGACCTGTGGTGTTATTTGTTTACCTACTTAGGGACTACCAATGCAACTTTAAACTTCGAGGGACTAAAGTTGTTATTTTGGACAAACCACAGGGACCAACCATGTAATTTACTACTTAAATTTAATTATAGCAGCTTATTGTTATGTCTATCGTTAAGTTTGTTATATAACAAGAATAGATGATTAACCTGTACCAATTAGTCACTAAATTTGTACTCATTACGTATCGACATTTCATTTCTTTCAATGGTCTTTAGGCTTTGAAGGTAAAAATAAATAACTTTTAGTTAAGGTACTTAAATCGTACATGTTGTTTATAAGCTACTGGTACAACTCAAAATGCTTGGAAAGAATGTCATATTTTTGGAGGTTCTTGTATAAATGCAACAGTAGGTTCTTATTATAATTGTTAAAATTTACATATACCTGGTATGAAATTATGAATAATTTTAGATAGGGGTCTTGTTTATCAAGTGTGAAAATAAATGTTATGGGGTTTACGATTGCTTATGTTAGTGATTGTTTTGCACTAGTAACGATTTTCATAAACTGTAATGGGTTTTATGCTAATTTTGATATATGTATTCAATTGGTTGTTGTTATTAACTGTTTATATTAATGTTTAGGTTTATACTTTTTTTGTATAAAAATACTTCTCTATTACACCAGGTATTATGTTTATAATCTGCAATCTGTAATAATAAATGTTTAGGCTCATAATGATAAAATGTTGATGTCAATCTTGAATTAGCGAGCTTGTAATACATTTGCAATTGTCACTAAACCATACTGTTGATAAAATGTTGGTTTAAGTTTTTTCCTTCGGCACATCATTAAAAAAACACTTCATTTATTATTTCCCTCAACTTTCCTTCAACCACTACATCACCTTATCTCCATTTCCTTAATTTTTTTTATATTTTTTATTATTTAAAAATACTCTCAATACACACAATGACTCACAACAACAAATAATAAAAATTCTCACTCCTCAAAAGTGTACTATCTCACTTCTCTCCCCTCAAAAGTGTAGTATCTCACTTGTCTCTCTAATCAAAACTCTCAGAGTAATGGGTACCCTGGAGTCATGGCTCAAAATTCCCTTCCACGTCAGCAAAAATCTCTATGGCACCAGAAATCCCACGGCATCACATTCTGGGCGGTACCCACGGCACCAGAAAATGTGGTGCCGTCGTCCACTTTTTTTTTTTTTTTTTTTTTTTTTTTCTTTTTCTTTTTTACATAAAATAAAACACACATTACATTAAAAAAACACACATTACATTAAAAAAACAAAATGCATAAAAAATAACAATCAAGTGCAATATCCCAAAATCAAAACAAAAAAAAATCGTCTTTGTGATAAAGAACACAATTCGTCCCTTTTAACTAAGCCCAAATCCAGTCCACTTGACCAAATGCAAAGCCCAAGACCACTAATATTTCGGCTATATATTACTAAACCTGATAACCTCTAACCCTAAATACTCTATCTTAAAAAAATACGCAGTCACCAAAACAAACTCACACATAACCTCAGCCACCAACATAACAAATTCGTCCCTTTGGTAAATCTGATCCGAACACAACAACACAATCTTTTTTTTTTTTTTTTTTAATTAATGCCAAACGGTTATATAACCGTTGGCTTCTTTGCTTCCTTCCCAAAATATATTCCCAACGTTCGAATTATAAAGCAGAAAAAAAAAAAAAAAAATCATCTATGGCGTGGGCTGGTGGCTACGGCGCCAGCCACCATGGCGCGACCGGCGGTACCGTGCGCCGTCGGCCATGGTTGGCTGGTGGCCATGGCTTGAGCCATCAGCCATGGGTACCGAGCACTCTCAGAAGTATAGTCCCGCAAATATAAAAAAAGTGAATTTTTCCTTAATCAAAGAAAAGAAAGGTGTGGTGTTTACTCTTTCTTTTGCCTACATGGCACCTTTCATTTGCTTTTCTCGAGCCCACACCCTCCACACCAATACCTAAAACTCAATAATTCCCAAAAAAAACAATCGCAACAAACAAAATGTCCAAACCAAAACCACATAAACAAAAGGATTTTTCTATCTAGTCCAAAACCATATATAACATGACATTGATTTAAAAAAAATCCAACAACCACAAAAAAACATGAATCACCCCTATAGTCTTTTCCCTTCACCAACAGACAAGGACCTAAATTACAAAACACCAAATACCCAAAGGACCATTAACAAACTATTCACATATCTATCCAATTAAAACTTTGACCTGATCAGACACACAGAGATAGGTACGGTATTTGCACGTTCAACGGGCCCCACTGTACTTACATCCAAGCACATGAACTCATCACATCCAACGGTCCACATTCACCCATCACTCCCTCAACTGCCACGTGTCACCTGACGTCAAATATATATACTGATACCATCAACTCTGCCCACTGATTTCAGTTTATTTCATTTTCACATTCTAAACTCCTCCATGATCTCATGAATCGTACCTCCGGACAAAAAAATTAACCCCCGATAACTCACCGTTAAATATGACGGTTACCGTTAACTCCATACGACGTCGTTCTGTTACATCTTCTAACACCATTTTATTTCTTGTAGATTTGACTTGAAGTTTATATTATTTTATTTAAATTTAAATGTAATGGATTTGAGTTTAATTTTGACTTTATTGACCGATGATCTGTTGACACGTGTGTTAGACTGTTTACCTGACGATACCGATCGGAAGTCATTCCGAGCAACATGTAAGTCGTTTCACCGAGTTGAGTCAACTCACCGCACACGTGTCAAGTTCCTACGTCCAGAGTTCATTCCACGTCTTTTGAGACACTACACGCGCGCTCACGCGCTGGATTTCTCATCCTGTCCGCGGATATACGACGGGGCGATACCCGCGTTGTTAAACAGTGGAAACTGGACGGTTAGGGTTAAGAAGCTAGTGCTGAGTAGAACGACGTCGTTGAAATGGTTAGGGTTAGAGATGTTGGTGAAAGGATGTGTGAATTTGGAAAGTGTTGACGTGTCACATTGTTGTGAGTTTGGTGATAGGGAGTGTGGTGCGATATCGTGTGGGACCGGGTTGAAGGAGGTTAAGTTGGATAAGTGTTTAGGTGTTACGGATGTTGGTTTGGCGAAAATTGCGATTAGTTGTGGGAAGATGGAGAAGATTAGTTTGAAGTGGTGTTTGGAAGTTAGTGATATGGGGATTGATTTGTTGTCTAAGAAATGTTCCGGTTTGAAGCATCTTTCGGTTTCGTACCTTAAGGTAGTATTTTTGTTTTTTGATTATATGTTTGTTTGTTCATGTTATGTCTACGGAATTTACGGGGTATTTGGCATTGTGTTATGAATTTGATTAGTTATCCTCACATGGATTCGTCTTGCGCAGTGTAAAATTATGTCAGATATATTGTTTCTTTCATAATTGCACCCAGTCCAAAGTATTTGTGTTATGAGTCTTCATTATTATCGACTTTCATCTTGCCGCATGCGGTAGAATACACAATTTTAAGAAAAGTGTAATCATTGTACTAGTGTGTTACTAATAGATTTTTATTGATGCATTTAAAAAGCTTTTTGATTGGTTGGAATTTAGAAATGAACTATTATTTTGGGACGTAGAGAAATGAAAAGATGGACAATAATTTTGGAAGGAAGGGAGTATGCGGTTATGGATTGATTGATTTTGATTATGTGATTATTTTAGTGGTCAAATAAAGAGTTGGTTAGGCCAGGCTGGTTGACAAATGAATTGGTTGGGCCATCATCTAAGCAGCTCGCTGGGTGAGCTTGATTTAGCTTTCACATGATGGGCATGGGAGGGGGGCCGTGGGTAGGCTGGTGGGGGATGCTAAGTAACCATGAAAAAACTGTTATTGATTATATGATTATTTGGGGTCATTTACATGTAAATCGTTATTATATGCAAAAGTTGGGAACTGAATTTGATTATAACCTATGATGTTATTCTTTTGAAATGTAGTGCCGAATGCACACTTACTTCAGTACAAAATTTGGACTCATCTTTATTTAAGAGGTTTACTTGGCATTTATGGTTTTTTGTTTTTTTTGCAGATAAGTAATGAGTCACTGAGGTCAATAAGTAGTTTGAAAAAATTGGAGACATTACTAATGGTGGGGTGCGGATTAGTTGGTGATGAAGGCTTGGGTTTTATTGGAAATGGTTGCTCTTCACTTAAGGTTTTTGACCCTTCTCTTTTGTCTTGTTTCTTACATTGAATACAATTGATCACATTATGGTTTGTTTCTCCATACCTTGCTCCGGCGGGATTGGGTATTGTTGTTGTTGTAAATTATGGTTTGTTTAGTTGTAAATTATGGTTTGTTGTTGTTGTACATATATGTTGAGTGTAAAAAATACTCAACATAGTGTTTGGTTTGGGCTGATGTATGAGGTTATCTATATATGTGCATGTATGGTGTACTAATTTGTGTAATTCTATGTTTATCATTATAGCATGACCCAAATCTTACTTAATATAGTCGCATCGATTGTACACTTATGGAAGCTAATCAACAATGACTATAACATTATATGCCAGATTATGGAGATGAAGACAGAAAACACCGAAACAATAATAGTCAATTGGTGTGTTTTAAGGTTGCAGGGAAGATATTTATGTTGTCGTAGACTTTCATGTTTGATATGTGCAATGATACATATATTTAGTTATTTTTATTAAATGACCCACAACATCGTTGTATTGTTTGCCTTCTGTGGGCCATTGGTATTTAAATCATACTTGTGTCTCACGATCTCCCTATGAGTCTTGCAATAGAGATAATAACATCTACGGTTGATCTCCCATGTATAAAAAGACTGATATTCCAACACTAATTCAACTCTTTACTTTTGTTAGGCTGTTTGCAACAACTGTTTCATATACTGGCTGTAAACATATTCAGGTTCGTTTTTGGTTATAGAGGCCATACAATAACTATTTTATTACACATGGAATTCTCTTTGTTTACGTTCTGCTACCTACTATTACGATGTTTGACACTCTTACCCTGTTTTGGATTGTGCTATACTTTGAATGTCCATCACTAATAGGCTATTTTGTGCAACTGGAGCCTCTTAGGTATAACTTTGGAAGCCATGCATGACATGAGGGATTATCATAAATGATTAAAGCATGTGTTTTTCATATAATCATATGTAAGGAGCAATCAAACCCATTTCTCTGCTTGGAAATGAAGTTTTATCTAGGTAGAGTTCTGATCATTAGAAAACGTTGCTAAGTGAATGTTAGTTCTCAAATAATTAATTACAATCAACAAATTCTTATTAGGGATCAACTGATCAAGAATAAAGAGCTACGAGCCTATAGAACAGATCCGGTTCAATTATGGTCGTCAATCAACAAATCCTAGTGAGGAAGAATTGTAGAATTTATTATCCAAGAGGAAGGAATTTAGGATATACTTCGTGTTATCCATGATTCTTATCATTGCCCTTTGCATATGAGTACAAAACTCGTTGGTTTTCAGTAATGTGTGGAAACTTCGAAAATCTTTTATTCAAATTGTGACCATTAAAAGGATAGGAGATTTGTAACTTATAACTCTAATTATAGTTATCGTTGCAGGTATTAGATGTATCGAGGTGTGAACATGTGAGTTCTGCTGGCCTCATAAGTGTCACTGGAGGTTGCAAAGGCCTTCAAAAGCTCAATGCTGGTTACTATTTTCTCGTGAGTCAATTTGATTCATTCCTCTCTACTCTCTACTATGGGTCCTGTGCATTTAACTTTTTTCCCAAACTAAAGTGACATCTTTTATTGCATCAGGAGCTTTCCGCCACTGTTTTTCATACCCTTAAGGACTTGAAGCATCTGAAAACAATTAGAGTTGATGGAGCTCGGGTTACCGACTCCTTCTTTCAGATCATAAGCACTAATTGCTTGTTTTTGGTTGAAGTTGGGTTGAGCAGATGTGAAGGCGTGAACGATTTAGGTATTATGCAGCTTGCATATGGGAGTCCCACCTTGAAGATACTCGATTTAACATGCTGTAATAACCTCACTGATATTGCAATATCAGCCGTCGCACACTCATGTACAAAACTTCTGTGCCTCAAATTGGAGTCTTGCTCTTTGCTCACAGAAAACAGTTTTACTTATCTGGGGTCGTCATGCCACTCACTTGAAGAGCTCGATCTAACAGAATGTTGTGTAAATAACATAGGTTAGTGATCCAAAATCCAGTTCCTCTGTAACAGAGGTTGCAATTTTTGACCCGTTTACTTGGGAGTGGGTCAATTTGGATTATGGTTTATCTAATATTAAAAAGTTAGCTGAAAAGGAAATATGCCAAATGGATTGAACAGTCAAACACCTTGAAAGTTGCCAAAAGTGTATTTCTAATACTTGCAGCCTCTTAAATTGGTGTTTCCCAAAAATAATTTATTTTCACCTTTTTATTAAAGCGGGTTTTGGAAGTTGGATTCATATATTATGCATGGAATATTTAACGTGTATTGACCAGCGACCCAGCACGGCCTTCCTGCCCATTTTGCCACTTCTATTGCAAATAGTAACTCTTATCATAAAGCCGTCTATATTTTATCATTCATATTTCTTGTTCAGGACTAAAAAATCTGTCTAAATGTTTGGAGCTCCGGTGCTTAAGATTAGGAATTTGTCATGATGTTTCAGACAAGGGATTGTCCTATATAGCTTCAAAGTGCAAAAACCTTCAAGAAATTGATCTATACCGGTACCCACTTTTTTTATTGCCATGGTTTTTGATCTTTCTGTTGTGTGTCCTCTGTTTTCTCAAGTTTTGGTTTGATGCAGGTGTTTAAATGTTGGTGATGATGGATTAGGTTTTATAGCCGGTGGTTGCAAAAAGATCAGGAAGCTAAACTTGTGTTATTGCACTAAGATTACAGATAAAGGCTTGATGTATTTAAGCCAGTTGGAGGAACTATCTGATTTAGAGATGCGTAGTATTACCGAAGTCACAGGCACTGGCCTGTCGGCTCTTGCATCGGGTTGCAGGAAACTCTCACAGTTGGATATCAAACACTGTGGCAACGTTAGGGATACCGGCTTCTGGTCGCTTGCATACTACTCGTGGAATCTGCAACAGGTACAAGATATTGATTTCTTTTGCTGTTTTTTCAAGTTCGCCACACTTTCGTGGCACTAGTCAGTTACCACTTTCTATAAGGATGTTTGGATGGTCATTTGAATATGAATGTGATCAAAAGTAATCAGAATGAGATAAGCAACCGCTATATAAATAGAATTTGGATGTGCTTTTTGAAGTTGTAACAGTCAGATTTTTTTTTTTTTTTTTTTTTTGATAGTAAAGAGAAGCTATAATTATCGATTAGAAGAAAGTACATCATCAGTTGCTCATATACATGCACAATCTGGAACGCTACCTTCTAAGATCAACTCATCATTACATTCCAAAGCCCAAGAAGCTATACTATGCGCAACCTTGTTCCCCTCTCTTTTGACAAAAGACCAATTACATAAACTAAAACTTAATGAGTTAGAAACAATTTGTGCAAACATGCTCGCAATTTGAAGAAGAGTAGTACCTCTCTGGAGTGCATTAACTAAGCACAAAGAGTGATTAAAAAATGTCCTTAGAATAACCTTTATTATGTGCTTGTTTTATCACCCATAAGAGCGACTTAGCTTCGGCCTCCAACGGAGAGCTTGCATAGCATTCTACCCGAGCACCTGAAAGAAGCACGTCCCCACGATCATTGCGAGCAACAAAACCAAATCCAGCCTTACCAGACTCTTTTTGCCATGACACATCACAATTAAACTTGATGTAGTCATCTTGCGGTTTGGTCCACTTAACTGTAGCTTTAGTTTGTATTGTTGCAAGATCGTGCTTATTCGCTTTATTGTAATCCATAAGCAAAAGTTTTGCCATAACTTCAACATTTGTTTCCCTTTCGCTTACTTGACCAGTAACAGTCAGATTTTAGAATGTTTGGGTTTTTGGTAAATTCTGATTATTTGAGAAATTAATAGATAATTTATCAAAATGGGAGATTTTTGGGTATAACGATGGTGTTTGAAATGAAAATAAAATACCTACAAATGGTCTAAGGACTGATCATCCAAAATTGATTATGTGACCCCTAAATGATAGGTAGCCGAAGCTAAACTGCGTATTGCGTCTTCAAGTCACAATATTGGGATGATCAGCTCAAGAACCAAAATCCAAATGCCCCCTTTGTTTGATAGTAATTTTTTTTTACGTATATAAACATTTAGTAATCATGAAACTACATTTAGCTACAACATCGAAGTCAAGTTTGTCCAACCGTTCTTAACTTGTTAAAGCATATCTGAGTACTGTTGATTATCAATGATTTTAAAGATAACTCCTTTTGTTTTTGCCGCTGCATTTGCATTTTTATTTTCATCTTGACCGTATGATTTCTCTACCATTTTAGCAATGATTTTGTATTGGTCGTATTGTTCTGTTGCTAAAAGCGAAGGTTAAATGTTGATGCAGATTAATCTAAGCTTCTGTGCAATATCAGATGTGGGTTTGTGCATGATGATGGGGAACTTGACACGCATGCAGGATGCCAAGCTGGTGAGCCTTACAAATGTGACAGTAAGAGGGTACGAACTTGCTCTTAGGGCTTGTTGCACTCGACTAAAAAAGGTCAAGTTACTTGCTTCTCTTAGACCACATCTTTCTGCTGAGCTACTCGAGACTCTTGGAGCAAGTGGTTGTAGAATCAGATGGGATTAAGGTAAGGTGCTGTTTGATATAACTGTATGATTCAGTACACTATGAATTAAAGGTCTGTATGATGATTTTAGAAGCTTTGTTGAACCTTGATTCTAAATGAAAAAATGACCGTTTGACGAGTGTAATGAATGAATTTTCTGAGTGACAAAAAGATTACCATTTTGTTTCTTTGTATGATGTAATGTCAAATGAAATATGTATGTTACTGAAGCGTGTCATATTAATGTAAGCATCCAGATAATAACTTTTTTCTTCATTATTTTATTATAAAAATCAATTACAGTGGTTATATCCAAATTTGATGATATGTGTTAGTTATCTTTAAAATGGTTCACCTCCAACAAAAAATAGTCCCAAGACAAAAAGGAAATCACTTGATCTCTAACTCACACCGTTGCCTTCAGCATCATCTTCATGTTGTTGAATAGGGTCTGATTTGTTCGGGCTAAGGTATGGTGACCTTGTGATCGGAAAGGCATCTAGCCGACTTAAGGTACGCGTTTTGGAACTTACACTGTTTGCATTGACGTTAATATCTTGAATATCGATGCCTCTACTTTCGATTTGCTTTTCCAAAGTACCCTTTTCCAACTTGCTCATGACAGTTGGTGTTGCGTTTCTGTATATCAAATAAACGGCGAATTGTATTGCTCCTAGCAATATCCCTAATGCATTTGGCACCTGCAATAATGTTCGCATATGCGATCAGTATATCTCGAAAGATTTTAGGCCATACGTTCATGTCCTTGCTGACCGTCTTTTTTCATAAAGACAAAAGAGAGGATACCCAGAACACTTACCATGACAAAGATATCAGTGACCAGTAAAGCGAAAGTGAACCAAACACACCCGTTGAGAAAGAGGAAGAACACTAGGAGAATTGGCATATACTCCACACTCTTCGTCTTTATTGTTGTATTCTGCATACATAAGTTATATCACTTTGATCAGGGTTAAACCTCTTAAATATAACAATGACTGGGAAATAGCCTCAAGATCACATAAAAGAAGGGCTAGCCTTAACCTACCAGTGCAGCTAGAGGTGCAGCATACATCATTGTTGTGAAAGTTGCACACAAAACTCCTGTAAATGTACGGCGTGAGCCTTCTTTAAATGCAACAAGTGTGAAAGCCAAGACCATTCCGAGAAACACAATGTCTATTATCACAAACCCGAAATATTTAACCTGCAAATATGATATCATCATTAGAGACACCACCTTCGAAAGAGCGCTTATGGAAATCTTGATTGCTATTTATTAATGATTTGATTGCTATTTATCAATGATAAGGCTTGCCAGAGATGAGTATTATGAGACTCGGACTCGACTCAGATTTCTTCTCGAGCTACCTAAATCAGTAAATCCCGCCCACTTCCCAATTCTAACACCTCTACCTAAACATTTAACAACTGTTACCCTTTTTTCTTTTGATGAATAGATGAACAGTATTATGAGATATAGCGCCTGCATGGATACACCAGCTGCGTTAACTGTGACAACAAGGACACCATCATCAGGGTCAAGCAAGCCGTACAAAATCCACAAAGAACAACTCAGCAATGTTGCAACGTATGGTGTTCCATTGTAGTTTTCAGCAGATTTTCCCTTCACAATATGCCTAAATTGCGGTCTGCAACATTTAAAATGTCGTTCCATTTATTAACTCCAGATGTTCATTTATGGTTTTGATGCATAAACAAAGTTACACTTACATTGGAGAAGTGAAACTTAGTATAGAGATAACATTTCCTGCACGAATAAACAAACATTCAAATATGAAAACAAACTGTATTAGCATTTGAAGCATAAGTCTTAAAAGGCTGACCTAATATACCGACAACAAAGTCAGCTTTAACCATTGTGTCACCCGCCTGTTCGACCAGGATGTGCTAGAAATAAACTGGTTTTCGGTAAGAAGAAGTATATGTGTAACTTGTGATAAGAAATGAAATGAAGTTGTTGCAGTTTTATGGGTTTTCCCATGAATACCCATTGTTGGATTTAGCTTGGATTCCTGTTCTTATTCTTTAGTATATTTGACTATAATTCTATCGTTCAACATAAACAAAAGCATCAAGTATATGAATCTTTCACATCAAGTGTATAAGTTTAGAAGGGTGTTTGTCTAAACTTACATACTGGGCTTTAGCTTATTTCATAATAAGCCACTCATGAGTTATAACTAATAAGCTCATAAGCGCTTGATTAGTGTTTGGGTTTATTATACATTTATACTCCCTCCGTTTCAGAAAGAGATTCCAAAAACAAATGTTTATGTTTTAGAAATGCGCGATAAATGCATATTCAAGTTAACAAAATGTCATTTTTACTCAAAGTATTTAAGGAACTAATTAAATGCACATTTTATGATACTAGACGAATACTAGCGCAAAATAACGGTGTATAGCGACAAATAATTATACTTGCGAAATCGTGATTCTGGTTCGACTCTTAATGCAAAACGTGTGCATTTTGAAATACAAATCATGTGTTTTTTAAAACTAATATAGTTCGTGTTTTTAAAAAGTTGTCAAGTTTAAAATTGATAAAAAAAAAAACGACATAATTTAAGTTGCCATATTTTTTAAAAGTTGCCAAGTATGGGTACTTAGGGGTAATTTAGGCAAACTACATTAATTTAAGTTTCAAGATTTAAGATGTTAAGAAAATACATAAACTCTTTATAAGAATCGTGTGTTTCAAAAATTATAAACTGTGTGATAAAAAAAGTTTCCATTAGAAAAAATACCATGTAGATGTGCTATTCGAATTATAAAGTTCGGTAAATCATGTGATATAAAGTCGTGTGTTATTAATTTTTGAGTTTCATTCAAATAATAAAAAATTTCCATTCAAAGTTTGGTAAATTGTGTGATTTAAAGTTTAGTAAATTGTGTGATAAAAAGTTTCCATTCAAATAATTAACCGTGTAGCGGTTTTGTTTTAAACTTGCATTGTTTATCTAAGTTATTGTTTTAGAAGTAGTCATTTAAGATTAAAATTTAAAAAATATTATAAGGTATTAATAAAGGGTATTTAGAGAAGTCACTTTACTCATTTTTAAGTTTTCAAGATTAAGTGTACACATTATAAGTAACAAAGATAGAAAGTAATTAAGGGTAAAATGAGAAAAGTGCTAAATTGAACATCTTATATGAACTATGAAGGCATACAAGTCTATTTTTATACCACACTTTCATAAGCCCATCATTCGTAAGCCACATAAGGGCTTATCAAAAGGGAAATTTGCATTTTTATGATTCAATATGACCTTATTTAAACCTAAGTTACTTTTTATGTTATATTGCTAAAATTAGGACACAAAAATCACGTTTTGCTAATTTTGCCATTCTACACCCATCACAAACTTATTTCTCACTAATTTATAATAACTTATTACGCCCCTAACTTCACTTAATCGGCCATATCTCCTCGAACACATCAATTCTTGCAGGAGATTGCACCATCTTTGCGACACCAATCTCGTCCGTTTACTTGCACACATGACCTTGACCGGATCTACTGCGACGATGTTCCGATCTAGTTGCAAAGTGAGGGTCACATGATAAACAAATGGAACTTTATTCATACCCAACGGTTTCTATATTGCGACATCCTGCAAATCGATTACGCATTCTTCAACAGGACGTAGTGGGCCCCGCAATATTTGACAACATAACGAGTTGCGATTGAATGTGATTGACAACATAACGAGTTGCGATTGAATGTGAGAGGGAAAAGTTGACAAGACATTTGTTTACATCTCTAATGAAACTCAGGGAACTTCAAATTCATCATCAATATCCAATTGTTTTTCTTTCCCATAAATACAACCTTGTACTTCTACCCAGTCATCTTAACACTCTGTTCTCAAGTTCAAAAAAAAAAGTAAAAAATATAAAAATGAAAAGAATAAGAAAGGGAAAAGAAATTGAAAAGTAAAGGAAGTGTTGGTTCATATGTTTTTGAGATAGACGAAACGAAAAGGGGACTAACCATAACTCATGTTCTTGAGTTAAAGGAAAAGAAAAAGGAAAATAAGTTGTTCAAATGACATGTATATCCTTTAATTGTTAGAGTCAAATCTTTTATAAAAGGATATTAGTCTTTATAGAAATTAAAATCATGTTTCTTTTCCTTTTGTCTCCAAAAAATGGGATGAAGATTTTTCACAAGAAAGGTTTTTTTCATTTTTCTCTCAACTTCCTTTTCCTTTTTTAAAAAAATTTAAAGAACACAAAAAATATTCATTTTCTTTCATTTCCCCTCAAATTTTAACTTAAAAACAAAGTGTACGTATATCTCCTTATCAATAAACACTATCTTAAACTCTACTTATGATATTTCCAGCAACTTTATTTTTACCACTTTACGGAGGTTGACGACAGAGTTCAATGAAAACCGAGAACTTTGACGACAAGTTTACTGACTGACCAAGTTTTTTGAGTTTTCAAGAAGATGGTTGCGGTAACTATATTAGACAGTATAACGGGCCAAGCTCGGATGTGAGTTGGGTTCATTAGGGTTTCTAGTATCTTCTATGTTGCACTATAAATACACATCAATAATATAATACCTCTCACTGTGTTTTCATTATCTTACATATTATCCGATGTTAGTTGGCCCAAACCCAAGAGTGGTTTAGGTCTATTAGGTTTAGGGTTTGGATTATGTTGCTTATTATCAAATATATATATTTATATATATATATATATATATATATATATATATATATATATATATATATATATATTTAATATATACACATGCTGTCTCATATGTAATAATTCAATCAATAAAACTCTTTTGCTATTCAACATGGTATCGGAGTGGGTCTGGTCTTCAGACCTAGGTGGCATCGTTGAGCCACCTCCTTTAAGCCACCCCGTCAAACCCTTGTCACCACCCTTTATCCCCCCCCCCCCCCCCCCCAAAAAAAAAAAAAAAAAAAAAACCTTTATGCTTTGCTTTTATTTTTATTTCTTTGTTTTTGCTGTTGCTGTTGCTGCATGATGAAGATTAATCTCCGCTTGCTGTCGGATGTCGTCACCAAAATTAATTATTTGCTTTACTGCTTTCCTTTGCTATCACTTTATTTTGCTTTTGCTGATGCAGATGAATATTTGTCTCCGCTTGGTGTCAAATATCTTTATCAATAAAACTTTTATTGCTTTAATAGTTTTTTAGTTTTCTAATCCAATCCGAGCTTTCGCGATTTTATCGCTCAGATTACGGGAGAGTATTAGATAGTATAACGGCACAAGCCCGGATGTGGGTTGAGTTCATTAGGGCTTCTAGTATCTTCTATGCTACACTATAAATACATATAAATAATACAATACCTCTCACGGGGTTTTCATTATTTTACAGTAGACACTATAGGGGTGGTATTTTGCTTCCAAAACACGAACAATCTGCTATGATTGTTTGACTGGTGTATGAAGTGTCTCAAGTCACCTACATAATGTCGGGAATGGAAAACTTGCTCATGCGTCTTTGCATAAACCATATGCGGGAACTTGAATGAACCATCCTTATTAGAGTACATGGCTGTTTATCAACATAACAATAACACCGACACTCACCTATATCATGATTTAACTACGATTGTGTGAATCATATAAGTTGATCTACGCGTTATTATGTAATGTAATATAACATTTTTCGATTTAATGTAATGTATTTGTAATGTAATATTTTGTAAATATGTTTATCATTAGTACATTGTGACTCCATTTCGTACAATGTGACTTCAGTTTTTTTATTGCTAGTTGTGACTACATACTGCTTGGCTAGTGTTTATGTACTTGTATTTTTTTTATTTTTTTTATTTTTTTTTGCAACTATCATTCGAAATCTATGCAGTTTTGATTAATGTTATTTTGGACACTGTGAGAGCAAAGCTAAAGACTTTTAAAGTAAAAAATTATGTAGTTGTGAAAGAGTGGATGAAATATGTTTGGTGATATTTTACAACAAGCTGATGATCGTTGGTAGTCACAGCAAGCTTACATCCAAAAGCTGTCATCACCAACTTATCTTTGTATATGCTGGAAATTGATATTCAGCTAGTTTCCGATTGTTATTTTTTTTGAAAGTTTTGCAAGGAAGGGAACATGATCGGATCAGGTTGATTATGTTAAACTTTGAACAAGAGGATCTGTTTGGGTTAGGCGTTTACTATTAAAATGAACATAAAATAGTGTTTGATATAGCTGATTCTATCAAATTTTGAACGGGTCATTTGGCTTGGTTAAGCTGATTCTGTTAAATATTCAGGATCCTTTTATGCTTAAGTTAACAAGTAGGGTTGGATCAGTTGGAAAACCCCTTGCCTCTCAATCGAGAGGTCAGGGGTTCGATTCTCACTCCCTACAAAAGGCCGGAGGTCCTTTTCTACCTTTGGTAGAACCGGAAGCAGCCTCTCTACCTTAGGTAGGGGTAAGGCTGTCTACGTCTCAACCTCCCCCATACACCGTAATGGTATTGGGACCTATAACCCGTGGAAGACGGTATTGGGAGTTACTTTACTTTTTTTCTTTTTCTTTTAGGCTTAAGTTGGTTCTCCTGATAAACAATGCTATGATCATTGTATTTATTCTCTTACCGGATGCATTAAGGTTGATGGCAAGTTGTCGTTGCCGTCAATGATATGGAATACATTTGTATGGTTAAGTGCAGTCTTTGAAAAGTGGAGAACTTTCAGAACATGAAAGTTTATTAGTACTACTGTAGTTTTGTAAAACCCTAAAAATCTAAAACATGTAAAAAGACCAAAATGCCCCTACAATCTTGAAATTTGATTAATAAGCATATAAAGTACCAAACGAACCCCAAACTTCTGGAAATGATCAAGATACGAAGTAAATTAATTTTACTACTACATTTTAACATTTGTAAAGTACAAAAAAAAAAAAATCATTTGAACACACAAATTGTTCTAAGGGCCGAAAATTTAAATGTATGTATTACTATTATTATTAATTAATAGTATAAACTATGTAAACATAGAAATAATTCAAGAAATTATGATTTTGAAAACAAAATTAAATGGGTCATTAAGAGTTCCGAATTTTCAGCCATAACCCCCCCCCCCCCATCACGCCTATTCCTCATTATTTAGTCAAGCTTCCTTTTTAATTTTATTAAAACATACCGATAATACCAAAACACATACTTAAATTCGTATCTCTTCCATACGGCTTTGGAAAATGAGTGGGATAATTTTCTGGTATTCTACAACATTCAAGGAAGCTATTAAAATTGGTTAGAGGTCGTGGGATTCAGTGGTTCGATCGCTAGATGTTTTGTTGTCGCAAATTCCATCCGAGAGGTATAAATTCGTTTTGATTAATCCCCATGTTAAATAATTTATCTGGTATTTTTCTCACGCCTATTTAATCATATAAGACATATAAAAATTATCTAAATCGAAACATGCAAGGTTTTGTTGATCGTTTAAATTTTAAAGTGTTAAAACGGATATACAATATAAAACATGCTATACGAATTTTCTGGGTCTCTTGCATAATTTTTATGAGTTCTAGGATCATCAAACAAGTCTGAAAAAATGTGTGTTTAAATGGTTATGGCTTGATTCGATCGTTTGAATTATTAATGATTAAAACGAATATAAAATATGAAACACTATATACGATTTTTCTGGGCATGAGAGTTATTTTATTTGAACTCTATATGATCCATATGAACCTCGAAAAATGTTATTGCGAATTGTTGCAACCTAAAAATGGCTTTGTCGAATTTTGTGTAAATCGGGTTTTTATTTTAAATCGTATAAATGGACAAAAAAATTGGAACGATCGACCTAGGGTTTATGTTATGGTCTAGATATGATCTTAGTGATGAAATAATGATGGAATAATGATTGGTTTTTGATTTGGGAAACTAGGGTTAGGGTTTGATGATTTTATTGTATTACCGATTGAGTTTTCAAAATAAAAAGGGGTTGGTTCTTAAATTATAAAACTTTTGGACTATTTCTGTAATATACTTGGGACCAGGGGTGTTAGTATAAAATGTAAACATGAGGACTTTTTCGTAAAATATGTGACTTAGGGGTTTATTTTGTAAATCGGGTAAATATGTAAACCGAAATGTAATTATTAAAAATAGAGGGGCTTGTTTGTAAATTCTGGAAACTTGGGGTATTTCGTATAAATAAGGATAATGAGGGTGTAATATGTAAAATTGGACACTTAAGGGTTTATTGTGTAAATATGGTTAAATAATGGATCGATTTGGAATTTTTATAATTAAAGGGTTAGATTTGGAAATTATGAAAAGATGAGGGTATGTTCGTACCCTACTTAAAATTAAAGGATATAATTTGTAACCTTGCTGATTTAGGGACTTGATGTGTAAATATGTTAAATAAGGAAACTTTCTGAAAATGGAAACCTGCTATTTTTGGAAACCTGCTAAATATGGAAAGTTGCTAAAACTGGAAAGCCGACTAAAATAAGTAATCTGAATTAAATAAGTTTTTAATAAAGCCAGTCATGAATTCGTGTAGATTCGCCGGAGATGGAGTTTGTTTCCGACCTTGGTATTTCTGTTGTATTTTCGTTTGCGGTATAAGGTACAAATATTCTGACCTTCCTTATAAGGTTTCTCATGATCTCTTTCATATTATGATCCGTTAGTTTCTGAACTGATGCCATTGCTATGATTCCCTTTGCTTGAACCTTCTCTGTTGATCCCATTTGATATGACCTCTGTTATGAACCTATGTTATGAAAACATTTTTAATTATACCATGGAAATGTTTTGAGAAAAACCAATTTAAAAAGATGTTTATAAATGATGCGAAACTACTTTTATATGAAAGGTTATTAACTTTTGTGAACACTATATTTTGAAGACTAGCTTTATGAAAAACCGTTTTGAAAGACTATTTTTATGAAAACTACTTTAAAGGATCGTTTTATGAAAATCATGAATTAAAGGATTGTTTAAAATGGACTTTTGATAGAAACTTCTGAAACGGACTTTTGATCTGAACCATGACTTGATTATTGAATATGAACCTTGATCTGATAAACTCTGATTTGGACATTTGATATTACTTCTGAGATATTTGATATGAACTATCTGTTATGAGCCATCTGTTATGACACTCTGATTTGATATGATATCTGACTCTTAGTTTGATACCCGAGCCAAAATCTGTTTCCTAGCCATGAAGGTAACATGGCCGTGTCATTGATGCACCAATGGCATGACTCTAGGGCGGTAGAGTGATGTTCCGCCACGTCCCCATTTTGATTATGATATGCGCATTATATTTGTTATGGCCAGTATTTGTTTGGGGGGGGGCGCATGGATGCATCCTAGATCTGTTCTGTTTAGTGGATTTAACATGATTTGATATGATTTGTCTGGTGACTGGTGCTTGTGTGCAATACACGCCTTTCACATATATCTGGGAGTTAGCTACTCCATTTGAAGAATGAGGACACCCCTCATATTATCTGATTATCTGAGAGGTCTCCCCTCTATATGATTATGAAGATTTATGGTTATGATATGATATGATCTGTTTCTGGGCTCGTGGTGGATTACTATCCCTTTCTATCTTTCCTTTATACTTATTCATTGACTTATCCCTTGAACCATATTACATCTGTTGACCTTTATTTCTGTTTTTCTGTACTATTCTCTATTACTGTTTGTTATCGTTATATCTGTTCACTGAGCTCTCGTAGCTCAGCCGCATTTCTTTTCCTGCGGCAGGTTTTAGTAGGAAGCTGGGAATGGGTGGAGAGTACCTTGGACTTAGAAGACTTGATAGCTACTTTTGGACTTAGAAGTGATTAGAAGTTATTATTATTTCGGAATTAGTATTTATTGGAAGTTCATTTGTAACCTTGTAGTATCTGTATTTCATTTGTAACCTTTGAGAATTCTTGTATTACTATAGATGTATGCTTTGTTTTGATCTGATATAAAACCATCATTGTGATATCTTTACCCTTGTCGGGTTGGGGTGTTACAATTTATAGTATCAGAGAGACAGGCTGCGACTCGTAATACATTTACCCTTGACCTGTGAAGTTTGGACCATTAAGTTTCCACTGTAGGCGCTCATAAGACAACCTTTAAGATTTGCTTTAGGATTTCCCTATAGGAACTTAAGTTTTGACCAGTAAGGAATGGGTAGACTATAAGGCTTTTGTTTAAGTAGCATTGCTTCCGCATCACTCTGATTTATGCCCTGTTTGTTGAGATCACTTTTGGAGATTGAAAACTCACGTTTTGAACCACCTAAGATTCCTACTCCGACCTCTGATTCTTTTGTAAATCATTTTGATGTCTCTTCGGGTATTCTGAGAATCTCCATGACGATAACCTATTTGATACATTCTGTTAATTGCTTTCGATAATCTATGAATCTTCTGACCCTATCTGAGTTCGTCTTAAACTTCTCCATTTCCATGAGAAGTCTAGTGGTGTTTTGACCACGAGTATAAGAGTGTTTTTCCCCTCACTTCTGAACGATAAGACTTGCATTGTCGATCTGTTTTCATTGAATAGTTAACTTTGATTTTTATTTCTGATAAAGGATAGGTTGATTGATCGTTGACGACTACCCTCCTATATTCCACCTTCGGTGTTTGAAACCATTTGAACTCCCTACCATGATTTCCGATTGTTAAACTTTTGCTATTACTACCTAACTTTGTTCTTTACTTCCGACCTGTTTGATAAGCAGTTTGATACTCCTTTGACCATCCCGAAGGTCATTTGACCTTAATGTGTTTGACCCATTCTGTGAATTAAATTACCCGTGCTGGATGAAAATGTACCACCTGATATTACTCTGTCCTTGCGAAATCCATTACTACTCCTATGAGAACTCTGGTGATCGTGAGCCATGGATATGACGATAATTTTGTCCCGATGAGAAATGGTTAACTGAGCATGATGATGCTGATAACTGATATTCGATATGCCTCACTCTTGACAGTTATACGATCTTTGTATTACCGATGATTCACAACCTACCTGCCACTTATGCTATTTAGCCAAACAAGAATCCAACACCTTGAATTGTTCGCTTATCTATTTCCACACTTTGATGAACCATGTACTTGACCTTGATATATGAGCTATCCGTCTGGCTTGGCGACCGTACTCATCCTACGAATCCGTTTACTTTTGACATATTCGATTTAGAGGTCTTTAAGTTATGGATTGGCTGGCCCTCATACACTGCCAGGGACTACCGTATCTGATTTGTGATCTTTAGTAATATGTTTCATCCCACTTTCGTTATGATATCTGGTAACCGCTCAAATCTGTTAACGCTGCTATGAAAACATCTACCTTGATCTCATTTGATTTTCGATTGTTTACTGACATCTAGTAGTACCCACCCTAGAAGCTTTGGCATTGGAAGTTTTGTTATACAAATCTTCTGTTGTTCTCCGATGGAACTTTTGGGTTTCCCTCCTGGTTGAGAAGTAGAATGAAATTTGAACCAATCTCAGTTGACGGACCATGATGCTATGGAAGTTGAGAAATCGGAGGAGATGATGGAATATGATTTTGTTCACCTCAGTGTTTCACTTTGAATACCCTGTTAGCTTGTAAAGAAGAAAGAGAAAACTTTGGAGTGTTGACTATCGTAAACCTAATCGTATCACTATCATGACCATCTTTCAACTCAGCGTATCAATGATCGATTCTATTCTTGTAAACTCCGTACCAGACGGCCTCTTTTAATGATTGAAGGATTGAAGAAGCAACCCCAAGGACTTCTAAGAAAAGAGATGACTATTCGAGAGTAACCTCCGAGAAGTATTTCAGTTTCATGCACGAAGAGGAACATGTAGACCGTCTTCTGGATTGACCTTTTATTCTGGAAGAAGTAGATTGATTGGCGTTCAGAGACTGTAATAGACGACACTACCATGCATCCGGCGATGACGGCAGTTGAGTTGGCGAATTCCGAACTATGCTGAAGACCTGTCTAAAAACCCGTAGTCTTGCTTCTCTATTCATTTTAGTTGTACTAAGATGAATTGAGAGCAGAAGCAGACTCGCGGATGGGAGAATGCACAGTGACCATACCGGAGATTCGCGTTTCTACACCGCAGTCCCAAGAAGAGGTGACGAAGGCTTGAGGGACCAGACTCGAGTTATATTTCCTTTCCACCCTATGATCATACGATAGACTGCATGGACTTGGAAGAAGTTTAAGCTCATGCATTTGAATGGACGATAATTCCGAAAGCGAACGTTTGTGTTTGGAAGAGTAATTTGTGAAGAATAAAGCCATGAATGACGTAATTCACTTTCTCTTAATCTACTCAAATTTCCGTTATCTGATGATAGGACCCCTTGAATGAGTTATGTTCCCTGTTAGTAATTCCGCTCGGTGTTCATTCTGCGTATGCTGGACGATGGTTTTGTTATGAGAGATTTGACGAATGATGGACGAGTTGATGCTTTAAACGATGTACCAAATTCTGATAGACATTCTGGGACTTCCGTTAACTCTTCGAGTAGTTTCGTTCTCCTCTTAGTTATGGGTTTGATTTTTGATGACCTCTGAGACTGTAGAAGTACTAGGTGGATTAAGATAGGTGGCTTGATTACGACTTGAGATAAAGTATGATCATCATGAGGGCATATTTATGTGGTGCTAGTATTATGACGCCTGATCAACGTGATAATACTTACACCATATAACGTGCACTCATTGTGGCCATAGGATATCTTTGGGAGTACCTAGGAAGTTTAGAATTCGATCTTCGTCTGATTTACTGTGATTCGTGAGACTTTAGGTTCATTCTACCTGTGCGTATGCTCTGCTTCGTTCATTTAATATCGAGATGAATTTTGGACTCTCGCGTTACAATCTGTTGATCTCAGTTATAAATCTTGAACTCCCTTTAGAACTTTCTACTGTTGATACAGTCAATTTAATTTGAACTCTTGTTCGTATTCCATAAAATTTCCTGAAGATTCACCTATCATCCATTTATGTTTTATGGTTCTTTGAATCCGAATCAAACCAATTTGTCTTTTCTGAGGAATCTGAACCCACCTTGTTTGATCGAGTCATGAGAAACCAATTGTTTTGAAGATCCTTCTGGAAGAACCTCCCCGGGCGTGAGGATTGTGCGTGACGATCTTTTACGAGTTACTACGACTCTGTTTAACTTTGCGACTTCAAATTTCGAGGACGAAATTTTTCTGTTAGAGGGGAAGAGTTGTAAAAACCTAAAAATCTAAAACATGTAAAAAGACCAAAATGCCCCTACAATCTTGAAATTTGATTAATAAGCATATAAAGTACCAAACGAACCCCAAACTTCTGGAAATGATCAAGATACGAAGTAAATTAATTTTACTACTACATTTTAACATTTGTAAAGTACAAAAAAAATAAATCATTTGAACACACAAATTGTTCCAAGGGCCGAAAATTTAAATGTATGTATTACTATTATTATTAATTAATAGTATAAACAATGTAAACATAGAAATAATTCAAGAAATTATGATTTTGAAAACAAAATTGAATGGGTCATTAAGAGTTCCGACTTTTCAGCCATAACCCCCCCCCCCCCCATCACGCCTATTCCTCATTATTTAGTCAAGCTTCCTTTTTAATTCTATTAAAACATACCGATAATACCAAAACACACACTTAAATTCGTATCTTTTCCATACGGCTTTGGAAAATTCGTGGGATAATTTTCTGGCATTCTACAACATTCAAGGAAGCTAGTAAAATTGGTTAGAGGTCGTGGGATTCAGTGGTTCGATCGCTAGACGTTTTGTTGTCGTAAATTCCATCCGAGAGGTATAAAATTCATTTTGATTAATCCCCACGTTAAATATTTATCTGGTATTTTTCTCACGCCTATTTAATCATATAAGACATATAAAAATTATCTAAATCGAATCATGCAAGCTTTTGTTGATCGTTTAAATTTTGAAGTGTTAAAACGGATATAAAATATAAAACATGCTATACAAATTTTCTTGGTCTCTTGCATAATTTTTATGAGTTCTAGGATCATCAAACAAGTCTAGAAAAATGTGTGTTTAAATGGTTATGGCTTGATTCGATCGTTTGAATTATTAATGATTAAAACGAATATAAAATATGAAACACTATATACGATTTTTCTGGGCAAGAGAGTTATTTTATTTGAACTCTATATGATCCATATGAACATGGAAAAATGTTATTGCGAATTGTTGCAACCTAAAAATGGCTTTGTCGAATTTTGTGTAAATCGGGTTTTTATTTTAAATCGTATAAATGGATAAAAAAATTGGAACGATCGACCTAGGGTTTATGTTATGGTCTAGATATGATCTTAGTGATGAAATAATGATGGAATAATGATTGGTTTTTGATTTGGGAAATTAGGGTTAGGGTTTGATGATTTTATTGTATTACCGATTGAGTTTTCAAAATAAAAAGGGGTTGGTTCGTAAATTATAAAACTTGTGGACTATTTTTGTAATATACTTGGGACCAGGGGGTGTTAGTATAAAATCTAAACATGAGGAATTTTTCGTAAAATATGTGACTTAGGGGTTTATTTTGTAAATCGGGTAAATATGTAAACCGAAATGTAATTATTAAAAATAGAGGGCTTGTTTGTAAATTCTGGAAACTTGGGGGTATTTCGTATAAATAAGGATAATGAGGGTGTAATATGTAAAATTGGACACTTAAGGGTTTATTGTGTAAATATGGTTAAATAATGGATCGATTTGGAATTTTTATAATTAAAGGTTAGATTTGGAAATTATGAAAAGATGAGGGTATGTTCTTACCCTACTTAAAATTAAAGGATATAATTTGTAACCTTGCTGATTTAGGGACTTGTTGTGTAAATATGTTAAATAAGGAAACTTTCTGAAAATGGAAACCTGCTATTTTTGGAAACCTGCTAAATATGAAAAGTTGCTAAAACTGGAAAGCCGACTAAAATAAGTAATCTGAATTAAATAAGTTTTTAATAAAGCAAGTCATGAATTCGTGTAGATTCGCCGGAGATGGAGTTTGTTTCCGACCTTGGTATTTCTGTTGTGTTTTCGTTTGCGGTATAAGGTACAGATATTCTGACCTTCCTTATAAGGTTTCTCATGATCTCTTTCATATTCTGATCCGTTAGTTTCTGAACTGATGCCATTGCTATGATTCCTTTTGCTTGAACCTTCTCTGTTGATCCCATTTGATATGACCTCTGTTATGAACCTATGTTATGAAAACATTTTTAATTATACCATGGAAATGTTTTGAGAAAAACCAATTTAAAAAGATGTTTATAAATGATGCGAAACTACTTTTATATGAAAGGTTACTAACTTTTGTGAATACTATATTTTGAAGACTAGCTTTATGAAAAACCGTTTTGAAAGACTATTTTTATGAAAACTACTTTAAAGGATCGTTTTATGAAAATCATGAATTAAAGGATTGTTTAAAATGGACTTTTGATAGAAACTTCTAAAACGAACTTTTGATCTGAACCATGACTTGATTATTGAATATGAACCTTGATCTGATAAACTCTGATTTGGACATTTGATATTACTTCTGAGATATTTGATATGAACTATCTGTTATGAGCCATCTGTTATGACACTCTGATTTGATATGATATCTGACTCTTAGTTTGATACCCGAGCCAAAATCTGTTTCCTAGCCATGAAGGTAACATGGCCGTGTCATTGATGCACCAATGGCATGACTCTAGGGCGGTAGAGTGATGTTCCGCCACGTCCCCATTTTGATTATGATATGCGCATTATATTTGTTATGGCCAGTATTTGTTTGGGGGGCGCATGGTTGCATCCTAGATCTGTTCTGTTTAGTGGATTTAACATGATTTGATATGATTTGTCTGGTGACTGGTGCTTGTGTGCAATACACGCCTTTCACATATATCTGGGAGTTAGCTACTCCATTTGAAGAATGAGGACACCCCTCATATTATCTGATTATCTGAGAGGTCTCCCCTCTATATGATTATGAAGATTTATGGTTATGATATGATATGATCTGTTTCTGGGCTCGTGGTGGATTACTATCCCTTTCTATCTTTCCTTTATACTTATTCATTGACTTATCCCTTGAACCATATTACATCTGTTGACCTTTATTTCTGTTTTTCTGTACTATTCTCTATTACTGTTTGTTATCGTTATATCTGTTCACTGAGCTCTCGTAGCTCAGCCGCATTTCTTTTCCTGCGGCAGGTTTTAGTAGGAAGCTGGGAATGGGTGGAGAGTACCTTGGACTTAGAAGACTTGATAGCTACTTTTGGACTTAGAAGTGATTAGAAGTTATTATTATTTCGGAATTAGTATTTATTGGAAGTTCATTTGTAACCTTGTAGTATCTGTATTTCATTTGTAACCTTTGAGAATTCTTGTATTACTATAGATGTATGCTTTGTTTTGATCTGATATGAAACCATCATTGTGATATCTTTACCCTTGTCGGGTTGGGGTGTTACAATTTATAGTATCAGAGAGACAGGCTGCGACTCGTAATGCATTTACCCTTGACCTGTGAAGTTTGGACCATTAAGTTTCCACTGTAGGCGCTCATAAGACAACCTTTAAGATTTGCTTTAGGATTTCCCTATAGGAACTTAAGTTTTGACCAGTAAGGAATGGGTAGACTATAAGGCTTTTGTTTAAGTAGCATTGCTTCCGCATCACTCTGATTTATGCCCTGTTTGTTGAGATCACTTTTGGAGATTGAAAACTCACATTTTGCACCACCTAAGATTCCTACTCCGACCTCTGATTCTTTTGTAAATCATTTTGATGTCTCTTCGGGTATTCTGAGAATCTCCATGACGATAACCTATTTGATACATTCTGTTAATTGCTTTCGATAATCTATGAATCTTCTGACCCTATCTGAGTTCGTCTTAAACTTCTCCGTTTCCATGAGAAGTCTAGTGGTGTTTTGACCACGAGTATAAGAGTGTTTTTCCCCTCACTTCTGAACGATAAGACTTGCATTGTCGATCTGTTTTCATTGAATAGTTAACTTTGATTTTTATTTCTGATAAAGGATAGGTTGATTGATCGTTGACGACTACCCTCCTATATTCCACCTTCGGTGTTTGAAACCATTTGAACTCCCTACCATGATTTCCGATTGTTAAACTTTTGCTATTACTACCTAACTTTGTTCTTTACTTCCGACCTGTTTGATAAGCAGTTTGATACTCCTTTGACCATCCCGAAGGTCATTTGACCTTAATGTGTTTGACCCATTCTGTGAATTAAATTACCCGTGCTGGATGAAAATGTACCACCTGATATTACTCTGTCCTTGCGAAATCCATTACTACTCCTATGAGAACTCTGGTGATCGTGAGCCATGGATATGACGATAATTTTGTCCCGATGAGAAATGGTTAACTGAGCATGATGATGCTGATAACTGATATTCGATATGCCTCACTCTTGACAGTTATACGATCTTTGTATTACCGATGATTCACAACCTACCTGCCACTTATGCTATTTAGCCAAACAAGAATCCAACACCTTGAATTGTTCGCTTATCTATTTCCACACTTTGATGAACCATGTACTTGACCTTGATATATGAGCTATCCGTCTGGCTTGGCGACCGTACTCATCCTACGAATCCGTTTACTTTTGACATATTCGATTTAGAGGTCTTTAAGTTATGGATTGGCTGGCCCTCATACACTGCCAGGGACTACCGTATCTGATTTGTGATCTTTAGTAATATGTTTCATCCCACTTTCGTTATGATATCCGGTAACCGCTCAAATCTGTTAACGCTGCTATGAAAACATCTACCTCGATCTCATTTGATTGTCGATTGTTTACTGACATCTATTAGTACCCACCCTAGAAGCTTTGGCATTGGAAGTTTTGTTGTACAAATCTTCTGTTGTTCTCCGATGGAACTTTTGGGTTTCCCTCCTGGTTGAGAAGTAGAATGAAATTTGAACCAATCTCAGTTGACGGACCATGATGCTATGGAAGTTGAGAAATCGGAGGAGATGATGGAATATGATTTTGTTCACCTCAGTGTTTCACTTTGAATACCCTGTTAGCTTGTAAAGAAGAAAGAGAAAACTTTGGAGTGTTGACTATCGTAAACCTAATCGTATCACTATCATGACCATCTTTCAACTCAGCGTATCAATGATCGATTCTATTCTTGTAAACTCCGTACCAGACGGCCTCTTTTAATGATTGAAGGATTGAAGAAGCAACCCCAAGGACTTCTAAGAAAAGAGATGACTATTCGAGAGTAACCTCCGAGAAGTATTTCAGTTTCATGCACGAAGAGGAACATGTAGACCATCTTGTGGAATGACCTTTTATTCTGGAAGAAGTAGATTGATTGGCGTTCAGAGACTGTAACAGACGAGACTACCATGCATCCGGCGATGACGGTAGTTGAGTTGGCGAATTCCGAACTATGCTGAAGACCTGTCTAAAAACCCGTAGTCTTGCTTCTCTATTCATTTTAGTTGTACTAAGATGAATTGAGAGCAGAAGCAGACTCGCGGATGGGAGAATGCACAGTGACCATACCGGAGATTCGCGTTTCTACACCGCAGTCCCAAGAAGAGGTGCCGAAGGCTTGAGGGACCAGACTCGAGTTATATTCCTTTCCACCCTATGATCATACGATAGACTGCATGGACTTGGAAGAAGTTTAAGCTCATGCATTTGAATGGACGATAATTCCGAAAGCGAACGTTTGTGTTTGGAAGAGTAATTTGTGAAGAATAAAGCCATGAATGACGTAATTCACTTTCTCTTAATCTACTCAAATTTCCGTTATCTGATGATAGGACCCCTTGAATGAGTTATGTTCCCTGTTAGTAATTCCGCTCGGTGTTCATTCTGCGTATGCTGGACGATGGTTTTGTTATGAGAGATTTGACGAATGATGGACGAGTTGATGCTTTAAACGATGTACCAAATTCTGATAGACATTCTGGGACTTCCGTTAACTCTTCGAGTAGTTTCGTTCTCCTCTTAGTTATGGGTTTGATTTTTGATGACCTCTGAGACTGTAGAAGTACTAGGTGGATTAAGATAGGTGGCTTGATTACGACTTGAGATAAAGTATGATCATCATGAGGGCATATTTATGTGGTGCTAGTATTATGACGCCTGATCAACGTGATAATACTTACACCATATAACGTGCACTCATTGTGGCCATAGGATATCTTTGGGAGTACCTAGGAAGTTTAGAATTCGATCATCGTCTGATTTACCGTGATTCGTGAGACTTTAGGTTCATTCTACCTGTGCGTATGCTCTGCTTCGTTCATTTAATATCGAGATGAATTTTGGACTCTCGCGTTACACTCTGTTGATCTCAGTTATAAATCTTGAACTCCCTTTAGAACTTTCTACTGTTGATACAGTCAATTTAATTTGAACTCTTGTTCGTATTCCATAAAATTTCCTGAAGATTCACCTATCATCCATTTATGTTTTATGGTTCTTTGAATCCGAATCAAACCAATTTGTCTTTTCTGAGGAATCTGAACCCACCTTGTTTGATCGAGTCATGAGAAACCAATTGTTTTGAAGATCCTTCTGGAAGAACCTCCCCGGGCGTGAGGATTGTGCGTGACGATCTTTTACGAGTTACTACGACTCTGTTTAACTTTGCGACTTCAAATTTCGAGGACGAAATTTTTCTGTTAGAGGGGAAGAGTTGTAAAAACCTAAAAATCTAAAACATGTAAAAAGACCAAAATGCCCCTACAATCTTGAAATTTGATTAATAAGCATATAAAGTACTAAAACGAACCCCAAACTTCTGGAAATGATCAAGATACGAAGTAAATTAATTTTACTACTACATTTTAACATTTGTAAAGTACAAAAAAAAAAAATCATTTGAACACACAAATTGTTCCAAGGGCCGAAAATTTAAATGTATGTATTACTATTATTATTAATTAATAGTATAAACAATGTAAACATAGAAATAATTCAAGAAATTATGATTTTGAAAACAAAATTGAATGGGTCATTAAGAGTTCCGACTTTTCAGCCATAACCCCCCCCCCCCACCCCCCCCCCCATCACGCCTATTCCTCATTATTTAGTCAAGCTTCCTTTTTAATTCTATTAAAACATACCGATAATACCAAAACACACACTTAAATTCGTATCTCTTCCATACGGCTTTGGAAAATTCGTGGGATAATTTTCTGGTATTCTACAACATTCAAGGAAGCTAGTAAAATTGGTTAGAGGTCGTGGGATTCAGTGGTTCGATCGCTAGACGTTTTGTTGTCGTAAATTCCATCCGAGAGGTATAAATTCATTTTTATTAATCCCCGCATTAAATAATTTATCTGGTATTTTTCTCACGCCTATTTAATCATATAAGACATATAAAAATTATCTAAATCGAATCATGCAAGGTTTTGTTGATCGTTTAAATTTTGAAGTGTTAAAACGGATATAAAATATAAAACATGCTATACAAATTTTCTGGGTCTCTTGCATAATTTTTATGAGTTCTAGGATCATCAAACAAGTCTGGAAAAATGTGTGTTTAAATGGTTATGGCTTGATTCGATCGTTTGAATTATTAATGATTAAAACGAATATAAAATATGAAACACTATATACGATTTTTCTGGGCAAGAGAGTTATTTTATTTGAACTCTATATGATCCATATGAACCTGGAAAAATGTTATTGCGAATTGTTGCAACCTAAAAATGGCTTTGTCGAATTTTGTGTAAATCGGGTTTTTATTTTAAATCGTATAAATGGATAAAAAAATTGGAACGATCGACCTAGGGTTTATGTTATGGTCTAGATATGATCTTAGTGATAAAATAATGATGGAATAATGATTGGTTTTTGATTTGGGAAATTAGGGTTAGGGTTTGATGATTTTATTGTATTACCGATTGAGTTTTCAAAATAAAAAGGGGTTGGTTCGTAAATTATAAAACTTGTGGACTATTTTTGTAATATACTTGGGACCAGGGGGTGTTAGTATAAAATGTAAACATGAGGAATTTTTCGTAAAATATGTGACTTAGGGGTTTATTTTGTAAATCGGGTAAATATGTAAACCGAAATGTAATTATTAAAAATAGAGGGGCTTGTTTGTAAATTCTGGAAACTTGGGGGTATTTCGTATAAATAAGGATAATGAGGGTGTAATATGTAAAATTGGACACTTAAGGGTTTATTGTGTAAATATGGTTAAATAATGGATCGATTTGGAATTTTTATAATTAAAGGGTTAGATTTGGAAATTATGAAAAGATGAGGGTATGTTCTTACCCTACTTAAAATTAAAGGATATAATTTGTAACCTTGCTGATTTAGGGACTTGTTGTGTAAATATGTTAAATAAGGAAACTTTCTAAAAATGGAAACCTGCTATTTTTGGAAACCTGCTAAATATGAAAAGTTACTAAAACTGGAAAGCCGACTAAAATAAGTAATCTGAATTAAATAAGTTTTTAATAAAGCAAGTCATGAATTCGTGTAGATTCGCCGGAGATGGAGTTTGTTTCCGACCTTGGTATTTCTGTTGTGTTTTCGTTTGCGGTATAAGGTACAGATATTCTGACCTTCCTTATAAGGTTTCTCATGATCTCTTTCATATTCTGATCCGTTAGTTTCTGAACTGATGCCATTGCTATGATTCCCTTTGCTTGAACCTTCTCTGTTGATCCCATTTGATATGACCTCTGTTATGAACCTATGTTATGAAAACCTTTTTAATTATACCATGGAAATGTTTTGAGAAAAACCAATTTAAAAAGATGTTTATAAATGATGCGAAACTACTTTTATATGAAAGGTTACTAACTTTTGTGAACACTATATTTTGAAGACTAGCTTTATGAAAAACGGTTTTGAAAGACTATTTTTATGAAAACTACTTTAAAGGATCGTTTTATGAAAATCATGAATTAAAGGATTGTTTAAAATGGACTTTTGATAGAAACTTCTGAAACGGACTTTTGATCTGAACCATGACTTGATTATTGAATATGAACCTTGATCTGATAAACTCTGATTTGGACATTTGATATTACTTCTGAGATATTTGATATGAACTATCTGTTATGAGCCATCTGTTATGACACTCTGATTTGATATGATATCTGACTCTTAGTTTGATACCCGAGCCAAAATCTGTTTCCTAGCCATGAAGGTAACATGGCCGTGTCATTGATGCACCAATGGCATGACTCTAGGGCGGTAGAGTGATGTTCCGCCACGTCCCCATTTTGATTATGATATGCGCATTATATTTGTTATGGCCAGTATTTGTTTGGGGGGCGCATGGATGCATCCTAGATCTGTTCTGTTTAGTGGATTAAACATGATTTGATATGATTTGTCTGGTGACTGGTGCTTGTGTGCAATACACGCCTTTCACATATATCTGGGAGTTAGCTACTCCATTTGAAGAATGAGGACACCCCTCATATTATCTGATTATCTGAGAGGTCTCCCCTCTATATGATTATGAAGATTTATGGTTATGATATGATATGATCTGTTTCTGGGCTCGTGGTGGATTACTATCCCTTTCTATCTTTCCTTTATACTTATTCATTGACTTATCCCTTGAACCATATTACATCTGTTGACCTTTATTTCTGTTTTTCTGTACTATTCTCTATTACTGTTTGTTATCGTTATATCTGTTCACTGAGCTCTCGTAGCTCAGCCGCATTTCTTTTCCTGCGGCAGGTTTTAGTAGGAAGCTGGGAATGGGTGGAGAGTACCTTGGACTTAGAAGACTTGATAGCTACTTTTGGACTTAGAAGTGATTAGAAGTTATTATTATTTTGGAATTAGTATTTATTGGAAGTTCATTTGTAACCTTGTAGTATCTGTATTTCATTTGTAACCTTTGAGAATTCTTGTATTACTATAGATGTATGCTTTGTTTTGATCTGATATGAAACCATTATTGTGATATCTTTACCCTTGTCGGGTTGGGGTGTTACAATTTATGGTATCAGAGAGACAGGCTGCGACTCGTAATACATTTACCCTTGACCTGTGAAGTTTGGACCATTAAGTTTCCACTGTAGGCGCTCATAAGACAACCTTTAAGATTTGCTTTAGGATTTCCCTATAGGAACTTAAGTTTTGACCAGTGAGGAATGGGTAGACTATAAGGCTTTTGTTTAAGTAGCATTGCTTCCGCATCACTCTGATTTATGCCCTGTTTGTTGAGATCACTTTTGGAGATTGAAAACTCACGTTTTGCACCACCTAAGATTCCTACTCCGACCTCTGATTCTTTTGTAAATCATTTTGATGTCTCTTCGGGTATTCTGAGAATCTCCATGACGATAACCTATTTGATACATTCTGTTAATTGCTTTCGATAATCTATGAATCTTCTGACCCTATCTGAGTTCGTCTTAAACTTCTCCGTTTCCATGATAAGTCTAGTGGTGTTTTGACCACGAGTATAAGAGTGTTTTTCCCCTCACTTCTGAACGATAAGACTTGCATTGTCGATCTGTTTTCATTGAATAGTTAACTTTGATTTTTATTTCTGATAAAGGATAGGTTGATTGATCGTTGACGACTACCCTCCTATGTTCCACCTTCGGTGTTTGAAACCATTTGAACTCCCTACCATGATTTCCGATTGTTAAACTTTTGCTATTACTACCTAACTTTGTTCTTTACTTCCGACCTGTTTGATAAGCAGTTTGATACTCCTTTGACCATCCCGAAGGTCATTTGACCTTAATGTGTTTGACCCATTCTGTGAATTAAATTACCCGTGCTGGATGAAAATGTACCACCTGATATTACTCTGTCCTTGCGAAATCCATTACTACTCCTATGAGAACTCTGGTGATCGTGAGCCATGGATATGACGATAATTTTGTCCCGATGAGAAATGGTTAACTGAGCATGATGATGCTGATAACTGATATTCGATATGCCTCACTCTTGACAGTTATACGATCTTTGTATTACCGATGATTCACAACCTACCTGCCACTTATGCTATTTAGCCAAACAAGAATCCAACACCTTGAATTGTTCGCTTATCTATTTCCACACTTTGATGAACCATGTACTTGACCTTGATATATGAGCTATCCGTCTGGCTTGGCGACCGTACTCATCCTACGAATCCGTTTACTTTTGACATATTCGATTTAGAGGTCTTTAAGTTATGGATTGGCTGGCCCTCATACACTGCCAGGGACTACCGTATCTGATTTGTGATCTTTAGTAATATGTTTCATCCCACTTTCGTTATGATATCCGGTAACCGCTCAAATCTGTTAACGCTGCTATGAAACATCTACCTTGATCTCATTTGATTTTCGATTGTTTACTGACATCTATTAGTACCCACCCTAGAAGCTTTGGCATTGGAAGTTTTGTTGTACAAATCTTCTGTTGTTCTCCGATGGAACTTTTGGGTTTCCCTCCTGGTTGAGAAGTAGAATGAAATTTGAACCAATCTCAGTTGACGGACCATGATGCTATGGAAGTTGAGAAATCGGAGGAGATGATGGAATATGATTTTGTTCACCTCAGTGTTTTCACTTTGAATACCCTGTTAGCTTGTAAAGAAGAAAGAGAAAACTTTGGAGTGTTGACTATCGTAAACCTAATCGTATCACTATCATGACCATCTTTCAACTCAGTGTATCAATGATCGATTCTATTCTTGTAAACTCCGTACCAGACGGCCTCTTTTAATGATCGAAGGATTGAAGAAGCAACCCCAAGGACTTCTAAGAAAAGAGATGACTATTCGAGAGTAACCTCCGAGAAGTATTTCAGTTTCATGCACGAAGAGGAACATGTAGACCGTCTTGTGGAATGACCTTTTATTCTGGAAGAAGTAGATTGATTGGCGTTCAGAGACTGTAACAGACGACACTACCATGCATCCGGCGATGACGGCAGTTGAGTTGGCGAATTCCGAACTATGCTGAAGACCTGTCTAAAAACCCGTAGTCTTGCTTCTCTATTCATTTTAGTTGTACTAAGATGAATTGAGAGCAGAAGCAGACTCGCGGATGGGAGAATGCACAGTGACCATACCGGAGATTCGCGTTTCTACACCGCAGTCCCAAGAAGAGGTGCCGAAGGCTTGAGGGACCAGACTCGAGTTATATTTCCTTTCCACCCTATGATCATACGATAGACTGCATGGACTTGGAAGAAGTTTAAGCTCATGCATTTGAATGGACGATAATTCCGAAAGCGAACGTTTGTGTTTGGAAGAGTAATTTGTGAAGAATAAAGCCATGAATGACGTAATTCACTTTCTCTTAATCTACTCAAATTTCCGTTATCTGATGATAGGACCCCTTGAATGAGTTATGTTCCCTGTTAGTAATTCCGCTCGGTGTTCATTCTGCGTATGCTGGACGATGGTTTTGTTATGAGAGATTTGACGAATGATGGACGAGTTGATGCTTTAAACGATGTACCAAATTCTGATAGACATTCTGGGACTTCCGTTAACTCTTCGAGTAGTTTCGTTCTCCTCTTAGTTATGGGTTTGATTTTTGATGACCTCTGAGACTGTAGAAGTACTAGGTGGATTAAGATAGGTGGCTTGATTACGACTTGAGATAAAGTATGATCATCATGAGGGCATATTTATGTGGTGCTAGTATTATGACGCCTGATCAACGTGATAATACTTACACCATATAACGTGCACTCATTGTGGCCATAGGATATCTTTGGGAGTACCTAGGAAGTTTAGAATTCGATCATCGTCTGATTTACCGTGATTCGTGAGACTTTAGGTTCATTCTACCTGTGCGTATGCTCTGCTTCGTTCATTTAATATCGAGATGAATTTTGGACTCTCGCGTTACACTCTGTTGATCTCAGTTATAAATCTTGAACTCCCTTTAGAACTTTCTACTGTTGATACAGTCAATTTAATTTGAACTCTTGTTCGTATTCCATAAAATTTCCTGAAGATTCACCTATCATCCATTTATGTTTTATGGTTCTTTGAATCCGAATCAAACCAATTTGTCTTTTCTGAGGAATCTGAACCCACCTTGTTTGATCGAGTCATGAGAAACCAATTGTTTTGAAGATCCTTCTGGAAGAACCTCCCCGGGCGTGAGGATTGTGCGTGACGATCTTTTACGAGTTACTACGACTCAGTTTAACTTTGCGACTTCAAATTTCGAGGGCAAAATTTTTCTGTTAGAGGGGAAGAGTTGTAAAAACCTAAAAATCTAAAACATGTAAAAAGACCAAAATGCCCCTACAATCTTGAAATGTGATTAATAAGCATATAAAGTACCAAACGAACCCCAAACTTCTGGAAATGATCAAGATACGAAGTAAATTAATTTTACTACTACATTTTAACATTTGTAAAGTACAAAAAAAAAAATCATTTGAACACACAAATTGTTCCAAGGGCCGAAAATTTAAATGTATGTATTACTATTATTATTAATTAATAGTATAAACAATGTAAACATAGAAATAATTCAAGAAATTATGATTTTGAAAACAAAATTGAGTGGGTCATTAAGATTTCCGACTTTTCAGCCATAACCCCCCCCCCCCCCCATCACGCCTATTCCTCATTATTTAGTCAAGCTTCCTTTTTAATTCTATTAAAACATACCGATAATACCAAAACACACACTTAAATTCGTATCTCTTCCATACGGCTTTGGAAAATTCGTGGGATAATTTTTTGGCATTCTACAACATTCAAGGAAGCTAGTAAAATTGGTTAGAGGTCGTGGGATTTAGTGGTTCGATCGCTAGACGTTTTGTTGTCGCAAATTCCATCCGAGAGGTATAAATTCGTTTTGATTAATCCCCACGTTAAATAATTTATCTGGTATTTTTCTCACGCCTATTTAATCATATAAGACATATAAAAATTATCTAAATCGAATCATGCAAGGTTTTGTTGATCGTTTAAATTTTGAAGTGTTAAAACGGATATAAAATATAAAACATGCTATACGAATTTTATGGGTCTCTTGCATAATTTTTATGAGTTCTAGGATCATCAAACAAGTCTGGAAAAATGTGTGTTTAAATGGTTATGGCTTGATTCGATCGTTTGAATTATTATTGATTAAAACGAATATAAAATATGAAACACTATATACGATTTTTTGGCAAGAGAGTTATTTTATTTGAACTCTATATGATCCATATGAACCTGGAAAAATGTTATTGCGAATTGTTGCAACCTAAAAATGGCTTTGTCAAATTTTGTGTTAATCGGGTTTTTATTTTAAATCGTATAAATGGACAAAAAAATTGGAACGATCGACCTAGGGTTTATGTTATGGTCTAGATATGATCTTAGTGATGAAATAATGATGGAATAATGATTGGTTTTTGATTTGGGAAATTAGGGTTAGGGTTTGATGATTTTATTGTATTACCGATTGAGTTTTCAAAATAAAAAGGGGTTGGTTCGTAAATTATAAAACTTGTGGACTATTTTTGTAATATACTTGGGACCAGGGGGTGTTAGTATAAAATGTAAACATGAGGAATTTTTCGTAAAATATGTGACTTAGGGGTTTATTTTGTAAATCGGGTAAATATGTAAACCGAAATGTAATTATTAAAAATAGAGGGGCTTGTTTGTAAATTCTGGAAACTTGGGGGTATTTCGTATAAATAAGGATAATGAGGGTGTAATATGTAAAATTGGACACTTAAGGGTTTATTGTATAAATATGGTTAAATAATGGATCGATTTGGAATTTTTATAATTAAAGGGTTAGATTTGGAAATTATGAAAAGATGAGGGTATGTTCTTACCCTACTTAAAATTAAAGGATATAATTTGTAACTTTGCTGATTTAGGGACTTGTTGTGTAAATATGTTAAATAAGGAAACTTTCTGAAAATGGAAACCTGCTATTTTTGGAAACCTGCTAAATATGAAAAGTTGCTAAAACTGGAAAGCCGACTAAAATAAGTAATCTGAATTAAATAAGTTTTTAATAAAGCCAGTCATGAATTCGTGTAGATTCGCCGGAGATGGAGTTTGTTTCCGACCTTGGTATTTCTGTTGTGTTTTCGTTTGCGGTATAAGGTACAGATATTCTGACCTTCCTTATAAGGTTTCTCATGATCTCTTTCATATTCTGATCCGTTAGTTTCTGAACTGATGCCATTGCTATGATTCCCTTTGCTTGAACCTTCTCTGTTGATCCCATTTGATATGACCTCTGTTATGAACCTATGTTATGAAAACCTTTTTAATTATACCATGGAAATGTTTTGAGAAAAACCAATTTAAAAAGATGTTTATAAATGATGCGAAACTACTTTTATATGAAAGGTTACTAACTTTTGTGAACACTATATTTTGAAGACTAGCTTTATGAAAAACCGTTTTGAAAGACTATTTTTATGAAAACTACTTTAAAGGATCGTTTTATGAAAATCATGAATTAAAGGATTGTTTAAAATGGACTTTTGATAGAAACTTCTGAAACGGACTTTTGATCTGAACCATGACTTGATTATTGAATATGAACCTTGATCTGATAAACTCTGATTTGGACATTTGATATTACTTCTGAGATATTTGATATGAACTATCTGTTATGAGCCATCTGTTATGACACTCTGATTTGATATGATATCTGACTCTTAGTTTGATACCCGAGCCAAAATCTGTTTCCTAGCCATGAAGGTAACATGGCCGTGTCATTGATGCACCAATGGCATGACTCTAGGGCGGTAGAGTGATGTTCCGCCACGTCCCCATTTTGATTATGATATGCGCATTATATTTGTTATGGCCAGTATTTGTTTGGGGGGGCGCATGGATGCATCCTAGATCTGTTCTGTTTAGTGGATTTAACATGATTTGATATGATTTGTCTGGTGACTGGTGCTTGTGTGCAATACACGCCTTTCACATATATCTGGGAGTTAGCTACTCCATTTGAAGAATGAGGACACCCCTCATATTATCTGATTATCTGAGAGGTCTCCCCTCTATATGATTATGAAGATTTATGGTTATGATATGATATGATCTGTTTCTGGGCTCGTGGTGGATTACTATCCCTTTCTATCTTTCCTTTATACTTATTCATTGACTTATCCCTTGAACCATATTACATCTGTTGACCTTTATTTCTGTTTTTCTGTACTATTCTCTATTACTGTTTGTTATCGTTATATCTGTTCACTGAGCTCTCGTAGCTCAGCCGCATTTCTTTTCCTGCGGCAGGTTTTAGTAGGAAGCTGGGAATGGGTGGAGAGTACCTTGGACTTAGAAGACTTGATAGCTACTTTTGGACTTAGAAGTGATTAGAAGTTATTATTATTTCGGAATTAGTATTTATTGAAAGTTCATTTGTAACCTTGTAGTATCTGTATTTCATTTGTAACCTTTGAGAATTCTTGTATTACTATAGATGTATGCTTTGTTTTGATCTGATATGAAACCATCATTGTGATATCTTTACCCTTGTCGGGTTGGGGTGTTACAAGTTTATTGTGAGAACTGCCGCCAGAAGGCTGCTGATACTCGGGGTCTTTGAACTGTATAGACATTGCAGCCAAAAATGTCAGTCATAGTGTTCAAACTGGCATGATTTGCTGAACCTCGCTTTAGAACTACGCAAAGAAGTGTCATGTCAAAAAGTGACAAATTATATCATCACAAAAGGCATCCTTCATTACTGTAATATTTTTTTTTTAATAATTTGCTCTATTGTTAATGGTATAACACAAAGCCTGCCTCAAGAACACAAATTGGTAATTTAGTTAGCTTCCGTATCCTTTCCTTGCTATTTAAAAATATAAACTCAAGAACACAAATTACGATAACCACTTTTTTCACATTGTCATCCCTGACTTCCATTCTTTAAAACTTAGACTCGAGAACAGATTATCGTCTTTACTTATTCTAAAATTCTAATCACATTCTTATTTAGTAATGTTTGAGTGAATCAGAATATAAATTGTTTCACACGTTAACACCCAACTTTGAAAATTTTAAACTTTCAGCGACAATATTACTATATTACCGTTTATTTGAATATAATACAACAAATTAATACATACGATAGATTTTTTTTTTTTTTTTTATTAACTGAACTTGTATATGGAATTGATGCAGGCTATTTTTTCCCCCTAACTGATGCTAGATGAAACTCTAAATGCGAAACTAGATCAAATGAATAATATTTCCATATGAATTTCAACCTTAACAAAATTACCCTGCCCATTCTTTTTTTCCTAACACTACAACTCCTCCTGAGTCTGCCATCTTCTCCACTTAACTATCAGAAACATGAATATTACAGTAAATGACTAGAATTGAACAAGTAAACATTGACGAGAAACAAACGAATAGTGGTTTTATTTTTGTGTCTCCTCCGCATCACAAGATTATCCTGATATATATAATGAAAAACTCAGCGTTAAACTATCAAAACATTCATAGTTAGCAAACAAAATTGTTTTTCATAGATCAATATATAAGAGGTTAGACAAAAATATCTCTAAGGTTCCAAAGAGCTACTAAAGAAGCTTTGGTAAAAATAAAATATCTAACTTGTCATTAAGCTATTTGAACACCAAAGAGCTTAAATCCTTTAGTCTCTACATTGCTTGTTTGGATTACTTCATCGCTCATCTCCTGATCATCATCAACGCTTCCTTCATCTTCCTTCGATACCAAATACTTGACTTGTGTTCCCATACCAAGCTTTAAACTCGCTCCAATATTACTTGTAGACGAACAAGTCTCAATCACGTAAACCCATGAATCTGGCCTTTCAAGATTCTCATTATAATGGTAAAAAGTTATCCTATCGTTCGCCACTAGTCCCTTTTCCTTAACAAACTGGTTCCAACCGCGAGTAAATACAAAACTCTGGCTACTCTTCCAATAACAGTACCGAAACTTCCACAATTTTCCATTAACATCATAGAAAGGAAGCATCACCTCATCATTATTATCAGGCCCTCTTGACTGATCATTATCGGGAACTGGACGAAAATGTGTCACAGCATGTTTCTTTGGTATAACTAATCTATTAAGCTTACCAACATCACTTAATGTTAACTCCTTTTGGAATAGTAGCCTCCAAGAAACACCATAACTCTTTTGCACAGATAAATCTTTGCCATTTCCTTTGTCGGTTTTCAGTAGAAAATCATCAAACGTTGATTGATATGATCCGTCTTTGATCATTGCTAATATTGTTTCCATATTATAAAGACTTTGAAACTCTGCCTCTAGAACTCTTGTTTCAGTCCAACAGAAGTTTCTTGGGGCGTCAGAACTTCTAAGCTTGATCAATGCTCGATCATAAGCTATAGCTGCATCTTTTTCAGATTTGAATGTTCCGAGCCATATGCGTTTGTTATTTGTATATACTTGAGCACCCCAGTTTCCATTCTGCTGTGGAACAACACCTTTGTATCTCTGTGAATAGGCGCAATTGTCCATCACTTTATGGCAATTGTTTCCGTAGTTTGAATCTGATATTTCCTACGGCCACTGGTTCACAGCTTTGATGGGGTTGAAAACTGTGGAAAATAGGCAGAATATGAGTGTAACATAAATTTACATATTTAAGCATATACTGTATATGTATGTCTTTTACTAGGTAGCAAAAAGTATTTTTGTTGCAAAGTACTAATAGTTTTCCATAAAATTAGCGATGTAGTTTTATAACTAGGAGTGGTTAACATTGTAAACTTCTTTTTATCGATATATAGCTTGTTTTAGAGCAGCATGGACTAAAAAGCAGAAAATAACATACCATGTAATGAATACAATCACTAAACGCAACAGAAACCCAAGTTTTACGTGACATATATATACCGCGAATATATTAGTAAAAACTAGCGAGACACTAACAAAGTAACAATATAAAGAATAACAGGTAACCAACCTGAAAATCAATAAGATACACCGCAATAACACCATAATAGCAAAACATACAAAGAACTGCTACCATACATGGTCACAAAAAACATAGTAATTCGTTCGAGACAAAAAAACTAACGTAACAAAAGATGATCACTTTTGGAATAAACAGAAAACGATATAGAAAACAGAAGGCGATTAATAAAAGTCATACATACATTCATACAGTTTATGCTTACTAACCTTAAGAAGATGATTTAGAAAACAAGCAATATATCGTAAAAAACGTAATAGTTTGCCTTTATGTTATTAACACTATTGTTTATGCTTTGCTAACATTATTGTTCTTTTTACAATATATAGCTTGTTTTAGAAGGCGAACTATTATGTTTACTAATGTTCATTATTATAGTACAGAATGCATGCTAACCTTAAGAATATGTTACTAACCTTAAACAGAAGGCAAACTATTATGTTTACTAACCTTAAGAAAAAACGTAGAGATATGAGGATACAATCACGATATCTGGATTATGCAAAATCAAAGTGAAACTAACCTGAATACCCAGGTAAGAAGATGATTTAGAAAAGTATTGATCATGAATCAATCAATTATATATATAGAGAAGAGAAGAGATTGAAAAATTTTATTTAAAGAAAGAAGTTGCGCTGGTAGTCCATTTATGGGAAATATATCATAATCCCGAAAAAATTTTAATCTGTCAGAAAGTTTCCAAATTTTAGTTTTAAATACTTGGGAGCGAAGTTAATTTGTACATAACGATCGAGAAGATTTTTTCTAGAAGTTTTTTAACAAGGTCTTTTTTTATGCTTATTGGTCTGAATTTTGTTTATAACTTTTAAATATATTATTCACATTTGAATGATATATTAATACGCATACAAATGCTCCTTTTGACCTGCAATTGAGTTACTAAATCATAAATGTATAATATTAAGATTATGATAATATACTATAATTATATAAAGCCTTTAGACTTGGCGTGATGGTACATCACTTTCACATCAGCGACAACCTTTTCTTTAACCAAGTTAGTTTAATAAGGTGATTGCGGTCAAAAAAAAAAAAAAAAAAAAAAATCTCACTTAAACACAAATATATACATTACAAAAACAATTTACTAGTAATAAACACACACTTGCACACAACAAAGAGGGAAGGACCCGGCCGTGCAGTCGCCCTAGTCTTGCCTAAAATCCCTTGAGGACGCATCCTTCAATTGTGGGCGTAATGGAGGTGACCAAGTGCAGATGACCATCCATTACGGATGATCTTGTGTTATTACAATTTGTCACGAAAAGATGTAAGAATGTATGATAGGTGCATTTAAGTTTAAATCTTAACATAAATGATGCCAGGTGATGTAACTAATCTATAATCAGTTTGATGAATGATTTTAAGAATGTTTTACTTTTTGAATTTTGAACTGCAATTATTTGTTGAAAATCAACTTACTAAAAAGAAATCGTATAGCATCATGAAAAAACACGGAATATGTCGTGTTATCTTTTAAAAGAACGTATAAAATCTCTTGAAAAATAGTATATTTGCCTTAATTCATTTGTAGTTTTCACATATGCATAGTAATGTTATGACACCTAGATCCACATATATAGTTTTCAAAAGAATAAGTTTTGCAATCCAAAAAGGGCTAGCGACGCAGCTTGTTGCCCGTTTGCCTTCCACGTCTATGTAAATCTAAAAGTTAATTTTTAATAAAATATCTGATTAATCCAAAAAAAATAATAATAAAAAAAAATAAATAAAAAATCATTTGTCTATTTTATGCTTATTATTTTTACCAAAACCTTTCCATAAATTACATCTGAATGCTTATTCTCTCATCTTGCGAGTTATTATGCCCTACGTTTGGACTATTTGTTTTGTTGGCGAATCCACGCCATCGGTTTTTAACGTGTCCTTTTTATTTCTTCTGCTTCACACCCACATTAATGGATACGACGTACTTATTAGCAGAATGATTATTAGTCCATGCATGAGTATTTACTATGAGACTTAGCTCATGTTGGTTATTTTATTGTGCAAGCACTATAAAAAAAAATAGTTCAATCTACACACTTTTAGAATATGTAAAATTCTATAAATTTGTTACATTAATAAGTGTAGGAAAGAAATGTAAAAATAAAGATTTTTCATACTTATAATTTGTATCTAAAAAAAATTCACACTTCTTTAAATGTGGAATTGTAGCACCCATATTCTCCACACTGAGAAAGTGTGGGGAAGTTAGGTGTTACAAATGACTTACACGTCTATAAGTGTGAATAATTTTTAGAATTTTCCACACTTAAAAGTGTGAACTTTTTCTTGATACAATTATAAGTGTGGAAGATATGTTGTTTTACAAAAAAAAATTCACTTACAAATGTAAACAATTTTTATACATTATTAAGTGTTTATAAACTAATAAAATTTTACAAACATTTTAAACTGTGAAGAACAAAGTGTCTAGATTGGACTATTTTTTTGTAGTGAAGACTTGTGATGTATTTATATTTGATCATTAATAATAATCGAGCATGAAAACCTAACTATATCATGGTAACCAGAGGCTAGCCTAAACACCCCATCAAAAAAACACGTCCCTAAAACCCTAAATTTGCTGCTATTGAACTCTAATCTCCTAGATCCAAACAAAGTGCCAATATGCATGAAAATCATAATGGGCACGGTATGTAGTAAGCATTAGATAAAAAAACATATGGAGTATCAATTGAACCAATAGCTGTTAATGCTACAAAGTCACCATTAGCGGCCACAATTGATTTCAAAGAGTTAAGACTCAACGAGATGAATTGTGACTAAATATGATCGATACATGTGATGAGTGGCATCCGAATCAAATAACCTATTAGAAAATGATGATGTCAGATCTTTATTAGATAATGTTGACATAGCATGATGCTAAAAGGCTAAAAACTTCTTAAATTGCTCTAACACGTCTATTAATATTTCAAACTTCTAATACATGATTAAGAATTTTTGAAACTGCTCATACATGTCTACAAACTTTTGAAACTGCTCAAAAAATAATGTATCCGAATTTATATCATTCTTATAAGTATACATGCTAATTAACTAATACAATCCAACAATAACAAATTCGAAGAACAAACATTAAATGAAATTTCCAATCAAACAAGTACCAATAGCCTGAAATCAAACAAAAACAAAGTGTCTTGTGAAATTTGCCACAACCAAGTTCAATCAATTTTATACCAATTCAGTGTATATCCCAAATTCACAGTTCTTTATATATAAACCACCGTCCCACTAATTAATTTGCCAAATCCGAAATCCAATCAAGATTCTGAATGATAATAAACTTACTTGACCAAAAGATTTGACCACAGCAATGTGTATAGAACTGAATGACAAGACGATGACGATGAATATTTAATACAAATAATTACACCAAGAAAACATATTAGCAGACAAGAGCAAACATATTCAACGACAAGTATGTGGGATCAAGTGGACTCATGTATATGGGTTCTTGGCTCTTGATACCATGTAAAAATCAGAGGAAAAACTGAAAATTAGGAAAAACCTAACCCTAAGTGTGAAATAGGCCTAAACCAATGGGCCGAGCCTATAAGCCTTATTAGCTAACACAATGGACTATGATCCGGAGACTAAGGTGATGGGAAAAAAAACTAAACTTCTTAAATTACTCCAACATGTCTAAAAACATCTCAAACTTTTAATACATGATTAATATTATTTGAAACTGCTCATACATGTCTACAAACTTTTGAAACTGCTCAAATAATAATGTATCCGACTTTAGATAATTCTTATAAGTATACATGCTAAATAACTAACAATCCAATAATAACAAATTCAAAGAACAAACATTAAATGAACTTTCCATTTAAACAAATACCAATAACCTGAAATCAAACAAAAGCAAAGTGTCTAGACGAATTTGCCAAAACCAAGTTCAATCATTTTTCTACCGGTTCATTGTATATCCCAAATTTACAATTCTTTATATAAACCACCTTCCTACTAATTAATTTGCCAAATCCGAAAATCCAATCAAGATTCTGAATGATAATAAACTTACTCGAACAAAAGATGTGACCACAGTTATGTGTATAGAACCGAACGACGAGATGATGACGATGAATATTTAATACAAACAATTACACCAAGCAAACATATTAGCAGCAAAGACTAAACATAATTAGGAAAACCCTAACCCTAAGAGTAAGACAGGCCTAACCAATGGGCCGGGCCTATAGGCCCTATTAGCTAACACAATGGACTCTGATACATTGACTAAGGTGATGGAAAAAAAACACTTGTTACCGAAATGTTTTATTTATCCTAGACTTTAGACATTATTTAATATGTGTATGTGTATATAATCCATATCGATAGTAGCTTGTGGGTTTGCGTTCGTTTTAAAAAGTTCTTCGTAACGAACTAAAATATATCCAAAATGGAACTAATACGAATTAAAATCATGTCGCAAAACAAAACACTTAAATCATAAAATTGGAAATTAGGTTTCAACCTTGTGAACTCGTACACGACTTCAGACATGAATGCAACTCCAAATATTCGAGCTTGTTCATGACTTTTGGTTGTTAAGATCCTGATCTTGAACCTAGGATCTTACGATTTTACAATACTACAAAGCAAAAATGATCCTAATATACGTAGGATCTTTGCAAAATAGAAACTTAATAGGCCCCGATCTTGACCATAGGATCTTAAGATCTCGATCGATTTGATCTTACTTTTCTCGAATCACGAGTTAAAAAACTACAAATTTGTTATTAAGTTTTGTAGAATATGAAAAACAAGAGGCTAATTGTATTAAACACTTCATAATCATCATTTTCACATACATTTTCATGATATATGATATATGATAATATGTAGATTTGCAAAATTTTATAACGCCAATTAAGAAAATGACACATTAGTAGGATCATAAGATCCTGACATTATCTTATGATCACGATCTTGCAAAGACATAAACGATCCTAGGTATCCCGATCTTAAAAACCTTGGTATGAATATTTTTATTGCAAAATTTGTTTATTGTTCAAATAGTTTTCTAAATTTGTATAAGTTGATTATGGAGATGATAGAACCAGATTTAGAAATGATTTTCAAGATCATTTAAGGCATTAACAAATTTTGCAAATGTTATCAGTTTTGGTAGGGTTTTCAGAACAAGAATAAGTGTACTTGTTTAACTAATTTGTTGTTGCAGTATAACTAAAAACATAATCTCATTCGGCTTTATACCGAAATCATACCTTTTCATATTCATTTTTTCAACAAGGCATGAATGATGCATGATATCATTTCCGTGATCTTCTAGGCAAGTTTTGTTAAGTCCGACATCATCTTCAATGGTCGTTTAACCCTGCAAAACAAAAGGCAAATATGTTTTTAGGAAATCATGTCAAAAACGAGTCTTGGCCTCTATACTATTTTAATTTAGTTATCGTTTATAAGAGTGTGTCGGTTCTTATTGAGAATCATGTTGTAGGTACCCATATATGATCAACTTAAACACTAAAGCATGGTGACTTAATGGTAGTGGTGGTGGTGTCGTGAGATAGAGAGGATAGGAGAGAAAGAGAGAAAAGGATAAGGATTCTATTAGACACACCCAACGCCTCCCTTGATGGGCTTGGGCTTGGGTTTGGTTCGTGGGCTAGACTTAGGATGCTTACACTATTAGACTAAAACGTATAGCTTATTAGCTTAGATCATAGCCCGATTTTAGACTTTTACTTATTCTATAACAACGTTACAGGTTCCCAACAGTAGAATGACCATCACTTCTATCACTATATATACTACCTCCGTCCCATAATAATTGTCAACTTTGACTTTTTTGAGTTTTTTTTATTAAACTTTGACTATGAATATTTTTATTTGTGTAATATAATACTTGATGAAAAATATATGGATAGATTGAGTTTTAAATGTATTTTCATTGTTATAATTAGGGATGTTCATTAATTGGTTACACCCAATAAACCGACCGAACCGAATGACTTTGGGTGAAGTGGGTTTGGCTTATTTGGTTTTGGTTTGGATATTTGGTTGCACCTGATAACGATGACGGTTAACTGGATTGGCTTTGGGTCCAATATCTTTATTCGGGTATCACCCGAATACCCAAGAGGTTTAGACCAATCAAAGAAGCTATTACGAGTATATAGTAAGGAAACTTTTTAATCAAATATAAATGGCACGTCTTATACTTTTATCTAGTATGGAAATTATTTAATATTTATAGAAACTAATTATAGAAAACCAAAAATCTCGCATGCACATTCTTCTTCATTTCCTTAATCAACAATTTATTATATTTAAAAATGGCATCACAGAATGGTCTTACTTTATTTGCATGTTTGATTTTTTTTCACGGTTTGATACCTTGGTGTATTGACGAGCTAGTGATTTTACAAATATGCAGTTTATTGATTTGCTCTAACTTCTTAGTTCTTACATTGAGCTCTTCTGTTGATTTTACAAATTTAGATCATGATATGCGGAAGTCGTATAATATTGACATAGAATCTCGCAGAGTGTTCTCCAATATTTAATAAAGTTAAGAACATGTTACACTTTTTATGTTGTCTAAACTGTTTCGGTTTAATAGAGAACCGAACCAAATAACCCGACTTCTTATTTGGTTGGATTGGTTTGGTTTTGATTAATTTGGTTTGGTTATTGGGTGGTCTAAAATATTTTTGAAAACCGATTAACCCAAACCGATTAAGCCTATTAAACCGTAAACCGACCAAACGTACACCCCTAGTTATAATATTCATCAAGTATAATATAACACAAATAAAAATATTAATGGTCAAAGTTGAACAAAAAAGACTCAAAAACTTCAAAGTGGACAATTATTATGGGACGTAGGGAGTAACATTTTTATATGTTTTAGATTTTTATATTACCCGGTTTTACGTTTCGCGTTTTAAAAACTTTACGTTTTCAATTACCGGGATCAAACTACACATTATACCCAACTTATCATAAATATCTCTATGTTTGGCCACCTCATATGACACATGTCTCATGGTTAAGCTAGCTAAGCACATGTTAAGTGATGCGTGTGTATATCGTTGTAGAATAGATTATATTATCAAGTTTTAAATTTATATTTAGCCGACTTATCCTATAACACACACTAACGAGCAGTGTACCCGATCAATGTAAAAAAACTTGTCACACATTTAAATGCTTAGCTGTATATGATGAGTGCTAAAATCTATTCTCTCTCAGTGGAGTCTTAGTTACAAGCGTGTAAACAATTAATAATTACTAGGTTTATGTATTATTTATCCCTTTTATAGGCTTACATTAACTATGCAAACGATGTTAATGAAGTAATTGCGCGAGCCTACATTGACAAGGCGCGATAAATCCTAATACGTAATCAAACCACATGCATAAAGAAACCAAATAAACATCAAATACTCTTTATAACAGCTGGAAAATATTAAGTCCGATCAAATAGTGAAAAAGACAGTAACTCAACCATTAACAGACTGCTAATACAAGTAAACGAGTTTTCCTATGAATTAAAGCACTAGCAGGACCTTCTTACTGCACTGAATTCTTCCCTTAGGTTGTGTCTTGTGTTGCCAATTCGTCTATATTCTTCTCCTTAGGGTTTGTGTTGCACTTGTCTCTATATCGAATGTGGTTGTCGAATGGGGTTTAGAGAGGACCTACGACACACGGTTAAGGTGGTTAAACCTTGTATACTTTGTGTGTAATGATATATTGAGTCTATATGATTAAGTACGCGGAATTTACTTAATCACACTTAGAAGGTTATGTATGTTATGGAAATGGAAGAATTATGTTTGTTACTTAACAATGAACAAAGAAAGTTTATCACTAAACGATTCAATATTATTCAAAATAATACGAGTGATCTTGTGTTTATCACTAGGGTTACAAAGACCTTGAATCTTATGTTTCTAGAATTGTGATATATGTTTTTGTTTGTTCTATGTCTTAACAGATATGAGTTCGTATTTTCACATGTATATAATCACTAATCTAAGATCTCTTTTATAGTCCAAGAGATCTATTACAATATTACTTTAAGTCTAATCAACACTTGTCTTACAAAAGATCAAGTCGAGCTAACGTATGGAAGTTTATATCTCACAAGTTGTTCAAATGAATTAATGCAAGCACATGCATCAACTTGTTGACTGAGAATATATCTAGATATTATTTTTGCATAAGAGTGACTCATACAAATAATATCTTCTTCGATCTTATCCTTGTAGCAGCTCTATGACTCATTGATCAGCAGTACCATTCTCTACTAGCAGTACCTTCTACTTGAACTAGCAGTACCTTCTTGTTCTAGCAGTACCTTGATGTACTAGCAGTACCTTGATCATGAACTAGCAGTACCTTCTTCTTAAAGTATTTTCCTATACTCTAACTTCAGAATATTTATGTAACACCCCAACCCGACAAGGGTAAAGGTATCACATCACGGTGACAAATCAGAGCATACATACACATCACACAGAGGAAGTCTTAAACATAAATCAATAAAGAAGTCAAGTCAACACGACTTGAAACCAAATACATAAGTTCCAAAAGATGAGGAAATAATCCAAAGGAAATAAATAGAAGAAATGAAATCCAAATTAAACAAATGTCAATAATAAAGGTGGTCATCTAAGGTAACAGCTCCAATGAAACTCTAACTCTCATCCCAAAGCAAAAGCCCCAGCTCCTAGCTTAGATACCTGCCGCACACGAAAAGAAAAAAACGTGCGGCTGAGCTTAAAAAGCTCAGTGAATAGATACATAAAACAAGCAGAGATAACGAAGTGCGAATCATGGCAAGGTTAAATGATAACGAATCAGATATAATATATGGTGCAATAGGAAATATCATAAGGTACAGTCAATAAAAGGGAAAAAAATAATATAGGATAGTAATCCACCACGAGCCCAGAAACATATCAGATCATATCATATACAGTAACCATAGAGGAGCGACCTCTCAGATATGTGAAGGGCATGTATAGCACACAGTACCAATCACCAGACAAATCATATCATATTATATCATATTAAATCCACTAAACAGAAACAGATCTAGGATGCATCCATACGCCCCTACCCAATCACATGCAGACCAAATCAAAGGGACGGTGTAACCAAATCACTAGGGCTACACACTAGTCATGCCAGTGGTGCATCACAGACACGGCCATGTTACCTTCATGGCTAGGGTCACAAATTTTGGCTCGGGTATCAAACTAAGAGTCAGATGTCAAATCAAATCAGAAGGTCATATCCAAAGGTCCAAAATAGATAGTTCATAACAGACAGTTCAGATCAGATGTATCAGATATAATATGCCAAAGGCCAAATCAGAGTCTAACAGATCAAGGTTTACAAAACAACGAATCATATCAAAGGTTCACAACAAAAGGGGACATAGCAATGGCTTGGGAAACTTAAACAAATCAGAAATCAGAAATCATATCAAGGGATTAAGACGCCCTTACTGAGAAAGGGCAGAGTATCTGTACCTTATTCAAATGCAAGCACAAAGAACAAAAGCAGAAAGCACTGAGAAAGATCAAGACCTCTTTCTATCCACACCTAGAGAAAGTAGAAGACAAAATTACTAAGGGGTTCAAGTTCAGATTACCATCTTTAGTTCATCTTTCCATTTTAAGAAACTTTCCAGATTTAGTAACTTTCTATTTTTAGTAGGTTTCCAGAATTAGTAAGCTTCCATATTTAGTAAGTTTCAAATGATATGAATTAAGTTAAGTCATTAATTAGCTTATTATGGAAATAATATTCGTTTTAACAAGTTATACAGATTTAAGATCAAACATGACAAGTTTTCATAGTTTAGGGTTATAAGTGTAAATTTACCAAAGTTCAAGGTTCACATTAGAAATATCATAATTATATCATTCAAACACTTATGTTCTCCAGAATTTCATATTTAGCCTTTAAGTTTCATAATTTACAAGTTACACCCCTTTACTTTATTAATTTACAATTTAAACCTTATACTTATATAAATTACAAATAAATCCTCATGTGTCCAATTTTACACAATATACACTTATTTTAATATGTTGTACGAACACCCCTTCAATTATTCATAATTTACACAATAAGTCCCTCAAGTTATCAAAGTTACATATTAAGTCCTTTAATTTACAATTTCAACCTTTAATTATTAATAATTACATATTAAGCTATTTAATTACCAAAATTACACATTACCCCCTGAATATAATTTATTACTCAAATCAACCTTAATTTTCCAGAAATTACATTTTTAGTCCCTCATTTTATTTAAATTCCAATTCGAATACACATAATTAACAATTTACATTTTAATTCCAAAACTTCCATATTTTACAAATAGCACCCTCAAGTTATATTTTATTCAAATTACCCTTGATATATAGAGTATTACAAAAATGGTCCACGACTTTTAAAAATTACAAAACGCCCCCTTAACATTTATTTTTCCAATCGGTATATACAAAATATAATCAAAATCAAACCCTAATAATCCCAATCATTATACCATCATTATTTGCAACCTTAAACAATCATTAATGACCAGAATCATACACCAAAACCCTAACCTTAATTTCCTTCTCTTTTATTTTATTTCCTTGCTTTTATTTTATAAAATCCGGTTTTAAGTTAAATTAACCACGACTCATATGGACCTCTACAATTCGAATTAACATTTTTCCCAGATCATATGCATTATATAGAGTCTAAATAAAATAGATTTCAAGCCATGAAAATTCGTATTCAATTATTTAGGGTTTTATCACGTTTTTAAGGTTTAATTCACAAATAAATTATAGATCATGCATGGTTCATTTTTATCATTTTATACACGTTATATGGACTGAGAAAAAGGCTAGAAAAATACCAGGATCAATTTAGAACGATCGGATTATTTATGGTGATTTAGGGTTTCTCGGTTCTAAGCGCTCGACACCAAGAAAATTGCCATGACCAAACGAACGATCCACACACCTCGTAGCTATTTTTCCCAGATCATAATCAATATGAAGAACATCAGAAAAATAAGAAACGGATTTTTAGATTGTCGAATGAATTATAGCAAAAATATACCTCTCGGATGTTAATCGACACAAACAATTCCACTACGATCGAACCAAGCAAGCCACGAACCAAAACTTATTTTTGTTGACTCCCTAGGATGATGAGAAATAGCAGAAAAATGCCTTTCGAATTTTAGGAGGCCGGATGAAGGAGAAATAATTTGTGTGTGTGATATTGTTAATCGGTATTTGATAATAGGGTAAATAGGAGTTTGTTATTTTTAAATAAAGAAAGACCGAGTATGGAGGAGAGGGCATGGGCACAAATCACGGCTAAATTACAGAAATTCAAAGATTATAATTTTGTTTCCATTTTTGCATTTTATCATATCTTTTAAAATCAATTTATAATAATATAATTAATTAATAAATATTTCGGTATAATAATTTGTATAATTATAATTTTGTTACTTCCCAAAATGTCAAATGTAGCATTAGAATAAATTTTACTTCATATCTTAATCATCTCCCGAAGTTTGGAATTTATTTGGTACTTTGTAAACTTGTTAACCAAAGTTTTAGATCGTAAGGGCATTTTGGTCTTTTTACACATTTTAGATTTTAGGGTTTTACAACTTCTTCCCCCCTAAAAAAAAATTTCGTCCTAGAAATTTGCGAAGAACCGGAAACGAAACAGAACGGAAAACAAAACAAAGGCATACCAGATCAGAACACGAAATGTGGATAACTAAAATAGCTCCGATTATGATTTCATAGACGCAGAGATAAGGATACGATTAGTTAATGATGTTGGTTTCAGATTAAGCTTCTTGGCAAATGGATTAGATATGATGCAAAGACAAACGATCACAATGAAAAGAAAGCCGGTAATGGTACCTGATGAGTCCTCCGCACGATCACGAGTGTAAGCATAAACTCGTCCCAAAGTGGGTGCTGGCTTATCCGAGTCCGTTGGTACAGTATGGTTCTTCCTGGGACAGTCCTTCACCCGATGATGAGTAGAGCCGCATGAGAAACAACCGCCGGTAATCTTAAAGCAAGTACCCGGATGCGCCTTTCCGCAAGTAGCACATAGGGGTGGAGGAGGCAAAGCCTCGATAGTCCTCCTCTGTCCGCGACGATCACCATCCTGCCTAGAAGCTGACCTCGAATCCCGACCTCGCTGATCATGACCATGGTCCGCCCGATCTCGTTCCTCATAACTCCTATACTCCCGACTCTGGCCCTGACGGCCCTGCTCCCTGGAGTTTACCCGATTACCATCCCTATCCCGCTTATTAGAACCCCCGTCCGCATGCAACAACTCAATGTTGCCGGCAGCATCCGCAACAGCAGCCACATCCTCGTGCTCAAAGTTCACGATACGGTCTAATACCCATGTCTTTAATACCCACTTAAAATGACGTACCTGACGATGAGCATCCCCAGTAACCTCCGGCCCAACAAAGCTAGCCAAGCGCAAGAATCGCTGCATAAACTCACCCGAAGACTCACGATCCCCTTGACGAATCGTCGCATACTCTCTCTCGTATCTCTGCTGCTCCGATAATGGGATATACTGCCTATAGAACACCTCAATGAAGTCCGCCCAAGTACAGGTCTCAGCATAATCACCTCCCTTTGCTTGAACAAGAGCAATCCACCAATTCAGAGCGTCACCCTCTAGCTTGAATGTAGCCAAACGAGTTTTAAACTCGTCAGCACATCCGAGAACCCTGAACAATTTCTCGACATGGGTGATCCAGTCCTCTGCCTCATGGGGAGTGGCAGCGGACTTGAAAGAGAGAGGCTTGAGCTTATTAAACCTCTCGATCCAAACGTGGATACCAACTGGTAGAGCAGCGGGAGGAGCAGTGGGTGGAGTCTCGGGTGGAGCACCACCACCACCACCACCAGAAGAACTTGCACCGTTTCGGATGTTATTGGTGACCTGAGTCACCACTTGAGGAATAGCAGCAGCCACAGCAGCGGCTATCATAGCCTGAAAATCAGGGGCTTCCCCTCCACCATTCCCATCAGTGTACTGAGTAAAGCGTGTATTCACCATCTGAACGATCACGAGAATGATTAGCAACAATAGGGAAAAATAAGTACGAAAGGAAAGACGAAACCGAAACCTATGTCTACCCAAATCCTCACCAGTCAAGACTCAAATCTTAAGGGTCAAATCCTAGGGTCCATAAGACTCACAGGCCATGACATATGTACGACAGGTCGCAGCCTGGGCTCTGATACCATAATTGTAACACCCCAACCCGACAAGGGTAAAGGTATCACATCACGGTGACAAATCAGAGCATACATACACATCACACAGAGGAAGTCTTAAACATAAATCAATAAAGAAGTCAAGTCAACACGACTTGAAACCAAATACATAAGTTCCAAAAGATGAGGAAATAATCCAAAGGAAATAAATAGAAGAAATGAAATCCAAATTAAACAAATGTCAATAATAAAGGTGGTCATCTAAGGTAACAGCTCCAATGAAACTCTAACTCTCATCCCAAAGCAAAAGCCCCAGCTCCTAGCTTAGATACCTGCCGCACACGAAAAGAAAAAAACGTGCGGCTGAGCTTAAAAAGCTCAGTGAACAGATACATAAAACAAGCAGAGATAACGAAGTGCGAATCATGGCAAGGTTAAATGATAACGAATCAGATATAATATATGGTGCAATAGGAAATATCATAAGGTACAGTCAATAAAAGGGAAAAAAATAATATAGGATAGTAATCCACCACGAGCCCAGAAACATATCAGATCATATCATATACAGTAACCATAGAGGAGCGACCTCTCAGATATGTGAAGGGCATGTATAGCACACAGTACCAATCACCAGACAAATCATATCATATTATATCATATTAAATCCACTAAACAGAAACAGATCTAGGATGCATCCATACGCCCCTACCCAATCACATGCAGACCAAATCAAAGGGACGGTGTAACCAAATCACTAGGGCTACACACTAGTCATGCCAGTGGTGCATCACAGACACGGCCATGTTACCTTCATGGCTAGGGTCACAAATTTTGGCTCGGGTATCAAACTAAGAGTCAGATGTCAAATCAAATCAGAAGGTCATATCCAAAGGTCCAAAATAGATAGTTCATAACAGACAGTTCAGATCAGATGTATCAGATATAATATGCCAAAGGCCAAATCAGAGTCTAACAGATCAAGGTTTACAAAACAACGAATCATATCAAAGGTTCACAACAAAAGGGGACATAGCAATGGCTTGGGAAACTTAAACAAATCAGAAATCAGAAATCATATCAAGGGATTAAGACGCCCTTACTGAGAAAGGGCAGAGTATCTGTACCTTATTCAAATGCAAGCACAAAGAACAAAAGCAGAAAGCACTGAGAAAGATCAAGACCTCTTTCTTTCCACACCTAGAGAAAGTAGAAGACAAAATTACTAAGGGGTTCAAGTTCAGATTACCATCTTTAGTTCATCTTTCCATTTTAAGAAAACTTTCCAGTTTTAGTAACTTTCTATTTTTAGTAGGTTTCCAGAATTAGTAAGCTTCCATATTTAGTAAGTTTCAAATGATATGAATTAAGTTAAGTCATTAATTAGCTTATTATGGAAATAATGTTCGTTTTAACAAGTTGTACAGATTTAAGATCAAACATGACAAGTTTTCATAGTTTAGGGTTATAAGTGTAAATTTACCAAAGTTCAAGGTTCACATTAGAAATATCATAATTATATCATTCAAACACTTATGTTCTCCAGAATTTCATATTTAGCCTTTAAGTTTCATAATTTACAAGTTACACCCCTTTACTTTATTAATTTACAATTTAAACCTTATACTTATATAAATTACAAATTAATCCTCATGTGTCCAATTTTACACAATATACACTTATTTTAATATGTTGTACGAACACCCCTTCAATTATTCATAATTTACACAACAAGTCCCTCAAGTTATCAAAGTTACATATTAAGTCCTTTAATTTACAATTTCAACCTTTAATTATTAATAATTACATATTAAGCTATTTAATTACCAAAATTACACATTACCCCCTGAATATAATTTATTATTCAAATCAACCTTAATTTTCCAGAAATTACATTTTTAGTCCCTCATTTTATTTAAATTCCAATTCGAATACACATAATTAACAATTTACATTTTAATTCCAAAACTTCCATATTTTACAAATAGCACCCTCAAGTTATATTTTATTCAAATTACCCTTGATATATAGAGTATTACAAAAATGGTCCACGACTTTTAAAAATTACAAAACGCCCCCTTAACATTTATTTTTCCAATCGGTATATACAAAATATAATCAAAATCAAACCCTAATAATCCCAATCATTATACCATCATTATTTGCAACCTTAAACAATCATTAATGACCAGAATCATACACCAAAACCCTAACCCTAATTTCCTTCTCTTTTATTTTATTTCCTTGCTTTTATTTTATAAAATCCGGTTTTAAGTTAAATTAACCACGACTCATATGGACCTCCACAATTCGAATTAACATTTTTCCCAGATCATATGCATTATATAGAGTCCAAATAAAATAGATTTCAAGCCATGAAAATTCGTATTCACTTATTTAGGGTTTTATCACGTTTTTAAGGTTTAATTCACAAATAAATTATAGATCATGCATGGTTCGTTTTTATCATTTTATACACGTTATATGGACTGAGAAAAAGGCTATAAAAATACCAGGATCAATTTAGAATGATCGGATTATTTATGGTGATTTAGGGTTTCTCGGTTCTAAGCGCTCGACACCAAGAAAATTGCCACGACCAAACGAACGATCCACACACCTCGTAGCTATTTTTCCCAGATCATAATCAAAATGAAGAACATCAGAAAAATAAGAAACGGATTTTTAGATGGTCGAATGAATTATAGCGAAAATATACCTCTCGGATGTTAATCGACACAAACAATTCCACTACGATCGAACCAAGCAAGCCACGAACCAAAACTTATTTTTGTTGACTCCCTAGTATGATGAAAAATAGCAGAAAAATGCCTTTCGAATTTTAGGAGGCCGGATGAAGGAGAAATAATTTGTGTGTGTGATATTGTTAATCGGTATTTGATAATAGGGTAAATATGAGTTTGTTATTTTTAAATAAAGAAAGACCGAGTATGGAGGAGAGGGCATGGGCACAAATCACGGCTAAATTACAGAAATTCAAAGATTATAATTTTGTTTCCATTTTTGCATTTTACCATATCTTTTAAAATCAATTTATAATAATATAATTAATTAATAAATATTTCGGTATAATAATTTGTATAATTATAATTTTGTTACTTCCCAAAATGTCGTATGTGGTAGTAGAAATAATATTACTTCGTATCTTAATTATCTCCCGAAGTTTGGAATTTATTTGGTATTTTATAAACTCGTTAACCAAAGTTTTAGATCGTAAGGGCATTTTGGTCTTTTTACACATTTTAGATTTTAGGGTTTTACAATTTAATTCCCAACAATCCTCCCCTAAATATGTGAATCATTTCAAACATGTTTTCTGAATTAAATGAGGACTTGAGAAGATCTTTCAAACACTTCATGAATCTGAACTATTCTTTTTATTCTGAACTGATCTGCTTTGTTCTTCTTTGACTTCAGCAATATCAAAACATTGTACCAAAATATGGTGCAATTTCCTTGGATGGAGGAATTGTAAGAGGCAATGATTTCAACAAGTGAAATCATCTATCAGCATCCCTTTGCAAGTGATAAACAAACATAATGAACTGAAATTGAAACTTTCCTTCGTTTGATCTAGATAGAACTTTCTCCTTTAGGAATGCTTCATCCCTTCTAGATATATGATCTATTCTTGTCATTTTCAACCTCTATGTCATCATCTTGTATGCTCTTATCTTCTCCTTCCTTCTATTGGATTATTCTTCCTTTACTGGGCAATTATTTCCTCCTCTGAGATTGTAACCTCCCCTGAAGCAAATAACTTTGTTTCATCCTCCCCTTGTTTGGAAGATCTCACTATGTACCTTTGACTGATCTATCAATGTGAACTTGTTGTCAGACAATATTGTACATGAAGCCATCAATTTCTTAAAAGTTTAAGTTGCTGTCCTCATCACTTCTAGGTGTGTTAACTCCTATGAGAGGTGAATCAGTGGACATTTGATTCATGGTCCATCAATGGATGGTTTTTGTGAATCCTTGAAAATCCTTGTTTAAGAAATTATTTGACTTAGCAGTATGTTCATGATTTTAGAATTGAAAAATCATACTGCTTCCAACCATTTTGAAAGGATTAAGTGTGTAACAGACACTTAATCAAAATTTCGGTTTAAAGCAACCTCTGGTTGTGTGAGAACCAATGTTTTTCAGTTATAAATAACTGCCTGTGTAAAGATAAATCTATTCAAAAGATTTTCTTGACAGGGTTTCCAGCTCATAGCAATTGTTGCCTCTAACACAAGTGTTAGATTCACTTTCACTAGCTGTTCTTTCTATCAGATGTCCTTAGACTTACTCATTATACTTGAAAGTATAAAATGATAGAAAGTGAGTTGCATCAGTTACTATCTGATCAACTAAGTCATCAATTCAATGTGAAATATCATAACTAGGTTTCAAGAAAGAAGTTTTAAGGAGGTTAAATTCCTAAACTCAGTCCATCATAAACCTACTATGTTAGCAATTGGATAAGCATTCTGCTGCTCCCATTTCACTTGAAATCTCCTTTGTGTTCACATATTCATACCTGAAATAGTTAGTCTAAAACCAAAAGAACAATGTACAAAGTACTTGTCTTGCATTAGAATAAGCATAGAACCAACTGTATGAATAACACAATTTACATTTTTGATATATTAGCAGTACCAACAAAAATTTATGTACATAAACACATCATTTGAAAAATTTAAAGATTAAGCATTCCAATACTTGCTACTAAGTACTCAAATCTTCCAACATCAAAAGCTTTTGTAAGTAGATCTGCAAAATTATATTCTGAAGCAATTTTCATTACTTGAATTAATCTTTTCTCATTGCAATCTCTAATAAAGTGATGTCTAATTTCAATGTGTTTTGTTTTAGAATGTTGCACTGGATTTTTAATAATACAAATTGTACTACTATTATCAATATGAATAACAGTGTTTAAGAAATTGTACCCATAGTCAAGAAGTTGGTTTTGAAGCCATAAGACTTGAGCACAGCAACTTGCAGCAGCTATATATTCAGCTTCAGTTGTTGAATTTGCCACACTTGTTTGCTTCTTACACTGCCATGAGACAAGTCTACATCTAAGGAATTGACATCCTCCAGTTGTTGACTTTCTGTCCAAGCTAGCACCAGCATAATCACTATCCGAAAATGCTACTAAGTCAAAAGGAGAGTCTCTAGAATACCATATACCCAACCTTGGTTGTCCTTTGAGATATCTAAAAATTCTCTTGACTGCAGTTAAATGAGAAATCTTTGGAGTAACTTGAAATCTTGCACAAACACAAACAGAGAACATGATGTCAGGTCTAGATGATGTAAGATACATCAAAGAGCCTATCATAGATCTGTAAGTGTGTACATCTACATTCTCTCCATCTTCATCTTTCAGAAGGTGCTTCTCTGAGTCCATTGGTGTGCTTGCCATTTTTGAATCAGCAAATTGAAACTTTCTAAGAATTTCTGCAACATATTTATCTTGAGAGATAAAAATGCCTTCAGATGATTGTTTAATTTGCAAACCCAAAAAGAATGTGAGTTCTCCCATAGAACTCATCTGAAACTTATCATGCATAAGTTTCTCGAATTCTAAACACATTTCCTTCCTTGTAGATCCAAAGATAATGTCATCCACATACACCTGCACTAACAGAAGATCCTTCTTGTGATGTTTGATGAAAAGTGTCTGATCAATCTTTCCTCTTTGAAATCCATTTTCTAATAAATAGGAAGCAAGTGTTGCATACCAAGCTCTTGGTGCCTGATGTAGGCCATATAGAGCTTTCATTACTCTGTACACTTTGTTTGGATGGTCAGGGTCAATGAAGCCTGGGGGTTGTGAAACATACACCTCTTCTCCAATTGTTCCATATAAAAATGCACTCTTGACATCCATTTGGTAGACTGTGAAGCCTAAAAATGAAGCATAAGCTAGAAACAGCCTAATTGCCTCAATCCTTGCTACTGGAGCATAAACATCATCATAATCTCTCCCTTCTTCTTGTGTGTACCCTTGGGCTACTAATCTAGCCTTATTTCTAATAACTATCCCTCTTTCATCCCTTTTGTTCTTAAAAACCCATCTAGTGCTAATCACCTTTTCATTTCTAGGTAAATCAACTAGCACCCAAACCTTTTGAATCTTGAACTGAAGAAGCTCTTCTTGCATAGCCTCTACCCAGCTTGAATCATCTAGGGCTGTAAGAATATTCTTTGGTTCCTTTTGAGAGAGAAAACATACAAATAAACAAGAGTTTGAAACCTCATGTTGTTTTGAAGCATAAAGAGCATCAAGAATCCCTTGTTGGTCTGAAGAGACCAGTTGTCTTCTTGTCTTTACACCAGATTGTACATCTCCAATCACATTATCCAGGGAGTGAACTTTGTGAATTCTTGTGTGTAGTGTAGAAGGAACTTGATAAGATGATGGAAGATTACCCAAATCCACTTCATCTTGTTGGAACTCTGCTTCTCTTGAATTTAAAGGACCAACAGTATCTTCAAATGAACTAGCCGTACCTCCAAATGTACTAACAATACCTTTATAGATACTAGCAGTACCTTGCTCTGTGTCAGCAGTACCATCAATATTTGAAATATTGAGTTGTTCCTTTGTTCCATCATTCTTGTACTCATCTTCAACATCTCCTTTAGCTTTACTAGAAGAAGATACATCATTTGTTGAAGTTGATTCCACACCTGAATTTGACCATATTGGCATTGTGCCATCAGATTGATCTTTATCTAACTCCACCTCATTTGTTGCTTGTGAACTTGAAAAATTATTAGTTTCTGCAACAAAAGGTATATAATTCATAGAATTTGTTAGATACTCAAGATCAAATATCCATTTTGGTCCTTGGCCTACTACATTGGATTTGTTTTCCAGAAACTCCACATGTAGTTCTTCTTGTACTTTCTCAGTTCTTAAGTTGTAAACTCTAAAAGCTTTGCTAACAAGAGAATATCCAACTAAGAAACCTTCATCTGCTTTACCATCAAATTTTCCTAAATGGTCTAAGGTATTGAGAATTGTCACATGACATCCAAAAGGTCTAAGAAATCCTATTGAAGGAGTTCTACCATTAAAGAGTTCATATGATGTCTTATTGTGAGGCTGCACAACTAAAACTCTATTTTGAACATAGCAAGCAGTGTTGATTGCCTCTGCCCAAAAGATTATAGGTAGCTTAGAATCAGCTAACATTGTTCTAGCAACTTCAATTAGTGTTCTATTCTTTCTTTTAGCCACACCATTCTGTTGTGGTGTTCTAGCAACACTATATTCTCTTCTAATACCTTTTTCTTTGTAGAAATTATCCATAACTCTATTTTTAAACTCTGTCCCATTATCACTCCTAATGACTTTTACTTTCTTGCTTACTTGATTTTCTATCTGTGTAATGAAGTCCTTAAGGATGCTTGATGTTTCATCCTTAGACACTAAAAAGAAAACCCATGTAAATCTGCTATAGTCATTAGTTATAACAAGACAATATTTTTTATGTTGCATACTCCTTACTGAGACAGGTCCAAATAAGTCCATATGAAGCATAAACAATGACTGATTAATAGATTTAAAAATCTTGGGCTTACAAGTGGCTTTGTGTTGTTTGCCTTTTAGACAAGCAATGCATGTTTGATCATTTTCAAATCTTTTGTGAGGTAAACCTCTTACCAAACCATTCTTAACAATTTTATTTATGGTTTTGAAATTAATATGACCAAGCCTTCTATGCCATAACATTGATTCATCCAATATGGCCTTTGCAACAAGACAAGTTAAATCATTTTTAGGAATAATGTTCTTCATATCAACACTATACATATTGGCCTTTCTAGGAATTCTAAGAAGCACTTGATTTTCATCAGGCATCTTAAAATCCTTAGATAGAACAAGACATTCAGTGTCAGTAAAGAGAACATTGTTCTTTTTGTCACACATTTGTGAGACACTAAAAAGATTATACTTTAGCTCTTGAACATAGTACACATCTTCAAAATCTAAATTTCCGGTTTTAATTGTACCTTTACCAGAAATTTTGCCACGAAAACCACCTCCAAAGGTAACATATCCTCCATTGAAAGCTTCAAAATCTGAAAGATAAGACATGTTGCCTGTCATATGCCTTGAACATCCACTATCTGAGTATCCTTGATCTTCTTGTTTATCAGTTGAATGTTCCTGCACACAAATAAGAGTGTTAGTTTTCTTTGGGGATCCAAGCCATTATTGACTTGGATCTGCCTCTTGCATCAATGTAATTTAATCTTTTAAGGACAGTTGATGCAACATTGGATTTAAGAATCCAACATGCTGAGGCCTTAACAGCATTTGCCCTATTACCCTTAGCAGCAGAGTGAGTAACATGCTTAGCAGAAGTAACTGCTAGCTTTGAAGTCACACCCTTTGGTCTCCAAATTTGTTTGTGGACCATTGCTTTTGTTTGAATGGGCCTTAGAACAGTTTTAGATGCATGTATGAAAGTTGTTTTTGCATCCTTATCTGTTGATTTTGGGTTAACAGTCATCAAAGGTCTAACAGTACCTTTTGTTCTACCCGTACCTTTTATTTGTACTGGCAGTACCTTTTTATCTGTATTAGCAGGACCTTTTTGTCTGTCAGGACCTTTTGGTCCAGACTTGTTTGAGACTGTTCTGGGCTTTGTTCTATGAGTGTTAGAGTGAAAGTGAGTTTGAGGAGTTTGCCTTTTGTAGTTCACCCTATTGTTTTCATACCCAGTTACCCTTTGGTTGCAGAAAGCTGCAAGATGGTCAAAACTACCACATGTATAACAAGCTTTGTTGTAAAGAGCAAAGTCATCACCTAATTGGTTAGACTTGAGGTTGTTCCAATTCCTTTGGTTACCTCTGGGCTTGTTTGTAGTTCTATATTGTTCACAATATCTAACTGGTTTCCTAACAGTCTTAACATTTGACTTAGGCCTGTTAGTGTTGTGATTGACTATCTTAGGAACACTTGTTCCTACTTTCTTAACCAAGACAGGTTTAGACATAACCTGTTCTTCTTCATCACTATCACTATCAGTTGTACAATCTTCAACAACTATAGTTTCTCCTTTCTTAACAAAGGACACCTTGTCCTGATAAGATAAAGTTTTATCTAAACTTTTACTTACCTTTTCTATCTTAGGACTCTTAGTGGCCTTAGAACCATATTCCATGATTGGTTCTTGAAACTCAGCTAATCCTGTGTGTGCTAAATCAATACCTGGAGGTGAATGAACACCTCTGTATGGTGGGGGGACAGACTTAAATCCAACACCAGAATTAACCTTATCAATAACTTGAGCTTCCCAAAGCTTATTGAATCCATCTGAGGCATGAGCCAAAACATCCACAGATATCTTAACATTTTCTCTTTCATTTTTGTGTTTAGCTAATGAATCATTCAACTCAACAATACACTCATCTCTGATCTTAATGTCATTTTTTAGTATATTGATGTCATTAGTAAAATGAGATTCATTACTTTTAAAATGTAAGACTTGTTTTTCTACAACACCTAGACCTCTTTTGTGATTAGCTAAATTAAAAAGAGTATCAATTAGCTCTGCTCTATGAGCATCAAATCTCTTACTAAGGTCTTCATAAGCTTTAAGATTAGGACATGATTCAGTACAAGTTTGAATAGAATTTACCTCTGAATCAGAATGAGCCATTAGAGCAAATTCATTGGCCATAAGAGCAGCATTTGGTGGTGCTTCCTCTTCAATAGCCATAGAGCTCCAATCATAACCAATACCATCAATAGCCAACATAGCCTTTGGCTCTTCAACAGTAACTTCCTTTCTCCTATCTTGCTTATACCATGTGTTTCTATTCTCTTGCTTTCTTGGGCTTCTACACTCCTTAGCAAAGTGTCCCAACCTATGACAGTTGAAACATTCCACTTTCTTCTTATCAAACCCAGCAGTGTCATTACCATTTATGGTAATTTGCTTCCCAGTTCTCTGCCAATGCTTCTTGGCCCTCATGCTGAGCAAAGCAACCTGCCATTTGATGTCCATCTCTTCCAAATCATCACCATCAACCTGCTCAAGGTCTTCATGATTTAGAGGAGAACCACTAGATTGACTAGACATGAAAACATAGAATGCTGGATCACCAAGTCCTGCAACAGTCTTTTGTGAACTAGTAGAAGGACCACCATGAGTAGCATTAGAAACACCTTCAACTTCTTCTACCTCTTCAGACTTACCAATACTAGGAGATGACAAAAGTGCCACGTTCCCAGAACTAGTACCATAAATTCCATATTTTTTAAGACTTTGTTCAACAATTTTGAAGTTGTTGTACAAATCATTGAGCTTCATTGTTTCAATGTCTGGTTTGTTCATCCAGACAATAACATGAGTATGGAACTCATCAGGTAGACTTCTCAAAAACTTCATGTTGAGATCTTCCTTCTCTGTCTCAACACCCAACACAGCCAACTGACTGACAAGCTTGTGTAACCTTGAGAAAAGCTTATCAAGAGACTCATTACTAAAAGCAGTAAAGTTTTCAAATTGTTGCTTTAGTAGTGTCTTCTGTGTCTTTTTGGTAGTTTCATTACCACCAAAATATGCACAAATCTCTTCAAAAAGAGTTTTTGCATCAAGATACTTGTTAAAAGATAGCATATGTTCACTAGGAATGGTCATAAGCAACAAATTTCTTGCTTTCTGATCATTTCTCTTCAGTATCTTCTCTTCATTTGACACTGGTCCAGTATTTCTTTTCCTAAGTGTTTTACCTTCTAGGACAACATCTGAATAGCTTGGTGAAAAAGAATCACCATATATAATGATATCCCAAAGAGTGTAATCTTGGACCATAAAATATTGCTCAATTCTCATCCTGCATAACTCAAACTCATTTGGTTTGATCATGGGCAACTTTGCAGCAACATTTGTTTGAGCATCATGTGCATCCATTTCTGTTTCTTCTAATTCAATTATATCAGCCTGTCTGCTCTGATACCAACTGAGAGGACCTACGACACACGGTTAAGGTGGTTAAACCTTGTATACTTTGTGTGTAATGATATATTGAGTCTATATGATTAAGTACGCGGAATTTACTTAATCACACTTAGAATTTTATGTATGTTATGGAAATGGAAGAATTATGTTTGTTACTTAACAATGAACAAAGAAAGTTTATCACTAAACGATTCAATATTATTCAAAATAATACGAGTGATCTTGTGTTTATCACTAGGGTTACAAAGACCTTGAATCTTATGTTTCTAGATTTGTGATATATGTTTTTGTTTGTTCTATGTCTTAACAGATATGAGTTCGTATTTTCACATGTATATAATCACTAATCTAAGATCTCTTTTATAGTCCAAGAGATCTATTACAATATTACTTTAAGTCTAATCAACACTTGTCTTACAAAAGATCAAGTCGAGCTAACGTATGGAAGTTTATATCTCACAAGTTGTTCAAATGAATTAATGCAAACACATGCATCAACTTGTTGAATGAGAATATATCTAGATATTATTTTTGCATAAGAGTGACTTATACAAATAATATCTTCTTCGATCTTATCCTTGTAGCAGCTCTATGACTCATTGATCAGCAGTTCCATTCTCTACTAGCAGTACCTTCTACTTGAACTAGCAGTACCTTCTTGTTCTAGCAGTACCTTTATGTACTAGCAGTACCTTGATCATGAACTAGCAGTACCTTCTTCTTAAAGTATTTTCCTATACTCTAACTTCAGAATATTTAATTCCCAACAGGGTTTATATTGTTTCTGTCAGCAGGGTCGATACGGCGTATGAACTAAGTTGATACGGCGCATGTAACACCACAACCCGACAAGGATCAAAATGCCACATTATGGGGTCAACAGAACAAACGCAAGCGGAATACTTTTATAATTACTAAGGTTACAAAAGTTCAAAATGAAACTAGGGACATAATAAATCTAAACAATAATGACTATCAAACTAGAATACAAGTCTGAACAAATCTAAATGGAAGTTAACTTCAAAGTCTAATCCAAATGCAACGGGGATCTATCGTCAGGGTAGTCCACTAAAAGCTCCTATGCACTCTTCACTCAAACTTAGCTTCCAACCTAAAACTTGCCGCACGAAAGAAAATGCGGCTAAGCTTAAAAAGCTCACTGAATATATATATAAACAAAACAGAAACGATAATAAGCATAGTAAAATGAATATGAATCAAATGGCACACAAGCATACACATCAAAGTAAGAATAGCTCTAAAGTCAAGGAAATAAACGTCAACGAACACGTCCAAATGAGCCACTCGAATGGACCAAAGATACCTAACAGATAGCCACGAGCGTGTCTAAACGAGCCACTCGAATAGACCAAATAATCACATAATCCGTCAATTCATATTGTATAAGGAGGGGAGACCTCTCAAGTACCTGAATAGTGAGTGGGGTATAAAGCACATACAGCCAGTCACCAATCAAATCAAATCACATATCAAATACCTAGGATGCATCCATACGCTCCCTGCAAAACATAATACATATGAAAGTACGAGACTATACATATATATAATAGAATGGCCAGCTGAGCCATAATAATATAATCATAACAGAAGGGAACGCCGGGGATCAATCACACCTCCCCAGGAAGTGTCATGCCATTGGTGCCTGATGCGTGGGTTTTGCAACCTTACAACAGGTTTTACCTCTCGAGGGATCTCAAGAGGCTTACAACCCCACCAGGCAGTGTACCTGACCGATGTAGTATAGTGTAGTGGTAAGTACGGGGGATTGATCGTTCTCCACAGGGAATAGTGTTCGTTAGGTGTGAAAGGCTACTCTAATTAGGTCTAAGGGTCGAGGAAGATTCTTTTTATGTTTTTATAGTTTTTTATGAAAGCAAGTAAAATCTCGGTTTTGAAGGAGTGGGCGGAATTAGTTGCTAGTCAACTAACCCAAATTACTACAAATGCAATAAAATAAAATAACAAAAATGAAAAGTGGTGAGAAACTTATGTGTAGAGAAATGTGTTTACTTAGATTTCCTTACTCCCTAGCTATCTTTTACCGGTTAATTAGTGTGCATTAGTCGCGTGGATGACGGGTGTATTCCTTAATACCATTCGTGGGGTGGCGTACTTACTTCCCCAAACTCTACAAGCTCCTACTTCACTCCTATGTCGAGCCGGCTAGGAAGCTCCTAACATGGGATCACTAGAATTCGCTTGTGCATTAAATACAACCATAAAAACCTTTAGTACGCGTTTGGTTCATGTTTCTTAAGACGTTCAAGCAAGTTACCGAATAGGAAGTTAGCCAGTTTTCTTAAGCCTAACATAGATAAACAATCATCCAATACAACTAACAACACACTAACAACCAATAATCAATAGCTAGGTTTCATTAGATCTAAGCAAACACAAGATAATTTAGCCTAACATGTTAAACAAAAGACAAGCATAAGATAGAATCAAACAACACATAGACATATTGAATGATTAATTGATAACTTATCTTTCAATGAAACATGGAAGATCTCAAGGCAAGAAGCCCTGAAAAAGGAGCTAAAATCGTCCTAGGGTTTTATCCCAAAATTCCACACACTAAGCTCTCCCTTAATGACAAAAAATTAGAAAACTATATATAGACTTTTACATCTGACGGCGTCACCTTATGGATTGTGACGCCGTCACCTCGCCGCTTTTAGGGTTCTCGGATGACCATCTTGACGCCGTCCCTCTTTAATTCTCCAAAATCCGTTCTGGCCTATCAAGGCTTGACGCCCTCACCTCTTGAACGTGACGCCGTCCCCTTGTGAATTAAGCCGTGACGCCCTTGATTTAGTTAAAGCGTGACGCCGTCAGAATTCTCATGCTAACTCACTGGCCCGTCATGAGTAAATTTCACATCCCACTTTTCTTGCCAAGGCATGACGCCGTCTGGAGTTAATGTTGACGCCGTCAAAGGTAACTTTCAGCACAATTTTGAGACTTTGCCGTTTTCTTCACTTTAATGCTCCAAAAACGTCCAAAATGCCTCCTTTTCCAGATTTCTCCTCAAAAGTACCTAAAATGACAAAAGGAACGATTTAGGGCGATATTTGATCAAATAAATACGATTTCGGGCTTAAATGACCCCTTAAAAGCGGTACACTTTTCGCCTCATCAAATACCCTTACACTTGAGATTTGCTTGTCCTCAAGCAAATGCGCTTTTATTCTAATCAAAATACAAGTTAGGGGTCATTTAATGCAAACATAAAAGTAATTACAACAAATAATCGTTCCACTTCAATCATAATAAGCACGGAGATTATAAACTAGCACCTCACAAGTAGTGTTTAGATACTCACATCTCTCAAGTGTCATCAAAATAAATCTCATAAATGAAAACGGAAAATATCTCTCACTACCTGTCATAGCAAATAGATTACCATAGGCTTGGGAAAGGATCGAAAACCTCCTCCACTAGGCGTAAGCACCTAAGATAAACTATCAAAGAGGGCTTTTAAATGGGTTATAACGTTAGGTGTAGGGAAAAGGAAAACACGGTTTGGTTGGATAAAGGATATTTTACTGGTGGCTAGTTAAAAATCTTGATCAATTACATGTACTATACAATGTTGCTAAGCCAAGACTAGACTCGATCTTAAGCTAGAAACGAAAAAACAAAATAACAAAAACATAAAACAAACATAAAATAAAACGGGATGGTAGTCCGTATGTTTTTTCTATTTTTCTTTTTCTCATTTTTTTGTGTTTTTCATGATTTTTTTTTTTTTTTTTTTTTTTTTTTTTTTTTTTTTTTTTTTTTGCATACACTTTTACCCTACCATCCAAAATAATACATCATAGGGGCGTTGCATTCCCCTTACACTTGAATTTTTACATAACTTTACAAATACTAATCTAATGACTCGAATTAAGATAATTGAAAAACTTGGAGTACTTTTAAAATATTTAGCACATATGGGGGTAATAAATGATGTTCTTCCCCATTACTCCATTACATTAGTACTTTACCCATGAGTCCCAATCGTCCCAAAACAATATGTACAAGGATATGACTCGACTTAGCAACCATGTAATCAACTAGATAATTAACTTGGGTTTAAACAAATGTTGTAACAATAATGCACTAAAAATGAGTGCATACAAGGTAGGCTAAGGCGATTTGGGTGTACATTTTAGTGGGGTGTAACAAATTCTTCCTTTAAGTAAGATGCTTAAAGGTCGAAACGAAAAGATAGGCTCTGAGGGGTGTACTAGGGGTATCGTGTACTAAAAATGAGTACAACGCAAAGGGTGTGGGAGAATTACTTGACCAATGTAGCCAATGTAATTATAACAAAAACACAGGTGTAAAACAATGGGTTAATCCTAATGCCTCTTATCATGTAGTAAATCTAACTACACGAATGTAGTCTCACTTGTGGCCTCGGAATGGTCCTAACGCAAGTTCTAGAATCTAAGTGCTACCGGTACACACATCATAGCATAAATGCTTTTCCTACCAATTCTAGGGGCGAACCTCACATATTTGGGGGTGGAAAATTTTTTAGTGGTACGGTTTTTGTGCTAGTCATATAACTCCTATCCGTGAGACGCTCATTAAGATCAAAGTTTCACTCCTATATGTTGTAAAAAATTTTAAATTTGGCACTAAAATTACCCTAACAGGTATTTATCTCAGTTTTATTACACATCTACTATTAAACAAACAAAAATCAAGCGCAATTGTATTCTCTAAAATCGTACTTTTACCCTCCCCTTACACTTAAGATGAACATTGTCCCCAATGTTCAAAATAACAAATGTAAAAGCGTAAAGTAAAAGAATGAAATCAAATACTCCCCTGATTCGTTCGGTGGATAGTGAAATTACACGGTTAAATCTTCCTCCAAGGTAATGTAGAAGCTCCATGACTAATGCATCGCCATAAGCTTGATTCCATAAACATCTCCTTGTCCAAAATAACCTGTTGAACCTGAGAAAACAAACACGAAAACCTGCATAACATCGGCGGGAAAAAAATCTATATATAAGGATATAATGCTTGTGGAATGATAATTTTGCAGATTCCTGGAGATTATAAGTTGGAGATTTAAATAAAAACTTTTCTAAAAACAAAACTTTCAAAAATTTCTGGAAATTAAATCTGACGCCGTCAGGTTATAACTCCTGACGCCGTCAGAAATGACCTGACAAAAATTTTCATTTTAAGTTTCCGGAAAATTTCTGGAAAAACCTTTACCTTACTTCCTGGAAATCCTGCAAAACATCACTATGACTCGATACAAGCATTTGACTTAAACAATTACGAATATGTATGCTAATTTATTATTATTACGATTCATGTTAATTTGTGTTCTAATAAACCGATTTAGATTTCCCTTACACTTATCTTTTGCAAAATACCTTTATATGTAGTTAAGACGAAGTTAAAAACAAAATAAAGCATTTTCACAATTTACTTTTGAACATGAATCAATAAGAATAAAAATTAAACATACATACGGAAACAAATAAAAACAAACAAACAAATAAATAAACACACAAAGCAAATAAATAAAATAAAGCTTGGGTTGCCTCCCAAGAAGCGCTTTTCTTTATTAACGAGTCTTGTAGCTAGACTCAAAGTAAGGCTCATCTAGTGTCGCTTATGCTCACGTATCCGAGTGTGAGCCATCTAATTGTTGCCTCATCTTTCTTGTATTCATCATTTAGCTCCAAACATCCATGATAGTATCTCTTATTTTTCTCATGTGGATATTTGAGCCCCTTCCTCTTATCATTCTCACTTAACAAGTCGATAGGCATAATTCTATTGCAAGATTCAATGGGGTAGTTCTTAAACCTAGGATGTGCTCGGGGCATTTGATAGACAAAATCTTCATCCCCATCCGAGAATGTAATTAACCCGTCCACAAGTTTTTCGTCAAGGTTGGTCAACCTTTTGAAGGGTTCTCCAAAAATGACTTGGGTTAATTTGTTATCAATGAATTCTCCTAAATTCTCCATAACCATAAAATCCACCAAATACACAAAACTTCCAACGAACACGTGTAGTGGCTCAATCCTAGCGACAATGTTATCCCCTTGATATTCTAGCTCATCTACCATGATTTTATTATAATTAGCACGAGAGATAATGTTCATAGGCAAAGATGAGTTAAGATAAGCATAAAAATCATGATAACCAATTTTACACGGGAATTGCATGTTAAAGAGGCTATCCTTTTCGATCTTAGTCCTAGGGTCAACATACTTAAAGGGATCAATTTCCTCTTTTCCCCATTCCTTGTTAACTACTTCTCCATTACCGATATCCTCATCGGAGTCTGAGTAGTAAAATGGACTAACATAGTCATTTTCATGGTCAGACTCCTCCATCTCAGAATTGTTACCAAAGTGGTGGTCGGGTGAAAGGTTGTTGTTTGCTACTATGGGGGCGGGAACGGGTAGTTGAAAATTTGCACGGCGAAAAACACGAATAACAGGGATCAAATGACCAATGTTACTCATGAGGTAAGTGGAAGGTATCACAAACAAAGGCACAAAGAAATAAGATAGACTAAAGAAAACCTAGAAAAATAAAATAAAAATCTCACTAGAAAGGAATCTAGTGAGTAGACCTAATAGAAATAAAAAATTCAACCTAAACAATAACTATTCCCCGGCAACGGCGCCAAAAACTTGATGCGTGGGTTTTGCAACCTTACAACAGGTTTTACCTCTCGAGGGATCTCAAGAGGCTTACAACCCCACCAGGCAGTGTACCTGACCGATGTAGTATAGTGTAGTGGTAAGTACGGGGGATTGATCGTTCTCCACAAGGAATAGTGTTCGTTAGGTGTGAAAGGCTACTCTAATTAGGTCTAAGGGTCGAGGAAGATTCTTTTTATGTTTTTATAGTTTTTTATGAAAGCAAGTAAAATCTCGGTTTTGAAGGAGTGGGCGGAATTAGTTGCTAGTCAACTAACCCAAATTACTACAAATGCAATAAAATAAAATAACAAAAATGAAAAGTGGTGAGAAACTTATGTGTAGAGAAATGTGTTTACTTAGATTTCCTTACTCCCTAGCTATCTTTTACCGGTTAATTAGTGTGCATTAGTCGCGTGGATGACGGGTGTATTCCTTAATACCATTCGTGGGGTGGCGTACTTACTTCCCCAAACTCTACAAGCTCCTACTTCACTCCTATGTCGAGCCGGCTAGGAAGCTCCTAACATGGGATCACTAGAATTCGCTTGTGCATTAAATACAACCATAAAAACCTTTAGTACGCGTTTGGTTCATGTTTCTTAAGACGTTCAAGCAAGTTACCGAATAGGAAGTTAGCCAGTTTTCTTAAGCCTAACATAGATAAACAATCATCCAATACAACTAACAACACACTAACAACCAATAATCAATAGCTAGGTTTCATTAGATCTAAGCAAACACAAGATAAATTTAGCCTAACATGTTAAACAAAAGACAAGCATAAGATAGAATCAAACAACACATAGACATATTGAATGATTAATTGATAACTTATCTTTCAATGAAACATGGAAGATCTCAAGGCAAAAAGCCCTGAAAAAGTAGCTAAATCGTCTTAGGGTTTTATCCCAAAATTCCACACACTAAGCTCTCCCTTAATGACAAAAAATTAGAAAACTATATATAGACTTTTACATCTGACGGCGTCACCTTATGGATTGTGACGCCGTCACCTCGCCGCTTTTAGGGTTCTCGGATGACCATCTTGACGCCGTCCCTCTTTAATTCTCCAAAATCCGTTCTGGCCTATCAAGGCTTGACGCCCTCACCTCTTGAACGTGACGCCGTCCCCTTATGAATTAAGCCGTGACGCCCTTGATTTAGTTAAAGCGTGACGCCGTCAGAATTCTCATGCTAACTCACTGGCCCGTCATGAGTAAATTTCACATCCCACTTTTCTTGCCAAGGCATGACGCCGTCTGGAGTTAATGTTGACGCCGTCAAAGGTAACTTTCAGCACAATTTTGAGACTTTGCCGTTTTCTTCACTTTAATGCTCCAAAAACGTCCAAAATGCCTCCTTTTCCAGATTTCTCCTCAAAAGTACCTAAAATGACAAAAGGAACGATTTAGGGCGATATTTGATCAAATAAATACGATTTCGGGCTTAAATGACCCTTAAAAGCGGTACACTTTTCATGTCATTGTTGGTGCCTCAATGACATGGCCATGGTACCTCCATGACTAGTTAGCTCGGGCAACAAAACATAACAGAAACAAAACTATCCATAATAAGCAATCATAATCAATCAGGCATATTAACTGAACAGAATCCCAATCAAGGAAATAATAAATAGATCATCATAACAGAATGGATAGCAACTGAATCATATCAAGGGAATCATAGCAAATGGATCATATCATAGTAACTGAATCGAAGTCAAGGATCGAAAAGTCATGAGATCAGAACCCTTACTGAGAAAGGGTAGAATATCTGTACCTTTTTCAAAGCAACTCAAACAAAATAGGGAAGCACTCGGAAAATAGGAATTACTCTTTCACAGAATCTACACGAATTCGGTAACTAATGATTATTAACCAATTATATTAAAAAATTAGTCGTATAATAGTTGCACAATTTTACTAAATTCCCATAAGTACTATAATGTTTTATATCTTTAAAGTAATTTACTGCTTTTCTATATCATTTTACATGCAAAGTTTCCTATTTAACACCAAGCCTCAAACATAATCGCCTATATCGAGTTACGGTATAAGTCATGCATGCTTAAGTTCCATGTTTTAAACTCCCATGCAATCCATCTCTCCATAAAAATATAGCTTACTGATGTATATTAACAAGTAAGGTTCATATCATCATTTTTCTCAAAACCACAAGCGTATAAACATGCATGTTCATCACTTTTAAAATTCTTAATTTCATAATGAGTTAATATGTTCTATACTTGCTTCAATCCACTTTACATTGGTTCTAATATAACTTTTATATATGATCATATGTAGTAATACAAGTTTTATATGTACGTGGGCATCAGATAGATCAACTCCAATATGCACACAAACACCATAATCAAACGACACATGATCGATCATTACATCTCATGCCTACACTAACCCCCATACGCACAATCTCAAACCAAACTTTAACCCCGATTAGCAAGCATGTATGCATACACATTTTAGCTACAACTCGACACCAAAAATCACACAACATCACGCGACGTGATCAAACCCTTACCGAAACACAACACTCTTGAACCCGTTTCTCGTTACCGTTAAATGAACCAAATAAAACCCAAAAGACCAACTTAACCCATCAACAAATACACCTCTTGCCTATTTTAATTTCAGTTTGTAAACCTGTTTAGAACACACTTTAGACTACTCAATTCTCATACACGAATACACCCTTTAACCGTTTACAAACGAGACACACACATACGCACACACATCTTTTAGACTTTGCATGCCCCACCCAACTCACACACAGTACTATAGTGGCGTTAGCACCTGATTGAATACCCATTGTTGTCCTATAATAATGTAATCATATTAGATCAACTAAAATTTAACAAATGCAAAAGAATCTTCACCTATTACCTATTATTTAACTGCCATATATATATAAGACGTGTTTGTTAGCATTGAAAATTAGAAAAAGGGAAGAAATCAAGTAAACCCAGTGCGAGGTTGTTGCTAGCATTAAACACAACGAGACATTGCTCACACAATTTAACAAAATCCGAGTCCTAACAATTTAATACATGCGTCCCTTTTCTTTCGTACACAACCAAATTATATAAGCGTGTATATTAGGGTTTATGTGAGGGTCGACAAGACCAGATTTGGGGCGTATGTTCACAGCAGGTTCAAGAACGAACCGAAACCAAAATTGACCTTCATAAGTTCCATACTTCACGAATTTATTTGGCGTTATAAATATGTCGTTTGATCACAGATTTATGCGACTTAGATAATTCAATGCGTATTCTTATTTTAACGAACAAGGATTGGGTTTTAGTTTTCCTTCGATTCGTATGTGTGCATATAACTCACATGTCGTGTTGAAAAAAAACACAAGGACTATATAAATGAGATATCTGGTTGGTTTGCACGAACGAAACAAGAGCGAGGTGGAACTATGATCGAACAGAATCACGATCGAACAAAAGACCACGAATCACGTTTATCACCTTCTGGTGGTCGAGGTTGATTAAAATAGAAGAGATCCATGGTCGGTTTTTGAGAGAGGAAGTGTAGAGAGAAGGCGGAGAGAAACTTTGGATATTATTGATATGTTGAATGATTTCACAGCCACACCCCACAAGTGAAGACTTGTGGGGTATTTATATGCCTTACAATACAACTATTGGAATATTACATTATAAGTCCTTGCACTATATGAATTCTAGTTGCCTACTTCCAATTCACGTAAATATCGCTCAACTTCATTTCTAACAATCTCCCTCCAGCTGGAGATATACGTGACTTGGTTACAATGATTCCTAACAAGTACATAACAATGATGAATGCAATGCTGAGGTAGAGCAGTTTCCTCTGAGGATGTCTTCGCAGCTCTTGTTCTTCTCATATCTTTCTCAGCTCACTTGAATTACTTGCAGAATCACTGTAATGATCTAATTGGGTTATTACTCCCTCCCAATTAGTAAGGCATTTTCTTTTACATGCTCCCTCCCAAATTGACAACCCATTTGATATAGCCTTGATGCTTGTTAGAAGAAGTTTCTCTGAAATTTTGCCCAAATTGTCTTCAGTCTCTTGCACAGCGGAAAATGGATCATAGACTGATAATTTGTAACTTCTTCACAGGTTTGTTTGGGGAGCATCATATCGACATCTTCATCTCACTTAGAATGCTTCCAGCTCTTCAATAAACAGCCCCGATGTACACATTTCTCCCTCCAGGATGATGACGATCTTTCGGACTCATCCTACATATGTGTACATAGACATATCAACTAGAAGCAACATACAAATTAATACCCCATGAGTGGATGTCGATAACTATTCTCTCTACAATTCTCTTCAGATCAATCTCTTCTCAAACCTCTTGTATCAAAACAACGGCTTTTTGTAGTGACTGCTGATGGAGAAACCCACTATGACGAACTTGAGACTGAAGTAAAATAACCCAGACTTGTGACTTAAACTTGCACGATAGTGTGACTAAGAACCTATACTGAGCACTATAATGTAACTCCTTAAAGCATAGGTCGTTTCATATACCCATCCATCCTTCCTTAACTGTATATGAACATCTCTTGAATTATCCACATCTTTGTGTGACACTGAGTACTACAACGTATCTCCTTTAAGTGATAGTTAACTAGGTCTTCGTCCATCCACCCCTTGACCTATGAAAACTAGATAACCCAAGACTTAGTCACTATTCTCTAAATGCTCAAACAAGGATCTCGAAGAATCATGCATCCAACCAACCCCGATATCTTCAAGATACTAAGTACACGTACTCGTGAAATTCCACTTCAAGCTCAAATAAGTAATAAACAAATAATCCCCGTAGTCACATTTTGATAACGTTCAAAATTTAGCCATTGACATTTTATTGTGATTCTTGATCAGGATCTTTTCGGCTATACGTGGTGATGTTGAAGGTGTAGTCCGATAATATTATTTGTGATTTTGGTGTGAAATATGCCATAAAATGACATTCTAATGATGCTGGAAAAATTTGAGTTTAATAAATTTTTACGCCAAAAATTCCCCGAAAAATTCGAATTTTGGGCCAAAATTTTCACTCTTGTACCAGAATTTGAATCTCGCGTAAAAATTGAACGTTTAGTCCCCTGTGAAAATTAATTTTTACTCAAATTTTGGGGGCAATTGCGATAAGATGTCCAATATCTGAATTGGGAAAAGATCTCGGACACAATTGCGATAAGGTTCTCGGATGGCATTTGCGATATCTGATGGGTCTGATTTGCGATAAAGTTGATCCAAAGCCAATTGCGATAATTCTATCGCGAATCCAATTGCGATAAAGCTGATCAGAACCCAATAGCGATAATTTTATCTGAATTCGATGTGCGATAAAATTATCTGAATTCTATTTCCGATAAAATTATCTGAATTCGATTTTCGATAAAGTCCCTATCGCAAACTTTTACAAGTTTGCGATAAATTCTGTGAATTGCAATAAGCAGCTGGGTCCTTCTGATTTGTAATAAGAGGCAGTTCAACCACTTCTTGTCTTTTAGCCACTTTTTCACTTCCCCATGCTAAGCCCATGCAATTCCACTGCCAACTTTCTATCAACTTACCAACTTGTCAACTCACATCAATAATTCACAAACAAGTACTATTCCTGTTAGAAATGAAGCTGGACGATATTTACGTGAATTGGAATTAGACAACTAGTTTGCATTTAGTGCAAGGACTTATTGTGTAATACTCTAATAGTTGTCAAAGTTGGCATATAAATACCCTTCAAGTATTCACTTGAAGGGTGTGGCTGTGAACTTCTATCCTTAGCAATAATATCCAAAGTTCAACTTTCCCCACCTTCTCTCTACTCTCTTACTAAAATAACTATGGATCGATCATACTTTGCATCACCTCGACCACCGGAAGGTGTCATAAGCCGATTCTTGGTCGTTACAATTGGTATCAAGAGCAAACTTGGGAGATTCAAGGTGAATCGTGGTGTGTTTTAATTTTTTGTTGTTCGATTCTTGTTACAAAATCATAATCTTGCGTGTTGTTTTCTGTGAAACACAACCATGTGTGTTTTGTGTTGCTATTGTACACAAGTATCAAGAACAAAGGAGTATTTTTGGTTGATCTTAGAAAATAAAACATCCACTGTCACTTTTTCTTTTTATAGAAAAGTGACAATTTGTGTTTTACTTCCTTTTCGATCAATACAAAAATCAAGAGAAAAAGTTGTGTTTGTTTGGTGTTTGTTCGAATTGGCTATGAATATTACTAGTTTTTTCTCTCATACATTGGTTTGGAAGATCAAAATATTGGTGTGTTCTTTATTTCTTCAAATCGACTAGAATCAAAATCTTGTTTAAAGATTTGTGATTTTGGTTAGTTTAGTGAATTATTTGATTTGAAAGAAGTGGGTGAATATTGTCAGTAAAGGTTGCTAGTTGGTGAAAAGGTGTAAGGCTTCACGTGGGCATAGTACTCTAAAGTCAACAAAAGTGGCAAATATCTGAAATCTTTCGGAATTGCAGAAAAATCTCGCAATTGGCATCCTTCTCGCAATTGACGAATTCTGTCGCAATTCAACTACTGTCTCGCAATTGATTCTGTCACAATTGGGTCTCGCAATTGATGTTCTATCGCAATTGGAGCATATTATCGCAATTCATCTCGCAATTCATGTTCATCTCGCAATTGCAGCAGTTCTTCGCAATTGGGGCTGTTTTATCGAAATTGGTCTCGCAATTCACATTTTGTCTCGCAATTGGTGCAATTTTCAGAGTTGGCAACTTTAGTCCTTGTACTTTCAGCTGCCTTAAGAGATCTTTCGGATTTGACACTTTTGGCCCTCGCAATTGTGATTAAAAGACTTCAAAGTTAGATAACTTTTAAGGATTTGATTCGAACGTAATTTCGTCAACTCGAAAGTGAACTCGGTATTTTTACTCTTGTATAAGAGTGTAAAATACTTCGACAAACGGTTATCTACTTTCTTGTATAAGATTGTTAGATGTTATATAAATTACGAATTTATATAAATAAGATATATTTCTATCTAAATTGATATTTTGCCATAATTTGTATAAATTTTGGTCAAATTGAAATTTCTATAGAAAGTGTCGTGTTTATCTAAATTGTAATTTACATATCCTTTTGTCGAAATTGTAAACTTTTGACTTTTTCTTAATTATACTTGAATCAAGTTTCGTAACGTTATTTAATTTGTTACAACACCATCGATCAACAACAACACAACAAGACTTCACAACAACAACCAAATTTAACCGTCAACATCACCACGTTTTTGCCGAAAAGATCCTGATCAAGAATCGCAATCAAATGACAATGGCTAAATTATCAACTGTGACTACAAGGATGATTCATTATTACTTACTTGAAGTTGAAGTGGAATATCACGGGTGCGTGTACTTAGTATCTTGAAGATATCGGGGTTGGTTGGATGCATGATTCTTCGAGATCCTTGTTTGAGCATTTATAGTATAGTGATTAAGTCTTGGGTTATCTAGTTTTCATAGGTCAAGGGGAGGATGGACGAAGACCTAGTTAACTATCACTTAAAGGAGATACGTTGTAGTACTCAGTGTCACACAAAGATGTGGATAATTCAAGAGAGGTTCATATACAGTTAAGGAAGGATGGATGGGTATATGAAACGACCTATATGCTTTAAGGAGTTACGTTGTAGTGCTCAGTATAGGTTCTTAGTCACACGTTCGTGCAAGTTTAAGTCACAAGTCTGGGTTATTTTACTTCAGTCTCAAGTTCGTCATAGTGGGTTTCTCCATCAGCAGTCACTACAAAAAGCCGTTGTTTTGATACAAGAGGTTTGAGAAGAGATTGATCCTAAGAGAATCGTAGAGAGAATAGTTATCGACATCAACTCATGGGGTATTGATTTGTTTGTTGCTTCTAGTTGATATGTCTATGTACACATATGTAGGATGAGTCCGAAAGATCGTCATCATCCTGGAGGGAGAAATGTATGAAATGTGTACATCGGGGCTGTTTATTGAAGATCTGGAAGCATTCTAAGTGAGCTGAAGATGTCGATATGATGCTCCCCAAAGAAACCTGTGAAGAAGTTACAAGTTATCAGTCTATGATCCATTTTCCGCTATGCAAGAGACTGAAGACAATTTGGCAAGATTTTAGAGAAACTTCTTCTACAAGCATCAAGGCTAAACGGGTTGTCATTTTGGGAGGGAGCATGTAAAGAATATGCCTCACTAATTGGGAGGGAGTAATAACCCAATTAGGTCATTACAGTGATTCTGCAAGTAAGTCAAGCAAGCTGAGAAAGATACGAGAAGATCAAGAGCTGTGAAGGAACAATGAATCAAGTCTATTATACAATGAAGTCATCCTCAAAAGGAAACTGCTCTACTTCAGCATGGCTTTTATCATTGTTATGTACTTGTTTGGAATCATTGTAACCAATTCACGTATATCTCCAGCTGGAGGGAGATTGTTAGAAATGAAGCTGGACGATATTTACGTGAATTGGAATTAGACAACTAGTTTGCATTTAGTGCAAGGACTTATTGTGTAATACTCTAATAGTTGTCAAAGTTGGCATATAAATACCCTTCAAGTATTCACTTGAAGGGTGTGGCTGTGAACTTCTATCCTTAGCAATAATATCCAAAGTTCAACTTTCCCCACCTTCTCTCTACTCTCTCACTAAAATAACTATGGATCGATCATACTTTGCATCACCTCGACCACCGGAAGGTGTCATAAGCCGATTCTTGGTCGTTACAATTCCCATCAAAAAGATCAAAATCTTTCCATGTGAATTATTTTCGATCTAAAAAACTTAGAACAACCAAAAAATCCAACACAGAAATACTAGATACTAGTGAAAGAATAGCAACCCTTCATAAACTACCTCGTTAGATCACAAACAACCACAACCTTGAACCTTAATCTTTGCGTACGATTCCAATAAAGACACAAACAGCCACGTTTTTAGAAGAACAAAAAACGCAACTTTTTGGTACTTATGAACATAAATCGAACACAAAGAAACTTCAAAACTGCTACTGATGAACAGTAACGTGTTATAACACACCAAAAATCACATATTTTACCTCAAACACACCACGATTCGCCCCCGGTTAGCTCTTGATACCAATTGTAATGACCAAGAATCACGTTTATCACCTTCTGGTGGTCGAGGTTGATGAAAATAGAAGAGATCCATGGTCGGTTTTAGAGAGAGGAAGTGTAGAGAGAAGGTGGAGAGAAACTTTGGATATTATTGATATGTTGAATGTTTCACAGCCACACCCCACAAGTGAAGACTTGTGGGGTATTTATATGCCTTACAATACAACTATTGGAATATTACATTATAAGTCCTTGCACTATATGCATTCTAGTTGTCTACTTCCAATTCACGTAAATATCGCTCAGCTTCATTTCTACACAAATGCTACATGTCACAATAATGAAATGTTTGATATGTCACCTCAAAATGAACAGCATCCTGAGACTCCTAATCTCATTTTCGATACATACATGGACGAACCAAGTTGTAGTAATACTAGTTTGGTAACTCCATATATGGATCCTAATGAAGAATTCGAGTCACAGCATACTGATAATGATGAGGAAACACGTGTTATGTTTGAATCATTATTGCATAATTGTAGTATTGAAATTGAGAAAGTTAAAACGGTCAATCGCGAGGTTAAGCCGCGAATGAAAAATTGACCGCTGAGCTTGAGAGTTATAAGGTGAATGCACAAGCTTTTGATTTTCATAACGATCGACAGTCAGAACTTGAACATAGTTTAAAAGATTCTGTTTTAAGAGAACAACATTTGCAAATCAAATTTGACACTCTTGATGTTAATTTGAACAATAAAATAAAATCCTTAAACACAGAAATTTCTGAACTAAACAACCAACTTTCAAAACAAAAATCAACTTATTCTAATCTTGAAAAAGAAAAGAAGGAGTTGAATGAAAGGTTTTCAAAACGTGAAAAGGATCTTCTTAAAGAGATTACTGACAAAAAGGAAACCATTGCAAAGTTGGAAGATTTACTTGTAAAAACGGGACATTCTGCACAAACAATTAATTTGTTAATAAACGATAAAAACCCGATTTTACATACATTAAAGAAAACGGCTATCGGTTGTGGAAACCCTTATTACCTCAAGAAAGCTCAGAGTGTACAGAATATGTTATATAATGGTAGTGTGCTAAATGATAATCATGATCCGATTGAGATTTATGATTCGGATGAAACGATTGAGCGTACTGAAAAGAGACGTGTCAAAATGAAACAAATGAACCTGGAAATTAAACCAATTGATTATAACAAACTTAATGCAGATTCAGGCGTTCATTTGGTTCAAAAAGAGTCACCATTGTTTTTTAAACAACCTGTGGCTGTCACAAAACGAATATTTGCTTCAAAACATCTGTCTAACATTCAACAAATGGCATCTAAAAACACTTATGATACAAGTGCAGCTAGACTATATTTGATGGATCTTAACAAAGAATTGAAACACTTCAAAGTATTGTGGCCTCCAAAACAAACAGTCAAAAATTTGAATGGTTTTCAGGTGTTCAGGATGAAATTAAAGAGATTTTTGAAACAGAAATTAATCCACATATTGCTGCAATCTATGCGGTTGTTCAAAATGTGGAAAATAATCTTTTAAAAGAGTCTGCAGAATTCGTTAAGGATCACAAATCCTTAGTGAAGGAAGCTAATGAATACTTGGAACACATAAAAGTTTTGGAAAAGCAAAATGACTCTCTCTCTTTCGAAGCTCTATCGACCGAAATTATGTCTATTATTTACCAAACATATTCTGTGGAAGATGATGAAAGACTTTGAGATGAGACTTCTGAAATTGTTTCAAAATATGAAAAGGCACTTTTTAAGCTTGAAAAGCAAAATGTTACATATTTTAAACAACTTGATACGAAAAAGGAAGAATGCAAGTATGACAAACTGTCGTATGAGCGCTCTTATAAAAACATGCAAGGTCAAATTGATTTTTTGAAGTCTCAGCTCGCAAGTCAAAAAGGGCAGGGTGAGGAAACTACGGGTATTGCACCATCAACCCCTTGCCTAATGAGAAACAAAAAGAGAAAGCTGTTGTCAAGAACACTAATGTAATAGCACCTGGCCTTTATAGGATTAGTCCCACTATTGCGTCTACCTCTACATCTAAAACATATAGGGCGATAGACATAAGTAAGAAAGATAATCCAAAAGAGATTAGGACTGCTACAACAACATCTCAGGACAACAACATAAATTCTAATGAGTGTGCCTTACCTTCTACAGGATTAGAAAGCAACTCTAGGAGCAGAAGACAGTCTAGGAGCAATAACAAGAAACCTAGTGTCCCGCCTGTTTCTGAGAATGCAAGCAAGAAAGTAGAAGAACACCCTAGGAATTTACCGCTTTCCAAGAAGAAACATGTATCATCTAGTTGTAATGTTAAGACTTCTATTTCTAATGCATGTAATGATTCTGATTGTTTAATGCAAAAGAAAACTTTGTCTGTAAATGCTTGTGATGATAATGTTTCTAATGATGTGAAAAAGAATGATATGCTTGAACCGAAAAAGGTTCCTTTAGTAACTAAGGCTAAGTCTAGATATATTCGAAGACTTATTGAAAAAGCTAGGAAAACCACTAGCAGCCTATTGCCTAAGGATCACTCTAAGTTTTGTGCATGGAAACCAACGGGTAGAATGTTCACACTTAAGAATGGCACATTAGAAATAGTTCCCAATGCATCTAAGGAAACCAGTTCTAAGTGTAATTCACCTGTTTCATCTAACCCACTGGAACCAAATGTTAAACGGTTTCCATATACAAAATCATCTGTTCTTTGCAGGTCATTGAAATTTGTCTTTGGATCGTCGACTCGGGTTGCTCCAAGCACATGACCAGGAATCTGAAGCTGCTGATCAATTTTGTGTGGCAGTTCATGGGGACTGTACATTTTGGGAATGATCATGTTGCAGCTATTCTGGGTTATGGAGATCTTCGGTTTGGAAACTACTTAATCACTCGAGTTTACTATGTCGAAGGGTTGGGACACAATCTGTTCTCAGTCGGGCAGTTTTGTGATGCTGATTTAGAGGTTGCTTTTAGGAGAAACACTTGTTTCGTCAGGAATTTGGTGGGGAATGATCTCTTAATTGGGAATCGTGGCACCAATCTCTATGCAATTGACATAAACCAAATGGCCTCTTCATCTCCTATTTGTCTCATGACCAGGGCAGGCGAAACAAAATCCTGGTTGTGGCATAGACGTTTGTCCCATCTGAACTTTGACACGATCAACAAGCTTGCCAAAGACAATATCGTCTCCGGTCTTCCTAAATTCAAATACACCAAAGAACACCTATGTCCATCATGTGAGCAAGGAAAGAGCAAAAGAGCAACATATAAACCTAAACCCGTACCTAGTTCGGTTGATAGGTTGCATTTGCTGCACATGGACTTATGTGGCCCGATGAGAGTTCAAAGCATAAATAGGAAGAAGTATATTGTTGTAATTGTTGACGACTATTCAAGATATACATGGGTAAAGTTTTTGAGATCAAAAGATGAAGCACCAAGCACCATCATCACCTTTCTGAAGCGTATTCAAGTTTTACTTCAAGCTCCAGTTAGGATAGTAAGAACTGACAATGGCACAAAATTTGTAAATCAGGAGTTAAGAACATTCTTTGAAGAAACTGGTATTACACACCAGACATCAGCTGTCAGAACTCCACAGCAGAATGGAGTAGTTGAAAGAAGAAACATAACTCTTGTGGAAGCTGCTCACACAATGCTGATTTATTCCAGTGCTCCGTTATTCTTATGGACTGATGCTGTTTCTACTCTTGTTTTACTCAAAACCGATCCCCAATCCATCCAAGATTCAATAAAACCCCATATGAACTAATCAACAACCGAAAACCGGATATTTCTTATCTTCATGTATTTGGTGCTTTATGCTATCCAACAAATGACAGGGAAGATCTGGGAAAGTTGAAGGCTAAGGGTGATATTGGAATCTTCATTGGTTATTCTGAAAACTCGAGGGCATTCAGGGTGTATAATAGGAGAACGAAAAAGATCATGGAGACGATGAATGTGAAGTTTGATGAAATTTCACAAATGGCTTCTGAGAGACTCGCTCTAGAACCCGCGCTTAACCCGATGACTTCCGGACATATCAGTTCGGGACTCGCACCTCAAGGAGCTCAATCAATTCATGACGAACAACCCACAAATCAAGAACTGGATAATTTCTTCGAGTTCATGTACGATGAATACTATGGTGGCGCTTCGAAAAATGCATCTAACCAACATTCCGCTGCACCCACTCAACAACCACCACCACCACCACCAAATCCAGATGCATCCACAACATTCGAAGCTGGCGCACCAACTCCCTCAACATCAACATCATCTACATTTACTCCAGCAACTCCATTCATTGAAATTGTTCTACCAAGAATTGATGAGCAAGAACAAAATAATGCTGTGTTAGACGAAGAAGTCTTTGAAAACCCGTTTGGAACGGAATCTGGTGAATCATCTTCCAGATTACATGAACCGACTAACACACATTTATTCAGTCCAAGGTACCCTTCAACATTACAGTGGACAAAAGACCATCCGATTGAACAGGTTATTGGTGAACCCTCAAGACCAATTCAGACGAGAAAACAACTTCACACCGATTGCGACATGTGCATCTATGTCTGCTCAGTCAGTCTCATAGAACCTAAGAACATTCGGGAAGCAATGGCAGATAATGCCTGGATTGAAGCGATGCAGGAAGAACTTCTTCAATTTCAAATCCATGACACCTGGGATTTAGTTCCAAGACCAATTGACAAACTCGTCATTGATCTTAAGTGGTTATGGAAAAACAAAAAGGATGAAGAAATGACTGTAATTCGCAACAAAGCTCGTCTGGTGGCAAAGGGATACAGACAGGAAGAAGGGATAGATTTTGAAGAGTCATTCGCACCAGTTGCAAGGCTTGAAGCAGTCATGATTTTCTTAGCTTATGCCGCTCACAAGAACATCACAGTTTATCAGATGGACATCAAGACGACATTCTTGAATGGAACTCTGAAGGAAGAAGTGTACGTGAGTCAGCCAGACGGTTTCGTTGACAAAGATCATCCGGAATACGTCTACAAGCTAAAGAAAGCAATCTATGGTTTGAAACAAGCCCCACGGGCGTGGTATGACGAGTTATCATCTTTCTTGTTGTCAAATAATTTCACCAAAGGAATAATTAATCCGACCTTGTTTACAAGAAAATACAAAAATGACATTTAGATTGTTCAGATTTACGTGGACGACATCATATTTGGGTCCACTAATTCGAAACATTCAAAACATTTTGAAAATCTCATGAAAAGCAAATTCGAAATGACCATGATGGGTGAATTAAAATTCTTTTTGGGTTTACAAACTCATCAATCCCCACGTGGAATTTTTCTAAATCAAGCTAAATACACAATTGAGATTTTGAAAAAACATGGAATGGACAATTGTGACTCTGTTGGTACTCCAATGGTCACTTCACCAAAAATTGGCGCTGAACTATATGGGAAACCCATGGATCCGAAGAAATATCGGAGCATGATTGGTTCTCTCATGTACCTAACTGCAAGCCGACCAGATATTCATTTTGTTGTTTGCTTACTTGCACGGTTTCAGGCAAGGCCTACCGAAATTCACCTCCAAGAGGTTAAACGGATCTTTCGATACCTTCGAAGAACCATTAACATGGGACTTTGGTATCCGAAGGATTCGGAGTTTACACTAATAGTATTTTCAGATGCAGACCATGCCGGTTGCCAAGTTATAGCAAAAAGCACGTCAGGCGGAGCGCAATTTCTGGGAGAAAAGCTAGTAGGCTGGTCCTCAAGGAAACAAGACTGCACTGCTTTATCAACAGCAGAAGCTGAGTATGTGTCTCTATCTGCGTGTTGTGCCCAAGTTCTATGGATGAGGACACAGCTCACAGATTATGGTTTCTCTTTCAACCGCATACCTTTGTATTGCGATTCAAAAAGTGCCATAGCCATCTCGTGCAACCCAGTGCAACACTCGAAGACCAAGCATATTAGAGTCCGCTACCACTTCATAAAAGAGCACGTTGAAGAGGGTACTGTTGAATTTTTTTTTCTGAAGACTGAATATCAACTCGCCGATCTATTTACTAAGGCCCTCCCAAAAGAGCGGTTTGAAAACTTAGTTCGTCGAATTGGAATGCGAAGCCTAACTCCCGAAGAGTTAGAAAGTCTTCTCGAATCTTCTTGATTTATATCAACGAGCTTCGCATGTAAATATTTTTGTAAATATATACTTGTTAAAATCAATACTGTAAATATAGAAAATTTCAAAAAGCCATAAAAATATAAAACATCAAAAACCAAAAATATTCTTCTCACGACATGTCTCTCGTCTAATCAATATTCTGTACGTACTTAGAAATGTCATTCAACAATGATACGGGCATGTACAGATGCTTGAGCGAGAGTTCTTTTTTATGTTTTTCTAAAACATGTCGTTTCTCAAATTTTTCTTCATAACGGCTTTCGTGCATTTCAGTACGTAACCCGCGCTACATTGAATGACTTCTGATTATTTCCGATCAGGACTCGCAATGTTAATGGCGAAAAGCAAAAACCTTGGGCACTTAATCAAAATGATTTCAAGAAGATTTTTTCAAAGTCTTTAAATGAATTTTGTGCTCCAGATAACTCCCTCTAACACCCTTAACTGCTTTTAAACTCAAATGTTTAATAAAATGCTTTGGTTAAGGGGGAGTAGAAAAAGAAAAATGTTCCAATTTCATGCTAAAATCAGTCCGTCTCTCCACAAAAAGTTTCATTTTAATCAACTGTTTTCAAAAATACCACTTCATGCTATTTTTGAGGGGGAGATTAGGTGTTTATTATAAATATGGGGGAGAGGACGTGATTAAAATGTGATCTAAAAGAAGTTTTGTCGTTTGAATCTCAAAACGAGTTCTTCAAAAAGACTCAGCATGAACCCTCGAATTGACGAAACTAACTGTCCGTTATCGAAAAGACATGTCCGGGACGGGTAATAATTTCAAGCTGGTTTTCCAGTGATGCAAGCGTGTCTCGCAAAGGACTTGTCTGAGTAGAATGTACCAATTCGAGAGATGATCATTAAATATGACCGGGACGGGTAATAATTTCAAACTAGTCTAACTAGTGATGTAAGCGTGTCTCGCGAAGGTCATGTTCATTGAAATTCAATCATTTCAAATGTGCGAACTCTACCCAACATGTGCAATTTATTTCAAAAATGCATGAGCACATGTGAAGGGGGAGTGTTTCAAAAATGTAAAACTCTCGATGTGTTAACAAAATGTTTTTTCTTATAAACACGTTGAGAGATTTTCACAAGGTTTAATGGCATGTGACAAATAATCTAGGATAATCATGGAGTAATAAGGTGATTATGGTTAGGTTATGTCCAATGATCCGCCATAACCGGAGGGATCTACCAAAGGACAAATCCAATAGCTTAGAATTAGAAGTCCTTAGGTATGATTGAAAAAAGGAGTATAATGAGAAAGGAGAAAGAAGGGGTTGAAGAATGAAAAAGAAAAGTTTTTGTAAGGGTGAAAAGAAATAGCCCTCCATGAAAAATTAGGTCAGAAACCGGGTCAATACATCTGCTATCGGTATTCACTAAGGTGATACTGGTATTGAAGACAAGACGTCATGGACCCAGTGATGCATTGCACCACCCCTCCTATCCACTCAGATATCTCTTAAAAGATATTTGTTTCATTTCTCACGGAGAACACTGCATAATCTATCGACCTCTCATTCCGAGATGTGTTGATATTGAAAAGGTGGCACTCTGCTCCATGCCTCCGACGACTAAAACCAAAACGCACATAATTGAGTCTAGAGACATGAGATTCATCAAAGATCTCTTAGGAACACTTCCTATGCAATACACTTGTGTTCACTCAAAAGGATACAAGTTGTATGAGTCTTAATGAGATCAAAGGATCTTGCCTCACGACATGATGGACGCAGGACGATTTATTGCTAACTTTCTTATGCAGGTACCGACGAAAGTCCATCTACCATCATCATCTACTTATGACGAAGCATCTGGAATGAAGGAGTAGATCAAGGCAAGAACGACCAAGAGACGATTCTTTGAAGATCACAGTGCATGAAGGAACATTGAATGAAGACTATTTCGCATTGACACACAAAGTACAAGTCATTGAAGACAAAAGAACAATCACGGGACCATCATTGAAATGACCATCCCTTAGGGGGAGATTGTTAGCAATTAATTTTCTTAATTGCAAAAGTGATGGTCATTAGTTTGTAAGACTTAAGTGTGTAATGAAATAAGTAGTCAAAGTAGTGGGCTAGTAGTATTAGTTTTGTTATAGTCCAAATGTATAAGTGTAATACATTTACTAGTCCACTCATAGCCCAAGTCAAAGCCCATCCAAACCCATTTGGTTTGATGGTTGTACGTATAAAACACACACACTTCTCAGTTATTAGTGTGCCTCATTATTAGAAAGAGAGTGTGTGTGTGTTTACCCCATAGTCTTTGTATTATTTTCATCCTTTGAATATAAGCATTTGACTAGAAATTTAACCTAAGATCCACACATCTTTCTTGTTCTTAATATGCTTTTGTGAGTCATCAAAGTGTTCTAGTGTGTTGTGTGATAAAGAGGAAAGTATTCGGTGTTCATTCCAAGTGAAGATCGAGTGCTACAGAATCACGATCGAACAAAAGACTCACGAATCAAACTCCTTTGAACCCTAAACAACACTCACACCACAATCATATCACCTTTAAAAGTCCCTTCGTGCCTTCCTTTCTTGGAGTTTTAGGAACAGCCGACAGATAGATATTTTTAGGTTTAATGTGAGTGAATGAAATATGCAGTATGGTTGTTTATAATAAGAGTTTGATAGGGATTATGGGCTGAAAATGGGCCGAATATTTGGGAGAGTCTAGGGGTGACCACTTCTCTTCAAAAATTTTAAATAACTATGCCATCTTCAGCGTATAATAGTTTTGTACAGAACTAATAATATTCAGACACTTTATCACATTTGTTGAACGTGTGACACAAAAGAAAAAAAATTCAGACCCATAGTAGACACTTAAGTAAACGTGTGATACTCAAAGGGAAAAGAAAGAGTGAGCCAAAATTCATATATATATATATACTGAAGTTATATATATATATATATATATATATATATATATATATACACTGAAGTTACATATTTCATGTTTGTGGTTTATATTCATAACATAGGTTCAAGTATTAGATGATATAAGTTGTGTCGAATTTTATTTCATTTGGACTTAACATGGGCGTGTGATATGTGCCTATTAAATAGTGTATGTATCGATTTATAAGCATTAGGTTCAGGCTTTTTATACTGTGAAATTCTCATGTACTAACTTATCATTAATATACTTGTTTTCGGGTTCAAAAGTTAGCTTAGTAAGGGATTTTTTTAAAGTTCACGTTTTTGGGTTACTATAGCGCATCTAGGTAACTTTGCGTGGGGTTCAAGATTATAATATTCAGAAATATTCGTACACCGACATAAGATACGGCGTACCTTCAGTCTTCATCCGACGCATGTTCTTCAGTATCTTGGATTATCTTGGTGAAGTCTTGAGATTGATACGCCGCATATCTGTAATGTCATGCTACGTATCTGGAGAAAAACAAGTCGGATCTTCTCGTTGACCAAGGTTTCATATACGGCGTATGAGATAAATTCCATACGGCGCATGCTTCAAAGTCTGGCAATGGTCTTCATATTCGTCTAAGTTTTGATGTACGACGTATCTGTCTAGAATGATACGGCGTATCTTCCTTCAGTTCAGTAGACTTTTCCAACTTGATCCATTTTGCTTCCATTTACGTCCAAAATAGCCAACTTTCACCAAACGCTTGTTTATAACTGAGAATTATAAAAGTAAGTGATTAAGTATCGATTCTCATATTAAGTAACATAAAACAAACAAATAACATAGGATAAATGATGCCAATAAAATGTACTTATTTGATATCATCAAATATCTCCCCACTTGAACTTTACTTGTCCTCAAGTAAACCTTAGATTTAAACTTATGAAAATGTATCCTAAATACAGCTTAGGATTTATTTTTATAGTTTTAAGCATTCATTCATTTAAATCATAATTGCACAACCAAACACCTCACGAAGTAGGAAAATGAAATCACTCAAATCACTCAACTAATCTATATGGTAACATTTAGGTAATTCGCTCAGTTGCTCGGTTGTGATGAATATTCTATCATAAGCTTGGCAAGGATACACATCTCCACCACTAAAGCTAAGGAGTGACAAGTCTAAAGCGGTAAATTGGGTTATGATAAGGCTTAAGGGTTAAACCTAGCTTCGTTCAAATATCTCCTGCACACATTTAGTAGCTCGCTGGCGCGAGTGCTCGATTCCTCAAACAACGGATGGTCACTAGTGTGTTTCCGGTTCGCTGGCGCGTTATTTTCATAACGGATGGTCACTGAGTCACACTCTATATCGCTGGCGCGTTATTCGATTAGTCTAAAACTCGGATGGTTACTACCTTATTCATGCATTTTAAATTCTCACTTAGCCATTACCATATTCGGATGCTTGAAAGCTAACAATGAATACAATAACTTGGTAAAAAAGTAGGGATTAAACATTGAGAAATACATAAATTGTTGTTAAATAAAATAAACAAAACAAATAGATTAAGTCCTAACAACTGTGGCTAATCATTTCCCAACCATCCCATGAAGAAGACATAAATCATAGACTAACTCACGCTTTAACACGTGAGAGGATTATAATACACTTAGGATGTTACTCCTTTATAACGTGTATGTGATACTTTGAGTGAATGCAGTTAAGTATGTGGAATCTACTTAACCACACTTAGAAGGATTATGGTTTGTTTAATGGAACATTAATGGTTGAATGAAAATGAACACAATGAGATTAACACCAAACGATTCAATATTATTGCTTGAATAATACGAGTGACCTTAGCTATCACTAGGGTTACAAAGACCTTGAATCCTAACAAACTTCTATGACTGATATATGACACACACATAATCGTACAACCTAGGATCTCCTTTTATAGACTTAAGGAGTCCTTTACAAGATAAGTATTCACCATATAATTCTAACTAAATAAGATATACACAAAATCCTTTCCATACTTATCCTTAATACAAACGTTTAAACATGCAGCATTACCTTCTGATATAACTAGCAGTACTAATTTTGAACTTTGTACTGTTAGTTGTATTCCAGTAGTCTTCACTCATACACTAGCAGTTTGTAATGTTAGTGTATTTTTCAGCAGTACTAACTTCAGAACATTTAATTCCCAACAATCCTCCCCTAAACTTGTGATTTACCCCAAATCATCAAGTTTCTTCTGAATTAAATGAGGATGTGAGGATTCTTACAAACACTATATAGTTAGTCTTTTACTTTGAGCTTTTCTTTGTTCTGCAAGCTGAAATATCTTTCTGATTAGCTCATCTGCCATCTCTGAATCACCTTCAACTCTATGTGTTGAACATACCATAGCCAATAAAATTGCTTCTCTGAGAGGATAGTCTTTTTCTACCAACATATAAATTTCCAATCCATCTTTGGTAGAAATCCTGTGAACACCACAAGTATGAAATAATCTCCATGTAATATCTGCAATTGGAGCTTGAAACCTCCAAATAGCTTCTCCTCCATCAGGTTCATATATCCTCTTCAACTCAACCCATAGTTCCTTATCTTTGTCATATGTAGGATCTGAAGTCTTAAATCTCTCTTTAACTAAGCTCCATAATTTATCTAAATCATCTCTGTCACAAGATCTAAGCATGTCTTCAAATAATTTATATACCTCAGACTTTCCTCCTACCCTTATAATCTTCCACCCCTTGATCCTTCCATCAGTATACACTTCCCAGTCAATAATTGGATGCTTTGCTTGAAGTGGATCAATGTTGAGAGATTCAGGAACTACTACAATCATACTGTGTATCTGCTCATCAGTCAATGTTTCCTTTTCTTTCTCTGCTTCTTCCTCTGCAGGCTCTTCCTGAACTGATACTTCCTCAATTCTTTGTTTCTTGGGATCTTCTGATTCTAACAGTTCAGCTGTTCTCTTTTCTCCTCTTATTTCAAATGTGTCACCTTTCAGAGACTCCTGAAGTCTTTTGTGTGTCTTAATATAGATATCTTCAATTTCTTCATAAGACCTATACTTGAAGTGTTTTTCTTGCCAATTATCCTGATTCTTCAAATAAGTCTTCATGTACTTCAGTTTCTCACTTCTTGAAGGAGGTTTCATTTGATAAGCTTTCTTCTTACTCAACTTCTTTCTCATTTCCTGCAATAGGTCATCAATTGCTGATTCTTGTTCTTCTGGAGTATACATAGCTCTTTCTTCTTCTTGAAACTGTTCAGCTAACTTCTTATCAGCAAGGATCTGAGCAGCTCTCTCTTCCTCTTCTGTCTATAACTTTCTTTCAACCATATATGCAACCAATCTTGCTTCTTCAACTAATCTTTCTTCCTCAGCAACCCTTTCCAATTCTTCTTCATGGAACTTCTGTGCTAACTCTTCATCCAGGGCTAACTGAGTTTGTTCCTTCTTGGACAACTTTTTAGAAGGAGGTTCTTGCTCTGTCATGATAGCTTTTCCCTTGTCTGCCCTTGATAACATTGGTTTCCTTGAATAAACTGCACTGGCAGTACCTTGATATCCAGCATCAATCAAACTCTGAAGACTAGCAGTACCTTGGACACTGGCAGTACCTTCTTCAAAAGTAGTAGTACCTTCATCAAAAGTAGCAGTACCTTCATCAAACTAATCTGCTTGCCTCCCCTGAGTCTCATACTCCTCTTGAACCAAGGTAATATCTGGATCCTGATCCATTTGAGCAATCTTCCTCCCCTGTTTGGAAGACTCCTCACCATCATCTGAACTTGGACCCTTGGATGAACTAGAAGAACTTGTTGAAACCACCGTCTTTGCTGATCGTTTTCCTTTGAGTTTCTTAACAGTTGTCTCCAACTTCTTCACTTTCATAACCATCTTTGTGTATACAACTGCAAAATTCCTCTTGTCACTTTGAAGATCATCTTCCAATGTGGTCACCCTCTCAGACAATTTGGTACAAGTAGCCATCAATTCCTTTAGTGATACTCTGCCCTCATCACTTCCAGGTGTGTTACCTCCTGGGAGAGGTGGATCATGGGGCATAGACTCATAATCCATCATATGATGGGTTTCTGAGCCACCCTGAGTTTCCATTTGGCTAGGGATTCCACCAGAAGTACTAGGTACTGCTAGTGTTGCCATGGATTGGGTCTTATTGATGTTACTTCTGTCCTACTCAGCTTCTAAGCCAGAGACAGTAGAAGTAGCTCTTTCCATTCTGACATTGTCAGCCTCATTTGCTACACTTGTGGGAGTAGGAACTCTGTGCTGAGGAACATCAGAGTCCTGTCTGGATTCAGTCCTATGTGTTGATGAAGATGGTTGTGAAGATGAGTTTTCTGATGTTGTGGGTGTGTGATGGGAGACAACTGGGCTTGTTGCTCCTTCACCCTGAGCTTGTATCATAGTATCAAAAAGTGGTACTGCTTCCCCACCATACCCTCTTGAAGCAATTTTCATGTTACTAAAGAGTTTTTGGGTAAGTTTGGGTGTTTGATAAACTATTTTGTGTGGAAGCAGTTGATGTTTGTTCAAAATAGATTGGATGAACCTTAGGTACATCAAAATTTTTGATTTACTATCAATATTCTTAACCATACCTTCAAAAATGAGTTTTGAAAAGTTAAAAATTCTATCTGTAGCCAAGCAAATGAGAGCAGTAACAATATTACTACTGAACTGTTCCCATGAGGTTTTCTTGGGGCTAAGACAGTGAAGGATGGTGTGAATGAAAAATCTCCATTGAGGGGCAAAATGACTCTTTTGAAAAGTTAAAGCTTGAGATTTAGTGTTGTACCCCATCCTGGATAAGTTTTCAAAATTTTGTGTGTTTGGCATAGCACTAAGACCATTGTCATCACCCAGATGGAGATGCCTCCTGAGGGATGATTCAGTAATAGTGATGGATTTGCCATCCACTTTAGCATTAATTTCTTTGTCACCATTTTCAAAGGTTTTGACACTAGCAGTGTGCCAAAACTGTTTGATGTGAGTGACATAGATAGTGGGATTTAAAAGTAAAGAATACCTTATGTAAGTGTTGTTTAAGAAATCCACTATCTGATGAAAAGTTGGTTCATCCTATGCTTTTTCTAAGCAAGCAACTTGATTGTGTTTGTCAACAAAGGAAAAAGTAGCCATTTTATGTTCAGTAAAAAGTGATTTGACTGCTGTGAATAGTTGAAGTTTAGGGTAGAAAGTAGAAGAAGAAAGTTAATTGAGATAAGAGATGATGAGTGACTTGTTAGGGTTTCAATTGGACCGACTTTGATGAAAAGTTAACTTTTAATCAAAGATAAGGTTAATAAAATATTATAAAGGTAAAAATATCCAAAAAGGAAACCCTTAAAACAAGGAAATCATCAGTAAAAATCCCAACAGACTCTCAACGGCTAGTTTCAAAAAATGGTTATTTCGCAACAGTACCAACGACTATTCAGCAGTACAAATTTAGCCTACCAGTACTAACTTTAAGCCTGGCAGTACAAACTTTTTGAGAAAATTTTGACTCAGCAGTATGAACTTGATTTTAATGAAAAACCATACTGCTAACAACCTTTATGAAGGGATTAAGTGTAAGGACAGACACTTAATCAAGATTTTGGTTTAAAGCAACCTCTGGTTGTGTGAGAACCAATGTTTTCAGTTATAAATAACTGCCTGTGATCAGATAAACCCATTCAAAGGGCTTTCTTGACATGGTTTCTAGCTCGTGGCAGTTGTTGCCTCTAACACAAGTGTTAGATTCACGTTTGCTCGTTGTTCTTTCTATCAGATGTCCTTAGACTAACTCATTATACTAATGAAAGTATAAAATGATAGAAAGTGAGTTAAGTCAGTTACTGTCTGACTAACTAAGCCATCAATTCAATACAGAACATCATAATTAAGATCTCAAGAGAGAAGTTTTAAGGAAGTATTTAACTTAGGTATAAACCTTTGTTAATGTATTCCCAAACTCTGTCCATCATCAACTTATTTTTTCAGCAACTTAAACCACCTTCTGCTTGCTCACACATTGCACTAGTAACTCCCTTTGTGCTCAAAATACAAGATCAAGACAAAAATTTCCAACTTCAGGCTTAAGGAGAAGTCCAGATCTTAGTTTTGTCATTATCAATTCTATCACCTGCAATTGTTAGTCTAAAACCAAGAAAACAAAGTGCAAATCACTTGCCTGATAACAATATAAACATATGACTAACAGTATGAACCAAAACAGACCAAATTTGTACTAATTGTACAAACTATACACGGCCAGTACTAATTTGCAAAGCTAGCAGTACAAATCCAATTTAAGTACAAAAACACACAGTTTGAAAAACACTAAGGATTAAGCATTCCAATACTTGCTACCAAGTATTGAAACCTACCTACATCAAAAGCTTTTGTGAGAAGATCTGCAAAGTTTTGATCAGAATTAATTTTAACCACTTTGAATCAACTTTTTTTCATTGCAGTCTCTAATAAAATGATGCCTAATTTCTATGTGTTTTGTTTTAGAATGTTGCACTGGATTTTTAATTATGCAAATTGTACTGCTATTGTCAATATATATGACAGTGTTAATGAAATTGTACCCATAGTCAAGTAGTTGATTTTGAATCCAAAGCACTTGACCACAACAACTTGCAGCAGCTACATATTCAGCTTCAGTTGTTGAAGTTGCCACAATTGTCTGCTTCTTACACTGCCATGATATAAGTCTGCATCCAAGGAATTGGCATCCACCAGTTGTTGATTTTCTCTCCAAGCTTGCACCAGCATAATCACTATCTGAATATGCTACCAGGTCAAAAGGTGATTCCCTAGGATACCACAGACCCAACCTAGGTTGACCCTTAAGATATCTGAAGATCCTTTTAACTACAGTTAAGTGAGAAGCCTTAGGAGTCACTTGGAACCTTGCACAAGCACAAACAGCAAACATGATATCTGGTCTTAATGATGTAAGATACATCAAGGACCCTATCATTGACCTGTATGTGTGCACATCAACATTCTCTCCATCTGCATCTTTAAGTAGAGGTTTCTCAGGATCAATTGGTGTGCTTGCCACTTTAGAATCAGCAAACTGAAACTTCCTTAGAATCTCTACAACATATTTATCCTGGCTGATAAATATGCCTTCATTTGATTGCTTGACTTGCAGACCCAAAAAGAAAGTAAGTTCCCCCATGGAACTCATCTGAAACTTATCATGCATAAGTTTCTCAAACTCTACACACATTTCCTTCCTTGTAGATCCAAAGATAATATCATCTACATACACCTGTACCAGTAAGATATCTTTCTTGTGCTTCATAATGAATAATGTCTAATCAATCTTGCCTCTTTGGAATCCATTATCTAGCAAATAGGAAGCCAAAGTCTCATACTATGCCCTTGGTGCTTGATGTAGTCCGTAAAGAGCTTTTACTACCTTGTACACCTTATCAGGATGCTCTGGATCAACAAAACCTGGAGGTTGTGCGACATACACCTCCTCTTCAATAGTACCATACAAGAAGGCACTCTTGACATCCATTTGATATATAGTGAAACCCATGAATGAAGCATAGGCCAAGAATAGTCTAATAGCTTCAATTCTTGCTGTTGGTGCAAAAATTTCTTTATAGTCTATACCTTCCTCTTGTGTGTGCCCTTGGGCTACAAGTCTAGCCTTAATCCTGACCACAATGCCCCTTTCATCCCTTTTGTTTCTGAAAACCCATTTGGTGCCAATTACCCTCATACCCTTGGGTAAGTCCACTAGTACCTAAGCCTTATGAATCTTGAATTGGAGAAGCTCCTCTTGCATTGCTTCTACCCAGCTTGAATCCTCTAAGGTTTTGAGAACAATTTTGGGTTTAGATTGTGAGAGAAAACATAAAAATAAACAAGTGTTGGCATCTTCATGCTGCTTTGCTGCATAAACAGTACTAAGAAACCCTTGTTGATATGAAGTCATAAGTTGTTTCCTTGTCTTCACTCCAGATTGCAAATCACCAATCACATTGTCCAGGGAGTGAGCTTTGTGAATCCTTGTTTGTGGTGTAGTGAGAACTGCATATGTAGGTGGTATATTGTTGAAATCCACCTCATCATCTGAGAAATCCGCTGCATTAGAGTCTGATGGGCCAGTAGTATGAACATTTGGCCTAGCAGTATCAAGTTGGGGCTCAGCAATACAATCATCATTAGTACTGTTAACTTGATTCTCTTGTTCCTCAGTTCCATCTACAATGTTTTCACCTTCAATTCCTTCCTTAGTTTCATCAGAAGAAGGTCCACCATTCATTGAATTTGAATCCACACTTGTCCATATTGGCATCAGTACATGATCTTGATCTTTCTCCTTACCCAATCCTGCTTCATTTGTTGCAACATCAGCTTCTGAACCTGCAAAATCATTAGAAAAGGTTCCTGCAACAACTGACACATAATTCATTGAATGGATTAGAGTCTCAAGGTCAAACAGCCATTTTGGACCTTCACCTGCAACATTAGATTTATTTTCTAGAAATTCAACATGCAGGTTTTCCTCAACTTTCCTAGTTCTTGTGTTATATACTCTAACTGCTTTGCTATTGAGAGAATATCCAACCAAGAATCCTTCATCTGCTTTACCATCAAATTTGCCTAGATGGTCTAAGGTATTCAGAATAGTTACATGACACCCAAAAGGTCTAAGAAATCCGAATGCAGGAGTTCTACCTCTAAAAAGCTCATATGGTGTCTTGTTGTGAGGTTTAACTACCAAAAACCTGTTCTGCACATAGCAAGCAGTATTAACTGCTTCAGCCCAAAAAGTGATAGGCAACTTAGAGTCAGCTAACATGGTTCTGGCAGCTTCTATCAGTGTCCTATTTCTTCTTTCAGCAACCCCATTCTGCTGAGGAGTTCTAGCAACACTAAACTCTCTTCTAATACCATTTTCTCTGCAAAACTCATCCATAACTCTATTTTTAAACTCTGTCCCATTGTCACACCTAATGACTTTTACTTTCTTATCTACTAGGCTTTCTGTCTTAGTAATAAAAGTTTTAAGAATGCTAGGTGTCTCATCCTTAGAACCTAAAAGAAAACCCATGTAAACCTGCTATAGTCGTCAGTAACTACAAGACAAAACCTCTTATGCTTAATACTACTCACAGAAGTAGGGCCGAATAAGTCCATATGTAGCATAAACAAAGGTTGATCAATAGAGTTAAAAACCTTGGGCTTACAAGAAGCCTTGTGTTGTTTTTCTTTAAGACAGACAACACAAGTTTGGTCATTTTCAAATCTTTTCTGAGGCAAGTATCTTACCAAACCATCCTTTACAATTTTATTAATGGTTTTTAAATTAATGTGACCAAGTCTCCTATGCCATAACAAAGACTCATCCAATGTAGCATTTGCAACAAGACAAGTGATAACGCTCAGAATGAGCATGTTTTTAGTTGCGTTATCATTAGTTTTGTGCATCATATTTGGTTATATTTGTATGTATTTGTTACTTAATCATGAAAAAGTGTATATGCAAGTAAATGTAGCCAAGTACAAGAAAAGACGATGAAAAAAGAAGAATTGAAGTGATTATGCACATTTGGAAGATTCTCGAGATGGAGACAAGAGAGAAACCACGCAAGGACTCAAGGACTTGATAGTGACAATATTTCTATGTTCATATATCAAGAAAATATCAAGTTCTATGGAAGAAATCAGCACTTAAATGAAGGATAAAGCATGCAACGAGAAAAGTTAAGGAAAAGTAAAAAATGTGAGTACAGGACGGGTCCAACCGATCTAATTAAATGAAGGTTTTACTTTGTTGGGAATTAAATATTCTGAAGATTAAGTATCGGGAAATTCTCTAAGTGATTAAGTCTGGTGGTTAAGTCTGCTAGTGTCAGTCGTGGTTAAGTCTGCAACCTGGTTAAGTCTGGTCGTTGAAGATTAAGTCTGGTAGTGTTAATTCTGGTGAATACAGAATTAAGTCTGGTCGTTGAAGATTAAGTCTGGTTGACTAAAGTCAAATATACACGGTAGATAATATCTTACCCCATGTGCTCAGTCCTTATCTTATCTTATTCTCACAGAACAAGTTGTAAACATAGATACATGTTGTATCTTAGTTTCTTACACTCATAAGATAAGATAGCAAGTAGTTGATTAGACTTGATGTGACTTAACAATATATTGTAAAGATCTTCTTGTTCTATAAAAGAAGATCTTAGCTTAGTAGTCAAGTGTGCTTACTTAGAACTTTTCTAAAACATACAACAAGAACAACATCAAACCTTTGTATCATTATCAATAATATTAATCGTTTGGTGAAAATACTTTTTGTGTTCTTTGTTAATCTCATAAGCATCACTGTTCCATTTCCATACAACAAATTACCTTCTAAGTGTGATTAAGTAAATTCCGCGTACTTGATCATATTAACTCAAGTATCACATACACAAAGCGACAAAGGTTTAACCACCTTAATAGTGTATCGATCTATTTTTCCTAACATACTTCCCATTAATCATTGGAGTCCGATCATTTCTTGATATTAACTCTGGAGGAACGTTTTGGCTTGAAGAATAAGTGTTCTTACACTTATATAATGAACCATATGCATGTATGCTAAGTGTGACACCCCATATTAGTAAAGGGCTTACACCAAAGTCTTTACTATCTAATTATTATTGCCCGAAAGTCTAGTAGTGCTGTAAAAACGTCCAGGAAACTTTGAGTTCAAGTCTCAATAGTTCGGTTTGAGTTTGGAGTTGTTTACTTGTCATAGTAGGCGATTGGAGGAGTGTGGTTGCTATAGTTCCACGATTCTAGTTCTTGTAATCCTAAGCTAGGTATATCTTGTTTATTTACAATGAACTACTTTTACTTTGAGTTTAATGAAAGTATTGTTTGTTACTTGTGTTTGATTATGATTGTTATGGAGTAATTTTTGGTATACTTGTGTGTATGATGTAACTATTGTTGGAGTATTCTTATCTAAAAAGTGATGCATGAAAACATTTCTTATTTTATGAGTTTGTTGGAATAATATCTAATCTTGCTTAATTTGTTGGTAAAAACATTTTAAAGAATAAAAAGGCCGAAAGGATTTTCTTTATGTTTTTATTCCAAAACGTTAGTGCACGAATTAGTATGGAATATGGTGTGTGACAAGCATCATATTTACTCATTAAAATGGACTTGAAACGATTTCATCACGAGAAAAGGCCGAAAGGATTCGTAGGAATTTATGAGATAAGAATTGCTTTTCAAACAACTAGTGCTTAATAGAATTGTCATAATAGTTAATAAGGCCGAAAGGAGTTAACTAGGAGATTGAATTCTTAGTAATGATTTTTCATGATATAAACCATTGATTGTCAATCATTCATATAAAATTGTGCATCATTACAAGTTACACCAAACTTTGTAGAATATGAAATTGGTTAAGGAATTACACACAAGTATATGTTTTGTTTGATTGGATTCTATTTACTTTTTGAATTTTCACCAAATTGGATTGACAACCCTTTTTGCAAAAGCTTGTTATACTAAATACAAATACCAAATCCCTTGGGACGATCTCGACTTACCCACCTTTACTATCACGGACGAGTATATTTGCTCGTATGTGTTAAATAGAGAACCGGATAAATCGTGTTTATAAATTTTAAAACTTGTACACGGTAGAGCACATCAAGTTTTTGGCGCCGCTGCCGGGGATTTGATTGAATTTTATTTTATTTGAATAGATTTATTTAGATTTTTGGATATAATTTTATAAACTTTTGATTTAGAAAATTCGTGTAAGTAAAAAAAAAAAAAAAAAAACCAAGTTGGTTTAGGACCAACCGAATCTGATGGTTACCCATCCGATCGGTTGGAACCCTCGGTAAAAATTTTTATAGATTTTTATTTTATGTTTTATTTAGTCTTTTAATGATAGATTAATGATAGTTTAAGTGTAGTAATAGATATAATTAATTATTTGTTTAATTAGATAATTAATGGTGATCATAGGATTAGCTTTTAATATTTTTAAGGTTTTTATTATATTAGTTAATGTAGTTAGTATATTTAATTTTATGTTTTATAGTTAAGTAGTTTAAGAGCTTTCTCTGACCACCTAGGGAAAACCACCAACCTTGATAACTCAACAGACCCAACCGAACCCACCCCTTCTGAACCAGAAACTGAAAAGACTTCTGACTTAACATTAAACAACGAAATCCCCAAAAAGAACCCTGACAAAGCATTAAATGCCAACGTTCCCCTTTCCCTAATACAACAACATAATGATTACCATGAGATCCACACTACCCCTTACACAAACGGCAACAAACAGCCCCCCCAAACCCTCACCTCCAGAAAAAGAAGAAGGAAATCTTCACCCATGCAACAATACCCTACACCCATGCACGTAGACCTAAACTCCCCAACCCACACCTTCAATGCTGGATATCCTAGACACCCACCTGAACCCATCCCTTTCCAAAGGCTCATAAACGAAGAGCCTATCTCCTTACAAAGCACATAAAACTCACTGCCTGCCTCCCAAAACCCTCCTATCCAACAAATCTCTCAAACTCTCCCATCAACAATTGCCTCACCAAACAACACCACTACCAAAGAACCTGATCATCTCGACCCCATGCCCCCTCCACCCCCTCCTATCACTACAACTCAACACCTCAAACCAATCAGAACCCCCCAAGCACTCAATACGATGATGAAACCTTAAATACCATCAATGTCGGGGATTGCATTGGCATCTAACTTGAGGGCTTTGAGAAGGAAGTTCAGGAAATTGTAAACCAACACCGGGCTCAAAACCAAACCCAATGAATTTTCTAACCCTTAATATCCGTGGAATTAAAGACCCTGGTAAATCCAGATGGGTCAACCAACTGAAATCTAATCACAACCTGAACTTCATATGCATCCAAGAGACACATCGCCCAGATGGCCAAAGCTTATTTCCACAACACTTCTGGGGAAACAACAACTTTTGCCATGATTTTATCCCATCTACAGGAATCGAAGGTCGCTCTGGCGGACTCCTAAGCATTTGGGATCCGTCTTTTTTCACCCTCCAGAACACTCACAAATCACCAAACCTCCTCCTCACATCCGGCCTTATAAACGGTATCGCCACCCCATGCAACATCTTAAACATCTATGCCCCTCACAACCTCCGAGCAAAAACCAATCTTTGGAACGAAATCACCACTCTCATCACCAACCTAAGTGGCCTTTGGATCATACTTGGCGATTTCAATGCTGTAAGAGAGTCACCCGAAAGAAAAACTCACAATTTGTGGATGCGTGTGCAACTGCTTTCAATGATTTTATTCACAGCAATGGCCTTTTGGAATACACAATGCAAGGTAAAATGTTCACGTATGTTACCGACAACGGACACAAGAAGAGTAAGATTGACAGAGTTCTTGTCTCTGCAAATTGGATGAACCAATGGCCCAATGCATCCCTCACTGCCCTCCCAAGAACCCTCTCTGATCACCGGCCCCTTATACTCAACACAACCAGTCATGATTTCGGCCCACCCCCTTTCAGATTTTTCAATTCTTGGATGACAAAACCTGGGCTTTAGGAAACTGTTATCAATAGCCTAGACTCCCATCTGATCTATGGGAGGCCTGATCAAATACTCAAATCCAAGCTACAACACCTCAAAAAAGACCTAAAGGAATCGTTTCAAACAAACAAAAGTCTTGAAGATCAGCAAAAAAAATACCCTGACCTTACAACTTGAGGAGTTAGATGGTATTGTTGATTACCGTGATTATTCCGACGATGAACTGACACAGTGGATCAACACAAAAGAGCAGCTACAGGCATTCGAAAAAACAAAATCCATGGATCTGCAACAAAAATCAAGGGCAAGATGGATTAAATTTGGAGATAAGAACTCTGCTTTCTTCCATGGTTTTATCAACAGTCGCATTGCCAGGAACAGACTCAATGGGCTAGAAATTGATGGTTCTTGGCACACAGACCCCCCATCCATTCGTGATGAAGCCTTCCAATTTTTTAGCGAAAAGTTTAGTGAGTCCATGAAGTCTAGGCCCAACATATTCTGCCAAAACATCAAAACCCTATCAACCGAAGATGCAAACAGTCTTATAATCCCATTCTCACTTAAAGAAATCACGTTTGCTGTGATGGAATGTGCCAGTGTTCAACTTTGGTTTCATCAAACATTTTTTGGAAAACCTTAAAATGGGCTTCCTCAACATTCTCCTAGATTTTTATCACACTGGCACCATCAGCAAAGGCTGTTGTTCATCCTTCATAACCCTCATTCCAAAGACATCTTCTACCAAATCACTCACCGATTACTGCCCTATTACCCTCATCGATTGCATTAAAAAAACCATCTCAAAAGTCCTTGTCAATCGCCTCAAAAAAATCATTTGCAAGCTCATCTCTCCCAACCAGACAGCCTTTCTTTCAGACAGGAACATCCTTGATGGGCCACTCATGCTCAATGAAATCCTTGCTTGGCTAAAGAAAAGCAAACAAAAAGCTTTCTGCTTCAAAATAGATTTTGAGAATGCCTTCGACACAGTGAATTGGAATTTCATCATACCCGTAATGCAACAAATGGGTTTTCCCAGTCGATGGCTAGTCTGGATAAAAGGTATTCTGTCCTCTACAAGATCGGCAGTTCTAGTTAATGGATTCCCCACATCCGAATTTAACTGTAAATGTGGTGTTCCCCAAGGCGATCCCATGTCTCCATTCATCTTCATAATCGCAATGGAAGCCTTTTCTACCATTCTCCATCGGGCTACAACCTTGGGACTTGTAACCGGAATTCATCTCCCAAATAATGGACCAAACATCTCTCATCTCTTATACGCCGATGATGCAATACTCATGGGTTCATGGTCCCAAACCAATCTGAAGAACATAACCAGAATTATGTGGAGTTTTTATTTGGCATCAGGTCTAAAGATCAGCCACCAAAAGTCATGTTTCCATGGTATTGGACTAACCACCAAATATATTGAAGCATCCACAAACATCCTCAAATGCAAAACGGGACAACTCCCAATCACCTACCTTGGACTCATCGTTAGAGCCAACATGAACAGAATCAATAACTGGACTCCCGTCATTCAAACCTTCGAACAGTGATTATCATCTTGGAAAGCCGCCACACTCTCAATTGGTGGTAGAATAACCCTCATCCGTTCTGTGCTTGATAGTCTTCCAACATATTTTTTCTCGTTGTACAAGGCACCGGTTTATGTAATTGCAAAGCTCGAAAAAATCTGTAAGTCTTTCTTTTGGGGTGGGACTTCATCAAACAAGATGTTAGGAATATAAATATTCAGATGAAGGCTCGGTCACCCCGAGTATCTACTTAGCATTCATATAGCTCGTAGGCTTATTTATATTAGCTTAGTAATATTAATATTAGTATTAATAGTATTAGTCGTAGTTATATTTATGGAGTGGGTCGGGGCTTTCCCACTGTCAGCTCACTCCACAGCCCACTAGGGGCACAATATTAGTAAGTATAAATACCCCTTCCCACTCTTGGGAAGGGTTGGAACTCTTGTCACAATTTTCACACACTTGAATCTAATTGACACAAGTTTCTCCCAACTCTCTCTCTCTCTAGTTCATCTTCCATCTAACTCAAACCATGGATCTAATCTTCCATAACCCAAGACCACCCGAATCATCCACACAATCAAGATGGTTATATCCTACAATTGGTATCAAGAGCCATGGTTAGGTCCAATTGATTGTGTGTGGTCAGTTCTTTTGATCTATGCAAATTTTATGCGCTACGTTTTTTTTGTTCGGATTCAAAAGACGGCTCTCTTTGTTTATTATTTGAAAATACTTTGGAGGTCAATGATTTATTGCATCTTTTGTTTCAAATTCTAAAGACTGCCGTTTCTTTTATCACTTTTGTTTCTTGGTTCTTGTGCTTTGTGGTCAAAGTAACTGTTTGAATGGGGGCTTTAATTGTTTTGGTTGTACCATCGAGGGTCACATGTTTATTACTCCATGTGTCAATTTAACAGTTATGTTCAAACTGTGGTGGATTTGCTTTGTTTTTCGCTCCATGTTTTGTTCAAACATACAAGAATATTTCATTGTGTCACAACACAAGATATTCATGCCCAGATCCTACTAAAACTGCTTTGGTGTTTTGCATTTGGCCTTTGGTTTCTCTTAAATACGTTGGCCCGAGCACTCTTTTAAATAACCTTGGTTTGATTTTTGGGTTTGTGTAAACTCGTGACTTGTGCTAATGATGTTCATCCTAGCGTTTTGTGGCGGAGAAAAGTGGTTTTCAAGTTGCAGCAGATGGTTGTTTGTGGTGTTCTAAGTAGAGATTAGTGTGTTCTAAGTGGCGTTTTGTCTAAACTGAGTTTGCAGTTTGGTTTTTAGCCAAAACAGGGCATAGTGCCAAATCTGAGAAAGGGACAGTTGTACTTTCTTGATAGTGACAGACTGGCGTTTTGTCTATGTGGCGATTTGTCTAAGTGGCGATTTGTCTATGTGGCGATTTGTCTTAATGGCGATTTGTCTAAATGGCGATTTGTCTAATGTGGCGATTTGTGTCCTCATGAATGTAGCCTTTTGTCTACTCATAACATATTATCAAACAAATTGAAACGTCATGCTGCCAAAATTTCTAAGAAAGTAGCGATTTGTCTATGTCTCAAGAGATAAAGCATTAAGATGAAGATGAGACTATCAGACCACTACGACCACAACCATTAATAAACTTAAACCAATCTCAGTTCCATTACATCATCAATCCAAGATTCAAATCAGAGAAAATGACCAGCTACCACAAACCAAATTACGCTACACAATCACTACACCAAGTTCACTATCTATTCTAATCCTAAATCCTACTCTGTACCACTTCCACTTCCACACTACTCAAACCGAAAAAAAATAATAAAACAAACAAGATCTCAGTTTATTTTGTTCGTGGCGTGCAATAAAATTCAAGATCTTTAAAAGATCCAACACACGAAAAAAAAATCATCATCAATCACTATTGAAGCTTTGCTTCTTTTTCATATACGAATTTAAAGAAGACAATAACTATCATGTTATCATCTTTCTTTGATTCGCTCAAGACCAAACAACATAATGAAACTAAAATCATTAATTAATCCTACCTTAGACCTCTTTCACGAGACCTTGAGACCTCGTACTGTGCTCGAAAAATTCTGACTTAACCATGAAAGACGTTTGGTGGTCGTGTGGGTTGTTGGTGCTTGCACATGTTGTTTGTGCTTGTGTGTTGAAGGAGGTATAAGTTTGATTATTGATTGTGATTTGGTGACTGAAGAAGCAGGGAGGCGGATTATTTGGTGATGATGATTGGGATTAGGGTTTGTGGGTGTGAGGCAGTTAGAAGAGAGGGGGCGGATTGTTAAGTGTGATTAGGGTTGTGTTGATGTGCTAAAGTGGGATTTAAATACCAAAATTTTAGGGTTAGTGTGGTTTGGATCCGGATTGGTTATTGGTTATTGGTTAAATATGGATTGGGCTTAAATCGTGACTGGGCTGTCTAATCACAAGACTTGGGCTGAGCTTGTTGGATTCGTGACCTTGGGCTGAGCTTATTGAACTGATATCACTATGGACGATTGTGAATTGAACATAACAGAACTTAGTTAGTTCGACTAGTTAGTGGACGAAAGTGTAGTATTTTTTTTTGGATTCATAATTTTTTATGAGTGTTTGGCTATATGAGTGAGACTTTGGTCGTATATAATCTCGCAAGAATATTCACGTCACGGCTCGTATTTGGGTTTATGAATATCAACGTAGTTTCGGAGGTGTGGATTTGTCAGCATTGTTCTATTAGTGCCTACGACTGGAGTGAGCCTGCAACTTGATCTTTGCAATTTGAGTTATAGCTGACAAATAACAATTTGTTTAATTGCGATTTGTCAAGTTGCATTTTGACTTGTTGCGACTTGACTGATTGTGAGTTGACCAGTTGCTATTTGACGTTGTGAGTTGGCACTTGCGATTTGACAAATTGTGATTTGGTTGATCGCAATCGGACTTGTTGCAAATTGACAATCTGTGACTTGACTTGTTGCGATCTGATCAAGTTGTGATTTGACTCCTGTGACTTGAATTTCGAAGATTAGCATTGCAATTCACTCTAGGCTATGTGTGTTGATTTCACGGTTTCTCTTGTAGATTTTAGAAAATCCCGCGAAAGATTCGATTTCTCGGTTTAAATCTCAAGAGTAGTAAAATCCCGTTAAATCAAATTTGGACAAGTATGCAGGACATGGATTTTGACATTATAATACTTGCGGGGTCTGACTAATCTTTCGGGATAAGTTTGTGTTTCAAGATCGGCAGGACTTGGGAAATTATGGCGACTTGGTTGGTTTGTTAATTTACAGGTTGGTGTACTTAGTGTCACAAACATCCCGGGGTGGATGGATGCACGATGTTTGATGACCCTTGCTCGAGCATATATAGGGTGATTAGACTTGGATGTTCAAGAAGTGGATATATACAATAAAGGATGGAAGGTTGGGTATATATCACTACCTATATTTAAAGGAGTTACGTTGTTGTGCTCAATATAGGTTCTAAATCACAAATTTAGTGCAAGTATAAGTCGCGGACTTGTCCTTTATCAAGCTTCATCAAGTGATTGTTGTTTCTCAAGCTTCTAATAGGATTGTAGTACAAGATCTTCTCAAGAGGTGGTCAGACTTAAAGACAGGAGGTGATTTGTTTAGAGACATGGTTTAACCTTTTACATTCTAAAGTTACACATATTTCATCAAGCAGTTTTGGCATATTATGAGCTTCAGGGAATTTATTAATCTGCTAAACTATTGATGAGGAGACAAGCAAGGGGTTACTTCAAGAGAGTCTTAATCACCATCTTCGTTGCTGTAGTTTTATTTGTCTCTTTCCATGTTTTGTGCCTGACAAATTCACAAACATCACGGACTCTCAGCTTTGGCAAAAAGGTCATTTCATGCCCTTTTTGAGGGGGAGAATTAGCGCGTGTTTAGTAGTTCCGTCTCCAGCGATGTGAATCTTAGCAGTTCTGGTGACAGCGGGTCAGATCGTAGCGATTCAGGATTCAGTGGTTCAGTCTCCAGCAGGTTGAATATTAGCGGTTCCAGTTTCAGTGGTTTAGCTTTCAGCGGGTTGGCTCTTAGCGACTTTCCTAAGATTTCAGCGGTTTGATACTTACTGTTGTGCAGTTTGTTCTTGAATTTAATTCCCGGTTAGATCTCAAGAACTGTAAAATCCTGTACACAGTACGACAACTATTCCATGCACAACACCAATAACATCCAAGCAGCTGGGTCAGACAACTATGTTTGTTTGGACTGACTATGAGTCTTGGGCACTGCTAAGAATTTGCGCATGTTTCTTCTCCCTTTGACTATTCAACCGCACAAAATGATCACGAAGTTAATTTGGTATTCCTTGTTTGAGATTGAAGTTGAATTTCAAGAAGGCGTCTACTTAGTTTATCTTGAAGTCGGGGTTGGTTGGATGCATGACCTTCAATGATAACTTGCTCGTGCTTAAAATTTAAGTTGAAGACTTGGGTTATCTAGTTACCAGCAGTCGGGGTAACTATCACTTAAGAGTCATGGGAGTACTCAGTGTCACACGTCAATGACGTTGTCGATAATCGCAAGAGGTGTTAATGTCTCATACGTTGGTTGGGTATTGAGCACTTAGAGATTTGTTTGGAGCATTAATTCTCTACACCGTTCTTCCAACATTAGTGCAAGCTTAAGTAACCAATTTGGGGACTTCTACTTCAGTTTTTCAATATTGGTATATCGGGTTTCCTTCATCATGTGGTCACAAATAGATGTTTGTGTACGAGGTTGGTCAGTTGGACAAAGGTTTAAAAGTTGTGATGTGATCTGTAATTCTCACAAGATATTCTTAACCCAAACAAATGTTCACCAAAACCAAATCAAACATGCCACATTCAATCTGTTACTATCTCACGGTTTCTTCTTGGTTTTGTAAAATCCCGCGAAAGAACTTATTTCTCGGTTTAAACCATAGATTTGTAAAATCCCGTGATGATGGGCTTAGCGCTCTTGACCATGATCGGGTTAAAACCATTATCAAAGTTCAGCTATTACATCACAAATGGCTGGATCGGGGCATTTAATCGACAAGATGTGACTACGGCGTTTGTTCAGTATTATTTATTTGAGGTTGAAGTGAAATTTCATGAGTGCGTCCACTTAGTATCTGAAGATATCGGGGAGGTTGGATGAAGATTCTTCGAGATTCTTGTTCGAGCTTTCAATACAATGACGAGGACTTGGATATCTAGTTATTTTTTCTTTCTCCCCTATTACAAAATAACTATCACTTTAAGGAGTCACTTTGTAGTGCTCAGTGTCACACGAAGTTGTGGATATCCAAGAGGTGATGTACGTCTTATACTTGATGGTTGGTTGGTTGAAGAGTATAGAGTACTTAGGGATTCGATGTTGGACGAAATCTCTGCACCGCTCTTTGTCTCGCATTAGTACAAGGTTAAGTCACAAGTTCGGGTTATGTTACTTCAGTCTCAAGTTCATCATATTGGGTATTTCTCCATTAGTGGTCACGACGTCAAGCCGACAAAATGATAATGGGGTTGGTAACGAGTTAGATGAGAGAAGTAGTAAAGAGAGAGATTATGACGTCTGTACACATCAGTGCAGGCCTCGCTCTTCAACATTATCACGTCTGAACACATCAGTTCAGGCCTCGTTCTTCATTGGCTATGACGTCTGTACACTTCAGTGCAGGCCTCGGTCTTCATCATTATGACGTCTGAATACCTTAGTTCAGGCCTCGTTCCTCAAAGAAAAGAAAGGTGTACGCTTCAGTGCGCTTTATCTTTGGAAGAAAAGAAATCTTCTTATTTATGGCCATTCTCATCAACAAGATTCATGCTCTTTACGTGCTTATTCAATCTTCAAGTGGATCGGCGCATATTGGAGTATATTTTTATTCACATATTCAACCAAAAATTGCAGTTGACAGGCATATGCAATTTTTGAGGGGGGGAAAGGGTGAATAAACAACATGTCAGTCTTCAAGAACCGTCAAGCGGAGCCACTTATCGTTGATGGTATTCATATTCACTAGTTCAATCATCAAAAATTGCAGTTGGCAGGCATATGCAATTTTTGAGGGGGGGAAAGGGTGAATATTATTCTACATGTTGATTGATGATTGAGAAATGGTCATACGACTCCTGAATACGTCAGTTCAGGAGTCGTGCAAACCATGTTTCTCCAACACTACATCTTCCTCCTTCTATCAAGGTGTTGAAGAACATGGTCATGGAATGCTAATCGACATCGTCTCACGGGCTGGTACAATCAGCAGCAAAGGGTTTCTAGTCAATGCTTCATGTACACGTCATTACGCTGCATGTACACATCATGATGATGATTTCGATTAATCGTAACCATCATGGGGGAGAGAAATGTGTACACCAAGGACGCACAACAGGTTCACGTGATCGGGCTTAATCATTTATTCCGGTGTTGATAACCGCAGAGATGATCAGTGGTTCAACTTGTTACCTTGGTATTAACGTTTCACTGTTACGTCATGGGCTGATTAATCGTAACCATCAAGGGAGAGAGAATGTGTACATCAAGGACGCACAACAGGTTCACGTGATCAGGGCTTAATATCCAAGGATGGATACATACTATAGATGATCAGTGGTTCAACTTGTTACTTTGGTGTTATACTCAAGACTGAAGAAGGTCGAGTCGTCAGTCTAGTCTACATTCTCTGTTGGGTGTTATCATCTCATGTGTATGCTGCGGGCTGATGGGTTATATGTAAGGTTACTGGAAGGCATTTGGTGAGATGAAGATGATTGGTATTCTGTTCCTCCACATTGGGCAATCTTGAAGAAGGTCGAGTCTACAGTCTTCTCTACATTAAAAAATGTTGAGTTCTTTTCTTACAACTTGATATTTAACTTAATCCCATGACAGTTCTTGTTTGATGAGTTGTGGAGTTAAGTTAGGTTCAAGTTGTTCTGTAGTTTAAGGTTAGGTCCAACTTGATTTTAACCTAATCTCATGACAGTTCTTGTTTGATGAGTTGTGAGGTTAAGCTGAAATCAAGTTATTACTGGGCTTAAATTTGTGGTTTAGCTTAACCTTATGACAGTTCTTGTTTGATGAGTTGTGGGGTTAAGCTAGATTTCAGTTGAGGCTCAACTTAAACTTTCAAAAAGAGGCCTAAGGTTTTTGACGGCTTTACTCAAGGACGGGAGTGTTAGAAGACTAAATACGGCATGCATTTGGTTACCAAAAGACTTCTTCTTATTATGGGTGTTCATCCAAAGTCTTCTTTTTCTTCCTATTATGGGTGTTCATCAGGAAAGGTTGTCAGATTGGGGGAGAGCACTAATTCGGGGAGAGTGAAAAGCCAGAATCAATCCCTGATTAAAAGTGCTCACATTGCTCTTCAGCAAGTCAAGTGATGAATGCGGAGAAGATTCAGAATGCTGAGGAGTAATGGTTTCTGGTTTGTATCCTTGTATATATTTTGCTTCTTACATTCTTTTTCATATCTTATACCATTTTGTAAATAGATATATAGAAATCTTGCTAATTGTAAATAGAGAATCGTAAAATCAGAAAAATCATAAAAATTAAAAAATTAGAAAAGACCAAAAATAGTTTCACCTAGGCATGTCTTCTGTTTATCGATAACATTTACGGAATTAGAAATGTCATTCAATAATGGCATGGGTCTTTAAATGAAGCTCGAGCAGAAGTTAAAATGGATGGTTAAAACATGTCTAAATGGCTTGCTATTACTTTAGATAGCAACCCGCGCTTCATTCTGGGGAAAGCACGTCGCCAAAAAGACGGTTGTTCCTCCAACTGGGTGATGTTCACCTGGGCATGGATTACTTTATATCCATGTTTCTTCGATCTGATGTACGTTTCAGTGCATCATTTCTTGAAAAAGAAGAGAAATCTTCTTTGTATGCAAATAGTTTTCATTCTGTGATTCTTCTGAAAATTATTTGTAAGACACTTGGTGATTATGTGTTGCTTGAAATTCTTTTATACTTGGATTGTGCATAAAATTTGTCACTCAATCAACGACTACAAATATTTAACTAGAATACGGGTCATTGATTGAGGGGGAGAGTGAATTCAAATTTTATATCATCAAATGGATTTCTTGGTTAACTCATACTTGTTAGAAATGGTTTTGTAGGTAATGGGGTATTAGTTGAAGAGGATCTTGCAAAAACTTTATATCAAATGGCCAAACATGTTAGTTGCTAGAAAGTTTAGGACATTATGTGCAACTTGCTTATAGTTTCCTAGCTTTATGTATCTAGAAGGCTCATTTGTGTTACTTTGGAATCCTCGTTTAATCCCCTAAGTACTTTAAGACTCAAAACCTAAAAGAAGTAAGAAAACCAGTTGTGTTTGATGTTCTTGAATACTCCAATGACATCTGTATGATCTGAATGAATGAGTTTCAAATGTTGTCTGACTTCTGTTAGTCGATTGCTGCATAATTGTTGTTGAAATTGTGCATATGTTCTCAGGATTCGCTTAGGTATATTGCTATCATGTTAGAATCATGTTCCTAAGATCCTGAGTTGAATATTGATATCTGTGTGAATTGCCATGTGCATGATTGCTAATTGCTCTTCATGCTAGATAGTAGTTTGACGTATTTCCTGACTGTAGTTTGATTAAATGAATTTGGTATTATAATGTGGCAAGCTGCTGAAGGGTAGCTGTTAAGGAATAGTGTATCTGTATGTATGTATATCTGTGTTGATATTCTTATGCAGATTCCATTGCCAAAATGAATGTGCCAGTTCCCATTCTAACCATTTGATCAGACGATCAAACTCTATTGATTGGCTCGAAATTTACCTCAACAACAACGTCGGTAACAACAACAACAACACTTTCACCACCGCCACCACCATTCATCTATTTTGGTCTCGCCAAGTGGGGATCAACGACATTTGCGAAAGATTTGTTGGTGGATGGATAATTGATGTTGACTACTAACTCAGAAAAGCGGGTGATTACATCATCTGCGCAAAAAGGTCAATATCATTTGTGTCATAATTGTCGAATTGTGCATAATAAGCAGTGAATCTCCCTCTTAGTTTAAGGGGGAGCATAGTATGTTCCATTATCAGAAAATATTAAATCGGACACATTTTCTCCCACATTTTTCTAACTTATTTAAATCAATTGGGATCACAAATCTCAAATGGTTTGAAATTTTTGATCGGGGGAGAGAATGTGATTTAAATATGAAATCTGATAAAATGTGATGTTTTGGACATGAATGTAAGCTCTCTCATATGTGCTAAACTCTTTCGTATATCGATGCACATATTGAGGGGGAGCAAATGTTTTGTGGAAACAAAAAGGATTTGGCATCGCAAGATATCGTGACTCAGACTTGACAAATGAATTGACGATAGCTAGAGTCAGTAGTCGAAAGGACATGTCCTGGACGGGTAATAATTTCAAGCCAGTTTATCTGGTGATGTAAGCGTGTCTCGCAAAGGACGTGTCTGAGTAGAATGTACCGATTTCGAGCGATTTTCCTTGAATGTGATCTGGACGGGTAATAATTTCAAGCTAGTTTACTAGTGATGTAAGCGTGTCTCGCGATGATCATGTTCTTGAAAAATCAATCAATTCAAAAGTGCGAGCTTCACCCGACATGTGCAAATTTATAATTAAAACACTTGAGCACGTGTTGAGGGGGAGCATTTGAAAAATTCAAAACTCTCAAGGTGTTACTAAAATGTGTTTCTTAATCATGAACACTTTGAGAGATTTTTCAAAGATTTGGTTTGGCAATCGTGGAAGTACACCAAAGACCGACCATTTTATTTAATGCATGGAGTTATAAGGATGGTAATGTTAGGTTCAAGTTCCCACGATCCCGCCAGAGCCGGAGGGATCTACCCAGGGACAATCCACTAGATAGTGTAGAAGTCCTTAGGTATGATTAAAAAAGGAGAAATGTGAATTAGGGAAGAGTGCCGACTGAGATGGAGCTAGTACTGGAACAAACCCAACAAGGTTCTAGTAATGAAGTCTCGGTAAGCACTGAAGGTGTTGAAGAATGAAAAACACCCCAACCCGGCAAGGGTAAAGATGTCACGTTAATGGTTTCATATCAGATTAAACAAAGCATACTTCAATAGTAATACAATAAAATATCAAAGGTTACAAATGAGATACTAACATTATAAGGTTAAGAATGAAACAAAACTAAATACTAAGTCTGCAAATGCAATCCTTCTAATGACTTCTACTTCAGAATAACTATCAAGGTCTTCTAAGTCCAAAAGTCTCTTCACTCATACCCAAACCCGTCGTCCTGCTTATAACCTGCCGCACATGAAAAGAAAACGTGCGGCTGAGCTTAAAAAGCCCAGTGAACAGATATAACGATAACAAGCAGTAACGGTAAAGTAGTGAAGTAAATGAACGAGTACTAGGTATCACGATAGTCAAGAACAGGAACATGAAGACTATACAGATATAACAGGATTAGAACTAGTTACAGAAGATAGGTGAAAAGGAAACCGTAACCCACACAACCCAAGTCAAATCATGTCAAGCTCAATATTAAGTCATGTATCATACAATAGGGTAGTAGTAACAGTAATGGAAAGTAAAGGTTATACAGATATAACATTATTAAAACTAGTTGCAGAAATAGTATAAAATGTAATCCGTAATTCTACCACATACCAGATCAGATCCAGTCAAGTCAAGTGTTAAGTCATATATCAGGTTACAGGGTGACAGTAATAATAATGGTGAGTAAAGTTATAAGGTCACAAGGTGCAGGGTAACAGAAATCCTCTACGAGCCCAGAAACAGTAACAGTAACAGTAACAGTAACAGTATCAGTATAATCATGTAGAGGGGAGACCTCTCAGTAGTCAGTAATTATGAGGGGAGTCCTCAACCAGTAAATGGAGTGATCAGCTCCCAGTATGTGAAAGACGTGTATCGCACACACCATCAGTCACCAGTAATACATAAATCAGTAATCAGTAACAGTAACAGTTCTAGGATGCATCCATACGCCCCTGGTGGCCATAAACCTCCCAACACACCAAATAAAATACAAAAAAGGGACGGAACAGGTCATCACTCTCCTGCCCTAGAGTCATGCCATCGGTGCATCAATGACATGGTCATGAAACCCTCATGACTAGTTATGGCTCGTAGTATCAAACTGTGGGTTAAGGTCAGGTATCATGTATCATGTGTCAGGTGTCATGCCTCAGAAATCAGTATCATGTATCAGTATCATGTATCAGAGATCAGTAACGTGTATCAGATATCATGTATCAGGATTCAGTATCATGTATCAGAAATCAGTATCATGTATCAGAATTCAGTATCATGTGTCAGAATCAGTATCGTGTATCAGGTGTCGGATTCAAGTATCAGGTGTCAAGTATTCAGGTGTCAGGTTCAAGTATTAAGTGTTAGGTTCAAGTATTTAAAGGTCAGGTAGTCCAGGTCATGTTTTATATAAGAGTTCAAGACAAGGTTCAGAACAAAGGATCAGAACAAGGGTTCAAATAAAGGTTCAAGTCGAATGGTTCATATCAAGTGAATCAGGGTTCAAGTTAAGTTTATAGCAAGGTATCAAGTATTTAAGTTAGTTGCATAAGTCAATTTCCATTTCAAAATATCAAAAGTTCATATCAGAGGTTCATATCAGAGATTCATATCAGAAAGGTCATACCAGTAGGTCAATATCAGAAATGTTCAATATCAGACAGGTTTAATATCAAAAGATCATATACCAGAAAAATCATACATCAGAAAGATCATATATCAGAAAGATCATGCCAAAAGCTCATAATATCATGAAAGAAACAAGCAAGGTTCACAGAACAAGGAAACATAGCAATAAATCAGGAATCAGAAAATAGGTTCAATATCAAAAGGTCCAAAGTCAGAAGGGTCAAGTATCAGGGAGTCCAAAATCAGAAGGTTCATATCAATTTGTTTCAAGGTTCATAACAAGGTTCAATTTAAAGGTTTATATTAAAAGTTCCTATCATAGTTCAAAAAGTAATCTCTTAAAATAGCTTTCATGAAAGTAAACCTTAAAACAGTCTTCATAAAGTAGGTCCTTTAAAGAAAGTTTTCAAAACATTTTCACATGTGATTAAGAAGAGTTTTTACATTTAGTTATAAAATCCTATGAACCTTCAAAGTATTCCAGGGTCATAAATATTCACATTACAGGGTGATGAACAGATCATATCATGTATCAAAAGAAATAAAGCAAGGTTCATGAATTAGGGAAAACATAACAAAGGCATAGATTCAAATAGGAAAGCCCCATATAAAAAGGCTCAGATCATAACCAACTGATATGCATAATGAAGAACCAATCAGAGTATGAGACGACATAACAACGGCTCAGAGAAATACTAATATGAATCATAGATACTGAATGAAATAAGCAAGAGGACACCCTTACTGAAAAAGGGCAGAATATCTGTACCTTAGCACCCGAATCAAAGGATGATCAATGACAGACAATGGATTACTCCCTCTTCACACCTAGAGGAGTCAAGACAGAATTACTAAAGATCCCACTTTCCATATCAAGTAACTTTCTATTTTAGGCAGTTTTCCTTATTTGGCAAGTTTCCATACTTTAGGGTTTCAAATGTAATTCTTCCAAAGTTAAAGGTCCAATATGTAATTATCACATTCATTCATTTTAATCCTTCATTTATTCAGAATGTACATCTTCAATACTTCAAGTTTGCCAAAATTACATTTTATACCCCTTAGTTTACAAAATTTCCATTTAAACCTCTTAATTCATAATTTTACACTTTAAAACCTTATCATATCCATAATTATCAAACAAGCCTCATATTTTATCAAAATACAGAATATGACATCAGAATTACTTATTGTACGAATCCAGCCCCTCAAGTTTCAGAAATTTCACATTTAGTCCCTTAAGTTTACAAAACTTATAATTTAAATCATAATCCTATATTAATTATATATTAAGCCCATAAATATTCAAATTTACCCAAATCACTTTTAATATCATATTTTACCCAGAATAACTTCAACTTTCCAGAATTTACACTTTTAATCCCTCTAGTTTAATTAATTACAAATCATACCCTTTAATTACCATTAATTCATTATCTTGCAATATTTACACATAGGACCCTCAAGTTATATTTCTCCCACATTGTACCAGACCTAAATAATATTTTAAAAATAACCCATGAGTTTCAAAAGTTACAAAACACACCCTTGTGATTTAATTACAAATCAGATTACACTTTTTAATTCCAAAACAAGCCCAAATTTGATCCAATCATTATGCCATAATTACCCCATTATAATTACATTTTTAAATCACCAAATCCAGATTTAGAAGCCCTAGTTTCAATCGTAAACCCTAGTTCTATATTTTTCCCATTCGAAAACCATAACCCGATTTGAACAATAATTAACCACGACCATTTCAAGCTTCTATAAATCAAACCACTATTTTTACTGGTTCATAATAATTATATAGAGTCTAAGAAAAATAATATCCATGCCCAGAAAATTCGTTTATCATATATTAGAATTCACACCCTTTTTAAAACTTTAAATTCACAACGACTAACCTAGGCTTCTAAAATTCGAAAAACCATTTTTCCCAGCTTATGTGATGGCCAAGGAACTCATAAAAATTAATAATGCAACCCAGAAAAATCGTATAACAGGATTTACATAATTAACCCATTTTACCCATTTTTAATTCAAACGACCCATTAAACCTTGCATGATTCGAATCCCATATTTTTACCAGATCATATGTGATATAATAAGTTAAAAAAAAATGCCATACCAATTATTTAACGTGTGGAAAGAATTTTTAGCAATTATACCTCACGGTTGGGTTTTTCGACAAGAATAATTCAAACGATCAAATGAATGGACCTCAAACCTTGAAACCAATTTTATTAGCTCCCTAAATTGATGTAGAACTCCAGAAAAATCACCCACGAATTTTAGAATGCCGGATGGAAGTGTTTTGAATTATTGTGTGTTTTGGTATTATCGGTATGTTTTAATAGAATTAAAAAGGAAGTTTGACTAAATAATGAGGAATAGGCGTGATGGGGGGGGGGGGGGGGGGGGGGGGGGGGGTTATGGCTGAAAATTCGGAACTCTTAATGACCCATTCAATTTTGTTTTCAAAATCATAATTTCTTGAATTATTTCTATGTTTACATAGTTTATACTATTAATTAATAATAATAATACATACATACATTTAAATTTTCGGCCCTTGGAACAATTTGTGTGTTCAAATGATTTTTTTTTTGTACTTTACAAATGTTAAAATGTAGTAGTAAAATTAATTTACTTCGTATCTTGATCATTTCCAGAAGTTTGGGGTTCGTTTGGTACTTTATACGTTTATTAATCAAAGTTTAAGATTGTAGGGACATTTTGGTCATTTTACATGTTATCTGAGTTTCAGGTATTACAACTTCTTCCCCACTAACAAAAATTTCGTCCTCGAAATTTGCAGAAAGCAGAACGAAAAGAGAGCAGAAAGCAAAACAAAGACATAACAACTAAGACGAGAATTTAGGTGAAACGAAACAGAAACACAACTGACGGTGAACAGACATATGAAAGATTTATTTTTCATGACTCGAACTTGTAGATTCCAAAATTGTTTCAGATCCTCAGAACAGACATAACATACTGAATCCAGATCAGAAGAATAACATACCAAACGTAGTAGATGAAAATCAGATTCTCTCGGAAGAGACAAAGAAATACATAGGGTTTTGACAGATATGCCGTTCACAGAATTTGATTAGACAGATCAGATTTGAACATACAGAAATTAGATTATCGATGACATCAATGGCAGAAAGTTCTATAACAGAAACTAAGATTAGTATCAGATGTACAGAGGTCAGCAAAACGCGTGACGGAAATCCAGACGTATCAATTCGCATAACGGTGAAAGCAGATTACGCGTAAAATTAGGATGAATTTAAAGTCTCACTAATGCAGATAATCTCAAACAGTTATCAGAATTCTTACAGCTCTAAGGCACTTCTCGAAATATCCTATGCCCACAACAAGTGCACGTTATATGATGTAAGTATTATCACGTTGGCCAGACGTCATAATACTAGCATCATATAAATATGCCCTCATGATGGTCATACTTTATCTCAAGTCGTGAACAGGACAAACTTATCTTAATCCACCTAGTCTTCCTACGGTCTCAGAGGTCAAAAAGCGTCAGAAAATTCACAGATGCTTATCAAAAGCAAGAGACAAACAACAGAATGTATCGAGTACGTCATCGCTATGGAGATTCTCAGAATTGTCCGACGAGGTATCACATGATTTACAAAGGATCAGAGGTCAGGGTCAGAATCCGGAGATAAGGATCAAATAGTGTCAGAAATTTTCTATGCAAGTTTCAATGTTTCAAAACTTAATTAGGTTTCAAATCTTAGGTGTAAGGCATAAGCTTTCAATTTCCAAGAGGGATTCAACAGGCTTAAACCAACAGTAAGGCACGAATCAGAGTATTGCGGAAGCAAAGATACTTAAACAAATGCCTTATAGTCTACCCATTCCTCACCGGTCAGAGCTTAAGCTCCTATAGGGAAAATCCTAGAGCAATTCTTACAGGTCATCTTATGAGCGCCTACAGTGGAAACTTAGTGGTCCAAACTTACACAGGTCAAGGGTAAATGTATTACGAAATCGCAGCCTGTCTCTCTGATACCATAATTGTAACACCCCAACCCGGCAAGGGTAAAGATGTCACGTTAATGGTTTCATATCAGATTAAACAAAGCATACTTCAATAGTAATACAATAAAATATCAAAGGTTACAAATGAGATACTAACATTATAAGGTTAAGAATGAAACAAAACTAAATACTAAGTCTGCAAATGCAATCCTTCTAATGACTTCTACTTCAGAATAACTATCAAGGTCTTCTAAGTCCAAAAGTCTCTTCACTCATACCCAAACCCGTCGTCCTGCTTATAACCTGCCGCACATGAAAAGAAAACGTGCGGCTGAGCTTAAAAAGCCCAGTGAACAGATATAACGATAACAAGCAGTAACGGTAAAGTAGTGAAGTAAATGAACGAGTACCAGGTATCACGATAGTCAAGAACAGGAACATGAAGACTATACAGATATAACAGGATTAGAACTAGTTACAGAAGATAGGTGAAAAGGAAACCGTAACCCACACAACCCAAGTCAAATCATGTCAAGCTCAATATTAAGTCATGTATCATACAATAGGGTAGTAGTAACAGTAATGGAAAGTAAAGGTTATACAGATATAACATTATTAAAACTAGTTGCAGAAATAGTATAAAATGTAATCCGTAATTCTACCACATACCAGATCAGATCCAGTCAAGTCAAGTGTTAAGTCATATATCAGGTTACAGGGTGACAGTAATAATAATGGTGAGTAAAGTTATAAGGTCACAAGGTGCAGGGTAACAGAAATCCTCTACGAGCCCAGAAACAGTAACAGTAACAGTAACAGTAACAGTATCAGTATAATCATGTAGAGGGGAGACCTCTCAGTAGTCAGTAATTATGAGGGGAGTCCTCAATCAGTAAATGGAGTGATCAGCTCCCAGTATGTGAAAGACGTGTATCGCACACACCATCAGTCACCAGTAATATAGAAATCAGTAATCAGTAACAGTAACAGTTCTAGGATGCATCCATACGCCCCTGGTGGCCATAAACCTCCCAACACACCAAATAAAATACAAAAAAGGGACGGAACAGGTCATCACTCTCCTGCCCTAGAGTCATGCCATCGGTGCATCAATGACATGGTCATGAAACCCTCATGACTAGTTATGGCTCGTAGTATCAAACTGTGGGTTAAGGTCAGGTATCATGTATCATGTGTCAGGTGTCATGCCTCAGAAATCAGTATCATGTATCAGAGATCAGTAACGTGTATCAGATATCATGTATCAGGATTCAGTATCATGTATCAGAAATCAGTATCATGTATCAGAATTCAGTATCATGTGTCAGAATCAGTATCGTGTATCAGGTGTCGGATTCAAGTATCAGGTGTCAAGTATTCAGGTGTCAGGTTCAAGTATTAAGTGTTAGGTTCAAGTATTTAAAGGTCAGGTAGTCCAGGTCATGTTTTATATAAGAGTTCAAGACAAGGTTCAGAACAAAGGATCAGAACAAGGGTTCAAATAAAGGTTCAAGTCGAATGGTTCATATCAAGTGAATCAGGGTTCAAGTTAAGTTTATAGCAAGGTATCAAGTATTTAAGTTAGTTGCATAAGTCAATTTCCATTTCAAAATATCAGAAGTTCATATCAGAGGTTCATATCAGAGATTCATATCAGAAAGGTCATACCAGGTCAATATCAGAAATGTTCAATATCAGACAGGTTTAATATCAAAAGATCATATACCAGAAAAATCATACATCAGAAAGATCATATATCAGAAAGATCATGCCAAAAGCTCATAATATCATGAAAGAAACAAGCAAGGTTCACAGAACAAGGAAACATAGCAATAAATCAGGAATCAGAAAATAGGTTCAATATCAAAAGGTCCAAAGTCAGAAGGGTCAAGTATCAGGGAGTCCAAAATCAGAAGGTTCATATCAATTTGTTTCAAGGTTCATAACAAGGTTCAATTTAAAGGTTTATATTAAAAGTTCCTATCATAGTTCAAAAAGTAATCTCTTAAAATAGCTTTCATGAAAGTAAACCTTAAAACAGTCTTCATAAAGTAGGTCCTTTAAAGAAAGTTTTCAAAACATTCTCACATGTGATTAAGAAGAGTTTTTACATTTAGTTATAAAATCCTATGAACCTTCAAAGTATTCCAGGGTCATAAATATTCACATTACAGGGTGATGAATAGATCATATCATGTATCAAAAGAAATAAAGCAAGGTTCATGAATTAGGGAAAACATAACAAAGGCATAGATTCAAATAGGAAAGCCCCATATAAAAAGGCTCAGATCATAACCAACTGATATGCATAATGAAGAACCAATCAGAGTATGAGACGACATAACAACGGCTCAGAGAAATACTAATATGAATCATAGATACTGAATGAAATAAGCAAGAGGACACCCTTACTGAAAAAGGGCAGAATATCTGTACCTTAGCACCCGAATCAAAGGATGATCAATGACAGACAATGGATTACTCCCTCTTCACACCTAGAGGAGTCAAGACAGAATTACTAAAGATCCCACTTTCCATATCAAGTAACTTTCTATTTTAGGCAGTTTTCCTTATTTGGCAAGTTTCCATACTTTAGGGTTTCAAATGTAATTCTTCCAAAGTTAAAGGTCAAATATGTAATTATCACATTCATTCATTTTAATCCTTCATTTATTCAGAATGTACATCTTCAATACTTCAAGTTTGCCAAAATTACATTTTATACCCCTTAGTTTACAAAATTTCCATTTAAACCTCTTAATTCATAATTTTACACTTTAAAACCTTATCATATCCATAATTATCAAACAAGCCTCATATTTTATCAAAATACAGAATATGACATCAGAATTACTTATTGTATGAATCCAGCCCCTCAAGTTTCAGAAATTTCACATTTAGTCCCTTAAGTTTACAAAACTTATAATTTAAATCATAATCCTATATTAATTATATATTAAGCCCATAAATATTCAAATTTACCCAAATCACTTTTAATATCATATTTTACCCAGAATAACTTCAACTTTCCAGAATTTACACTTTTAATCCCTCTAGTTTAATTAATTACAAATCATACCCTTTAATTACCATTAATTCATTATCTTGCAATATTTACACATAGGACCCTCAAGTTATATTTCTCCCACATTGTACCAGACCTAAATAATATTTTAAAAATAACCCATGAGTTTCAAAAGTTACAAAACACACCCTTGTGATTTAATTACAAATCAGATTACACTTTTTAATTCCAAAACAAGCCCAAATTTGATCCAATCATTATGCCATAATTACCCCATTATAATTACATTTTTAAATCACCAAATCCAGATTTAGAAGCCCTAGTTTCAATCGTAAACCCTAGTTCTATATTTTTCCCATTCGAAAACCATAACCCGATTTGAACAATAATTAACCACGACCATTTCAAGCTTCTATAAATCAAACCACTATTTTTACTGGTTCATAATAATTATATAGAGTCTAAGAAAAATAATATCCATGCCCAGAAAATTCGTTTATCATATATTAGAATTCACACCCTTTTTAAAACTTTAAATTCACAACGACTAACCTAGGCTTCTAAAATTCGAAAAACCATTTTTCCCAGCTTATGTGATGGCCAAGGAACTCATAAAAATTAATAATGCAACCCAGAAAAATCGTATAACATGATTTACATAATTAACCCATTTTACCCATTTTTAATTCAAACGACCCATTAAACCTTGCATGATTCGAATCCCATATTTTTACCAGATCATATGTGATATAATAAGTTAAAAAAAAAATGCCATACCAATTATTTAACGTGTGGAAAGAATTTTTAGCAATTATACCTCACGGTTGGGTTTTTCGACAAGAATAATTCAAACGATCAAATGAATGGACCTCAAACCTTGAAACCAATTTTATTAGCTCCCTAAATTGATGTAGAACTCCAGAAAAATCACCCACGAATTTTAGAATGCCGGATGGAAGTGTTTTGAATTATTGTGTGTTTTGGTATTATCGGTATGTTTTAATAGAATTAAAAAGGAAGTTTGACTAAATAATGAGGAATAGGCGTGATGGGGGGGGGGGGGGGTTATGGCTGAAAATTCGGAACTCTTAATGACCCATTCAATTTTGTTTTCAAAATCATAATTTCTTGAATTATTTCTATGTTTACATAGTTTATACTATTAATTAATAATAATAATACATACATACATTTAAATTTTCGGCCCTTGGAACAATTTGTGTGTTCAAATGATTTTTTTTTTGTACTTTACAAATGTTAAAATGTAGTAGTAAAATTAATTTACTTCGTATCTTGATCATTTCCAGAAGTTTGGGGTTCGTTTGGTACTTTATACGTTTATTAATCAAAGTTTAAGATTGTAGGGACATTTTGGTCATTTTACATGTTATCTGAGTTTCAGGTATTACAGAAGGGGTTGAAGAATGAGAAAGAATTGTAAAGATAAATGGTGAAAAGAAAGAAGCCCTCCTTACAAACTTAGGCAGAAACCAGGTCAATTCATATGCTGTCAGAATCACTTAGTTGATTGCTGACATTGAAGACAAAGTATCATGGACCCAGTGATACGCTGCACAAACCTCCCTAGCCACTCAAGGTCCCTCAAAGGATTATTGTTTCAATTGTCACGGAGTTCAATACATTTCTATCGTCTCTCTCACTCCGAGTTAGATGATATTGAAAAGGTGGCAGTTCTCTCCAGCCTCCGCTCACTAAATCAAAACGCACTATCGAGTCTAGAGCCACGAGATGCATTATAAGATCTCATAGGAACACGAATTATTTCTACACTGGTTGTTCAACATTAAGGACACCAATTGTAAACTTATGAGTCCTACTCAGATCTTAGCAATCTGCCAGAACATTTATGAGGGAATTTACAATTGTAATTCTCAATGATTGAATGAAAATTCCTGCCAGGGTCAACATCAAGCAGCCCTGAAAGCAGGTCACTTCGGTAATTCTTTAAGGATTACGCTTAGTGGTCAAGGCGGTTTCAAACGGTCTACAGTCGTGGAGCGATCTACAGCGACTCACCTAATCGTTGATAAACTACGGTACGATCTTAAAAAGCCCTCTGTGGGTTTTCGATTAGGAACGGTCTGGGTAAGGATTAGAGAAAGTTTTCACACTATGCTGTTAACAATCTCGAAGTCCGAACCTGTAAGTACCGGACATTTTATTGCTAACTGTCGTATGCAGGAACTTCTGGCGGTTGTGGCTGTTGGATGCTGTAGCTGGTTGCAGTTGTAGCTGGTTGCAGTAAAGATGCCAATCCTCTACCACATGCTCACACTACATCATCATTGTAACTCAACAAAGTCATGATCAACCAAAAAGACCTTCAACACGGCTTCTGCAAACTCTGATGCTAAAGATCATGACACCAAATAGTGTGAGCATGTCGGCTCAAAGATTTACACATCGCATGGAAACATACTACTGAAAGATGGCTTGAAGATACATGTTGGATGATATTTTCGAAGAACACTCAGAGTCATCCAAGACAAAGGAAAAGTCATCAAAAGTTCACTGCTGAAAGCACAATGATCAAAGACGTTGAAGAATCAATGACTACGAGCTATGAAGACAAGTTCTGAAGACGGAATGCTAGAAGTCAAATTATTATTTCCGGGGTGACCTCCCTTAGGGGGAGATTGTTAGGAATATAAATATTCAGATGAAGGCTCGGTCACCCCGAGTATCTACTTAGCATTCATATAGCTCGTAGGCTTATTTATATTAGCTTAGTAATATTAATATTAGTATTAATAGTATTAGTCGTAGTTATATTTGTGGAGTGGGTCGGGGCTTTCCCCACTGTCAGCTCACTCCACAGCCCACTAGGGGCACAATATTAGTAAGTATAAATACCCCTTCCCACACTTGGGAAGGGTTGGAACTCTTGTCACAATTTTCACACACTTGAATCTAATTGACACAAGTTTCTCCCAACTCTCTCTCTCTCTCTAGTTCATCTTCCATCTAACTCAAACCATGGATCTAATCTTCCATAACCCAAGACCACCCGAATCATCCACACAATCAAGATGGTTATATCCTACACAAGAAGATCCCATGGGTCTCATGGGATCGTGTCATTGCACCTGTGGAAGATGGGGGGCTTGGGTTGGGATGTCTAAATGCAAAAAATCTTTCATTACTTTCCAAGTGGTGGTGGCGACTCCATAACGAACCAGATTCCTTATGGGGACGTACCATCACTTCCATCCATTTTTCCCAAAGAAATTGCACTCCTGTTCTAATGAAACTTCGTATGGTGAGAGCTTGGCTCAATATCGCCAAAATAAGCTCCCACCACGAAAAATTTAATGTTTCTTTGCAGGACTTAATTACAGGGACAGTTGGAAATGGCAATACCATACGATTCTGGATCGACACTTGGACAGGAAGCAAACCGCTGAAAGACTCCTTCCCCGACCTGTTCATGCTGGAAAGGAATAAAGGTTGCTATATACAAGAGCGCTGCACAGGAAACAGACTTTACTTTCATTGGGAATGGAACTGGAGCAGATCCCCATCAACACCAGCCGAACTAAATCAATTCCAGAAACTTTTATCAGGCATCCAGACTCTCAATCTCACAAGCACAACCGACTCATGGGCCTGGGCTTGTGATCCATCTGGTGCATACACCGTTAAATCCATGAAGCATAAACTAAGTAAAGCTAGTTTCGGTCCAAAACACTGGAACTTCCCATGGAATAACCTTGCCCCCTTGAAGACCAACATACTTGGATGGAGATTAGAGATGAACCGTCTTCCCACCAGCGATCTACTCCTCAGACGAAACATCCCAATTCCATCCTCAATCTGTCCCCTATGCAACTCTCATGATGAAACATCACAACACCTCTTCATATCATGCCCATTCTCAGACGCTCTATGGACCTTCCTTTTATCTTGGTGCAAGATACCATTGAGCAAACCCTCCCATGTCAGAGCTTTATTTGAGATACACAAGGATCCGATGATCAGCTCCAAGAAGTCTCGGCTCATCAATCTAATCGTCCTCTCCTACATATGGACCATTTGGAAAATCCGGAACGAATGCATCTTCTCCAACAAGCCTCCATCCATACGATACGCTACCAAAGAGCTCAAATCTAACAGTTTTCTTTGGTTGACAAATAGATCGAATGCTCCCCGTTTAGAGTGGTCAAATTGGTGTAACTTTAATTTTTTTGTTTTTACTTGTTTTTGTACTCTCCTTTCCTAGCTCCTTGCTAGTTTTATCAATAAATATCGAATGTTCAAAAAAAAAAAAAGGTGTTTAAGAGCTTTCATTTATTTTGTTTAGATAATAATAGTTATTAGATAGTTAAATGATTTTAATTAAATTTATTAATTATGGTTAACTTTTCATTCCTAGTCAATTAGTTTTATTTATGTCTTAATTATCATATTAAAGTTTTAATTTAGTTTTTAATTAAAAAAAAAGTTTTTTTTTTTAAAAATGTTTGTTCCAACCGATCGGATGTTGCCCGCATCCGATTCGGTTCTGCAATGTTGATTTTTACGATTTGTTCATCCGATCGGATGGATGCCTTAGTAAAATTTTCAAATTTTTTCAATTTTTAGTTGTTTTAGTGTTTTGAGTGTTTGAACTTGTAGGTTTACTTGATATGATTTCATTTTTGAGTGTGTTTCGATTATGACTAACCCTAATGCTAATGATTTGGATTTTTGTGTTTGTGGTTATGTTATAGTTATTATTTGCTTTAGTAAGAGGGAAAGTTTGAGCGAAGTTTCTGAGTATTTGAGAAATTTGGAAGAAATGTTCAAGGATTCGGGTGATTCCTTGGAACGTTTGGAAAGTATGTTGGGAGAAGCTAAGATGGATCTTGAAAAGGTAGAAGAAGTTGGGGAAAACCGAGTTTGTTTGCCAAAGAAGAAAAAGGTTGTTGTGTTCACAAGAGCTCCTCCTAAGGAGTTTGATGCACCACACATGAGGTTTGCTACACCTTGTGGTGTGGAAGGAGTCAAAGCTTGGGATGCACAATTGAATATGGAGTATGAAGATAATTGTATTACCAAAGATGTGTTAGATAAACTTGGGTTTGTTCGACTTGATTATGAAGATTACGGAAGAAAGAAAGTGAATATTCATGGTCATATTTTCAAGGTTGATTTTGTTGTTCTAGACTATGGAAACACCGATGAGCCGGAGGTAGTGTTTGGAAGGGATTTTCTTGTTACAACTAAGTGTAAGCTTGATTTTGCACTTGGTGAAATGAGAATCGATATCACCGATTTAGAAGAAGAGAAGGAAGTAGATGTTATGCTTGCGGAGTTATGTGAAGGGAAGGAAGAAGTTGTTAAAATGGGAAAGGCTAGTAGGAAGAAAGCACCTATTAACAGATTAACCTAACCCTCTACCCCAAAGAATGATAATTCATTATCGTCATCATCTAATTCACCACCAAACTCACCATAAACCGTTAAGCCTTTGACTCAAGAACTAAAGGAGGCTATTTTGGAGAATTTGGAGATGAAATTTCATGAACTTATGGAGAAGAAGCCCGTGATAGAAGTGTTGAATAACTATGTGACATACCGTAAGAAATTGGATGCGGTCATGATGGCTAGATCTAGGCTAGAGGACAAAACTTTTGATGAGGTAGAAAGATCAAGAATTGTGGAGAACAGATTACCTAAGAAAATGAGTGATCTGGGGAATTTTGTTTTACCAATCAAGGTGAATGGAACAACTTCGATGTATGCATTGGCCGATACCGGGTCAAGTGTGAGTGTTATGCCATATCCGTTGTACAAAAGGTTAGGACTTAGTAACCCCCAACCTAATCAATCTAATCTCACTATGGCCGACAATTCTCAAGCAAAAGCAATGGGTGAAGTGAAAAATGTTCGAGTTCAAATAGGGTACCAAGCCTTTTTAGCCGACTTTTTAGTGCTTAACATACCGGTAGACAAAGAATTACCACTTTTTTTAGGTAGACCATTTTTAAGAACATGTGGGGCTATAATAGACATGGGCCGTGGTACGATGACTATTGATGATGGAATTTTGAAACACACTTACTACCCAAAACCTAGAGGGAAAATGGTAAAGAAAGTGCATGAGAAAGATAATGAGGAAGAATACTTGGGATGTTGATGCGCGCGTGTGTCGTTGCGGTTTAGCAGTAGTAATGCCTACTCAAGTTTTAAATTTATATTTAGCCGACTTATCAATAACACACACACTTAACGAGCAGTGTACCCGGTCAGTATGAATATAATGGTAAGTAGAGTGTCGATCACTAAGAGTGGAACGTATTATCTAGTTATTCTAATCATTATTTTAATATCCTAAGTTAGCTATACAACCTAATCTAACGCAAGGGGTTCAGCCTGAGAGACTGGCACGGTTTGGTTATGATTAAATATTAAACTAAACTAATGAGCACGAATCAGTGATTAGCACACACGTACACAGATAGATACTTGAGACAATAAGAAGACCTGTCTTGATAATTAAGTAACTTGTCACTTGTTTTATTGCTAGTTTTATATGAAGTGTATATAATTAAACCTTTTTCGTTGGCTCTAATCTTATCGGCGAGTAAACCCTTAATGATTACTTATGTCTATCCTATTTATTTAAGAGACGCTAAAACAAATAGGCGAGGAAGGGGCATGGCGACCCAAGCAAGACTCAGTTAGACACAGAGGTTATCAATGCACTAATAAAAGTCACCAAAGACATCAACATATAAACTTTAATTAATGGGAAAGCAATATTAAGGGGAGTGCATGATTTTCCGTAGTCACATGACACAATCCCATCAATCCTGATGAATTAAAGTGTACTAATACAATAAAACAAAACTACTTAATGAATTGAATACATGCAGGACCTTCTTACAGCTCTTGTATCTTCGTTTAGGGTGTGTCTTGTGCTGCTTGGTCGTCTGAATTCGGCTCTAGGGTTCTTCTGTCTTCGACTAAAAACTAAGCTCTCCAAAAAACTCCCAAAATTCGTCTGGCCTTGGGGTATTTATAGTTTCTGCATGAGGGGTCGATGCGGCGCATAGAGTTGATAGATGCGGCGCATCGACTAAACTTGGGGTCCAAGATTAATATATTCTGGAATATTCGTACACCGTCTTCAGATACGGCGCATCTTGGTCTTTGTATGTGGCGCATGTACTTGGATTGTAACTTGTGAAATCTTGATAGTGATACGCCGTATGTTAGATTGCTCAAATCCCTAATCTCAATAAATCAAAGGTTTGGATGAAGAATGATATAGGGTATGGATAATATTTGGGATACAAATTGGTGTAAAATGAAAAATAAACAAAACAGATAAATTAAAATCCTAAGTGTGGTTAATCACTTTCCCAACCATCCCATGAATAAGACTCATATCATTGAATAACTCACGCTTTAACACTTGAAACACACGCTTTAGGTAGACACGAATTATACTCAACAAAATCTTAATCAAAGAATAACCTTAGTTGGCGTTCCCATAACGGCCAACTCCCATTCAATCCATAAATATAATATACAACAACAAATAGTGGTGATATCTCCCAGTTAATACAAAACTTTACATAAGTTGGTTAAAACAAACTTCCAACTTTTCCTTTTTCTTTTTTTTTTTCTATTTTTTTTGATTTTTTGATTTATTTATTTTTTATTTTTATTTTTTTATTGAATTCAATGTGTAAAATTTCATAACTTTTCTATCACTATTTTTCCGGATAATTTTTCCATACTCGACGTACTTTCAGAAATAAATGTAATAGCGAAAGTAGTAAACACACGAAAAATAAACTAAAAGTTATACAATATTTACTTTCATACCAATTGCATTGTGCAATTTCCTGACCTAACCAAAGATAATGAATTACGCACGCGAACACAGGTAATGTAAGGAAACACACTTTGCCTAAAGCAATTAACCACGGATTTTAATCTACAGGGTAGGCTAAGGTGTAAGGGTGTATCGAAACATTATAACAAAGGTGTAAGAAACGAAAGGAATGGCTCTGAGGGTTTTTCTAGGGGTATCTTACTCTAAAAGTGAGAGTAACAAAGGGTTTATACGGGGGTTAACTAACCAGTGTAGTTAGTTAATATCACATAATTAGTCCAAAATTGCCAAGTTTCACATAATGCTTGTTTTTACATGAGAATTACTAAAGTAAACATTAATGTATCGATTCTCATATATAATATAATAAAACAAGTCAAATAAATAGGATAAATGATGATAATAAAATGTACTTATTTGAGTTCATCAGATGTTTTGAAGTAGGAAGAGACGAGGATGGTATGCCTAAATATGGGCCGGTTACTCCTAGTTTCTTTGATATCAAAGATGAAATGGAGAGAGCTCTAGCAATGGAGGCTTTCTGTAACCCCTTTAAAAATATTTTTGTGTTTAATAAGCTTACAGATTTTCTTGGATCATTACCGGTTCAACTCAAAAATTTGGAGTGGGGACCCGACGGTCCAAGTGTTTACAAGAAAGAAGATGGAGATGGGGAATGGCATGTGAAATTCGATATTGTTTGCGCAAGTGGAAGGAATTTTGCAAGGAGGTTTAAGACTCAAAAGACAAACCGGAAGTTGTCCGAAAAATTTCAAAGTGAAGATATTCTAAGGCATGAATATTTTCAAAGATGAAGGAGATCAAAGTGCAACAAGTTGATGAATAAAGCACAAAGTTTGTGCTAGTTGTTTGTTTCTTTTTATTTTTATGCATTCTTAGTATTTTAATATTTGCATTTAAGTTATTTTAAGTTTTAAGTTTTAAGGTTCATGTTAAGACCTTCTTTTTATTAAGTTTTTATGATTATGGAATTTATGTTTTTAGTTGAGATTTTTAGTGTTAGTTTTGTTTAGAAGTTAGTAGTCATAGACTTGGACAAATTTTGGTAGACCAAGTATGGTGGAACATTTACATACAAAAAGGGATTTTTGAAAAAAAAAAAATACATTTGAGTTTGCTTTCACAAGCATACCAAAGTGTATTTACAAAGGAAAAGTGAATTTTTGCAAAAACTTAATACGAATCGGTTGGATCATAAAGCTGATCGGATGGAGTTGAATATATAAGTCCACAATTTCAAAAATCATAAGAAACCCACATACACACAATCCACCAAATTTGGGTCCAAAATTTTTGACCATCAGAAGTTAATTAGAAGTCGCAGGGGTGTTTAGAGATCATCCATGGCTCCAAAACAAGTAAGTAACATCATCAATTTGGTTTAATTAGTGTTGAACCAAGATCAAGCCCATCTAGGATCAGTAATATTGATATGCACAGCGGAATAATTAAGAACAAAATCAACATTACTAACAAGGTTTTCTTTATTAAACATAAATAAAAACCTACTACTACTAATGAACACGTAAACACGTTTCAATCGACTCTCATTGGAGAGATCAATGTTTTTTTATTTATTCTGTGTATGTAACCTAGACGCCTACCCTCTTTATATAATAGAGGGAGGTTACAAACCCTAACTTACTAATAAAGCTAACTATTACATATTAGGTCCTCATTGTTTCATTTGTATTCATTTATGCCTTTATAGTTTTGTAAGTATCAAATCTTAATTCCCAACAATCTTCCCCTATTTGATATTACAAAACTGTCTTCATGAAACAATTTTCTTGAACATGTCACCACACGATAATAAGCTGCAAACTAATCTATCAGTAATAAGATAATTGAATCAGTTGCCTCCAACTCACCACGACGTGCAAAAGACGACGGAATCCCATGTAGACTCATTTACAGATCCGAATATTCACCACGTGCAAATGACGACAGATTTTACTCTGCTCAAACTCAAGATGCAGATCTGAATATTAGAAGGTATCAATGAAACATCCAAGTGCAATAACATCCTCCTTTCTTATGTAACTATTGCCTCAGCCGGCGATCTACCTCAATCCATTGTTGCATCTCACAAAAAGGGTGAACTTGTTACATAATCGATTAAAAAGCTAATGCATCAAATGTCTTCACAGTATCCTTATCTGATTTAGTGCGAACAAGACATGTTTATTACACTTCAGTTAAGGATCACCGGTTGGTCCCAGACCTTCCTCACCATAACCGTCCATTGATCCCAGATCAAATCCAAAAATAATAATGTGTGTGGTCCCGGACCAAAACACTACATCATTATGTTGCGTACTAAACGACTTGTAAACACCAAACCAAATCAATAAAAGTAACCAAGCCATAAGCATCACATCGTCCAAGATCCAAGGGCGTCTGTGGACCTAGAATACTATATCAAATATATCGAGAGTAGCACAAACTGTATCCACCACCAGGAACCGATCAGTACTAATAATTTTTTTTTTTTTTTTTAACAAATAGACTTAGCCAAGAGCAGCAGAATCCGAGCAGCATAAACAAAATAGCGTAGCAGCAGTATCCATGTGAGAGCAGCATTAACGAACACCCGAACAGACTTAACAAAGAGTGACCAAAATTAACAATGAACAGACCAGAATTAATTAATTAAGTCTGGTCAACCAGAATTAATATCCAACGAGCACCAGAATTAATAAATCACTGACCAGTATTAACTCAATACTGACCAGACTTAATGAATACCAACTAGAATTAACCACCACTTAGTTCAACCAGTACGCAGCAATGATAAACTACTGATCCCATAGAACATGTATTCCACAACAAATCAGCCCCACAATTTGACCAAAAACCACAAGCGACAAACCAATGATCAAATTCTTCCAATGATCCAATATTAAAACCTTTAACCAATCACATTCTTGAGACCATGTGATATACGACAATCATTAATTATCATTGACCAATTAAATGTATATCGATACTAGGTTTTGAAAATTAATCAACAATAGCAGCCAATGACAAATTAAATGCGAACAGTACGAGATTAATCCACATCCACTTATCAAAAGGCGACAAATAAAATTGATATACGATCATACCAAAAAAGAAAAACCATCGTATCATCAGATCTGCTCCTTCTTTTTCAACGAATCTGCTCCGTTACCAACAGTAACAACCTTGTAGATCCTAGATATCGAGAGCAACCTGGCTCTGATACCACTTGTTGATCCAAGATCAAGCCCATCTAGGATAAGTAATATTGATATGCACAGCGGAATAATAACACAATCAACATTACTAACAAGGTTTTCTATATTAAACATAAATAAAACCCTACTACTACTAATGAACACGTAAACACGTTTCAATCGACTCCCCTCTTTATATAAAACCCTAATGCTAATGATTTGGATTTTTGTGTTTGTGGTTATGTTATAGTTATTATTTGCTTTAGTAAGATGGAAAGTTTGAGCAAAGTTTCGGAGTATTTGAGAAATTTGGAAGAAATGTTCAAGGATTCGGGTGATTCCTTGGAACGTTTGGAAAGTATGTTGGGAGAAGCTAAGATGGATCTTGAAAAGGTAGAAGAAGTTGGGGAAAACCGAGTTTGTTTGCCAAAGAAGAAAAAGGTTGTTGTGTTCACAAGAGCTCCTCCTAAGGAGTTCGATGCACCACACATGAGGTTTGCTACACCTTGTGGTGTGGAAGGAGTCAAAGCTTGGGATGCACAATTGAATATGGAGTATGGAGATAATTATATTACCGAAGATGTGTTAGATAAACTTGGGTTTGTTCGACTTGATTATGAAGATTACGGAAGAAAGAAAGTGAAAGATGTGAAAGTGAATATTCACGGTCATATTTTCAAGGTTGATTTTGTTGTTCTAGACTATGGAAACACAATGAGCCGGAGGTAGTGTTTGGAAGGGATTTTCTTGTTACAACTAAGTGTAAGCTTGATTTTGCACTTGGTGAAATGAGAATCGATATCACCGATTTAGAAGAAGAGAAGGAAGTAGATGTTATGCTTGCGGAGTTATGTGAAGGGAAGGAAGAAGTTGTTAAAATGGGAAAGGCTAGTAGGAAGAAAGCAACTATTAACAAATTAACCCAACCCTCCACCCTAAAGAATGATAATTCATCATCGTCATCATCTAATTCACCACCAAACTCACCACAAACCGTTAAGCCTTTGACTCAAGAACAAAAGGAGGCTATTTTGGAGAATTTGGAGATGAAATTTCATGAACTTATGGAGAAGAAGCCCGTGATAGAAGTGTTGAATAACTATGTGACATACCGTAAGAAATTGGATGTGGTCATGATGGCTCGATCTAGGCTAGGGGACAAAACTTTCGATGTCATAGAAAGATCAAGAATTGTGGAGAACGGATTACCTAAGAAAATGAGTGATCCGGGGAATTTTGTTTTACCAATCAAGGTGAATGGAACAACTTCGATGTATGCATTGGCCGATACCGGGTCAAGTGTGAATGTTATGCCATATCCATTGTACAAAAGGTTAGGACTTAGTAACCCCCAACCTAATCAATCTAATCTCACTATGGCCGACAATTCTCAAGCAAAAGCAATGGGTGAAGTGAAAAATGTTCGAGTTCAAATAGGGTACCAAGCCTTTTTAGCCGACTTTTTAGTGCTTAACATACCGGTAGACAAAGAATTACCACTTTTGTTAGGTAGACCATTTTTAAGAACAAGTGGGGCTATAATAGACATGGGCCGTGGTACGATGACTATTGATGATGGGATTTTGAAACACACTTACTACCCAAAACCTAGAGGGAAAATGGTAAAGAAAGTGCATGAGAAAGATAATGAGGAAGAATACTTGGGATGTTTTGAAGTAGGAAGAGACGAGGATGGTATGCCTAAATATGGGCCGGTTACTCCTAGTTTCTTTGATATCAAAGATGAAATGGAGAGAGCTCTAGCAATGGAGGCTTTCTTTAACCCCTTTAAAAATATTTTTGTGTTTAATAACCTTGCAGAATTTCTTGGATCATTACCGGTCCAACTCAAAAATTTGGAGTGGGGACCCGACGGTCCGAGTGTTTACAAGAAAGAAGCTGGAGATAGGGAATGGCATGTGAAATTCGATATTGTTTGCGCAAGTGTAAGGAATTTTGCAAGGAGGTTTAAGACTCAAAAGACAAACCGGAAGTTGTACGGAAAATTTTAAAGTGAAGATATTCTAAGGTATGAATATTTTCAGGGATGAAGGAGATCAAAGTGCAACAAGTTGATGAATAAAGCACAAAGCTTGTGCTAGTTGTTTGTTTCTTTTTATTTTTATGCAACAAGTAAGGGCCTCTTTAGGAACAATCTTCTTCATATCAACACTGTACATGCTGCCCTTTCTTGGAACTTTGAGCAATACCTAACTTTCATCAGGTAGCTTAAAGTTTGGAGAAAGCACAAGGCATTCAATGTCAGTAAAAAGAACCTTGTTCTTTTTGTCACACATTTGTGAGACACTAAACAGATTATACTTAAGCTCTTGAACAAAGTACACATCTTCAAAATCTAATTTACCGGTTTTAAGTGTACCTTTACCAGTAATTCTTCCTCCTATTCCTCCCCCAAAGGTAAAATATCCTCCATCCAAACGTTGAAAGTCTGAAAGATAGGACATGTTGCCTGTCATGTGCCTGGAACACCCACTGTCTGCATATCCTTGATCTTCATTATCTTCTTGTGAATGTCCCTGCACATGAAATAAGGAAATTAGTTTTCTTGGGGTACCCAAGCCATTACTGACTTGTGTTTGCCTCGTGCATCAATATAGTTAAATCTTTTCAAAACAGTTGATGCACCATTGGATTGAAGAGGTCTCCAAATCCAACATGCTGAGGCCTTAACAACATTATCCCTCTTTTCCCTAGCAGTGTTTTTAAAGTTGCCAGTACTAATTGCTTGGCTAGCAGTATTAACTGTTGGCTTTGCAGTTGTAGCCTTTGGTTTCCAAATTTGTTTTTGTACCACTGCTTTCTTTTGAAAGGGCCTGTTAGCAGTTGTTGGTGCATATTTGAAAGCTGTTTTTGCACCTTTAACTGCTGGTTTTGGGTAAACATTCTTAAAGGGTCTGGCAGTACTAACTGCTGGTCTAGCAGTATGAATTGGTTTTGGGCCAGACTTCAATAAAAGTGCTCTGGGTGTCATTCTAGCAATATAGGAGTGCGTTTGAGGCCTTTCTAAGTTCACCCTATGGTTTGAGTACCCAGTTACCCTGTTGTTACAAAAAGCTGCAAGATGGTCAAAACTACCATAAATGAAACAAGCTTACTTATATAGGACAAAGTCATCACCTAGTTGGTGAGACTTGAGGTTGTTCCAGTTCCTCTGGTTACCTCTGGGCTTGTCTGTGGATCTATACATCTCACAATACCTAATTGTCTTCCTAATAGGTTTAACATTTGTTTTAGGCCTAACAGTTTCATCTTTTACCACCTTGGGAACACTTGTCCCCTCTACTTTAACTACATCAGGTTTAACCACAGCCTGATCTTCCTCATCATCTTCAGATGTCCAATCATCAATGGTTGGAGCATCTGAACTCCTATCAGTGGAAACCTTGTCCTCAGTGAGTGAAGTGTCACTTGCACTCTCAAAGGTTTCACTGACTTCTACAGGCTTATCAACAACTACATTTTCTTTTGGTTTAAGACCATATTCTAACATTGGTTGTTGGAATTCACGCAAACCTGTATGTTCTAGGTCTATCCCTGGGGGTGTAGGAATTCCTCTGTGAGGAGGTGGAACAGTTTTGTAACCCAACCCAGACTTAGCTTTGTTGATTAACTGACATTCAATTATTTTGTTTACACCCTTAGAGGCATATTCTAATGTTTTTACACTTAACTGAATGTTTTCATTAGCCTTTTTAATTCTATCCAACTCAACTTTCAATAGACTAATTTCTTCATTATTAAATGACAAGTCCCTTTTAAGAAATGCTATTTCATCAGCAAAACTAGGCTCATTGTTCTTATAGTGCACTATTTGCTCCTCTAGGACTGCTAAACCTCTCTTATGATTTGACAAATTATAATTAGTTTTGTTTAGCTTAATCCTTTGTTCATCATAGTGTTTCCTTAAAGTTTCTAATTCTTTAAGTGCAGTGCATGATTTAGAACAACATTTAGTAGATTGTTCCACATAATCAGAGAAGGTCATAAGAGCCATCTCAGTCGGTTCTTCTTCATTATCTGCCATAAAACTCCAATCAAAGCCTAAGCCATAAATAGCCACCATAGCCTTTGAAGTTGGCTCAGCTTCTTCCATAATCTTGGCCTTGTTTCCATAACCTTTGCTCTTTCCATCCGGTTGCCTAGGCCTCCTGCATTCCCTTGAAAAGTGCCCCATCTTGTGGCAATTATAGCATTCTATCCTTGATTTGTCAAAACCAGCAGTATCATTGCTGCTGATAGTGATCTTCTTTCCAGTTCTTTGATAAAATTTCTTAGCCCTCATGCTAAGAAGAGAAATTTACCATTTGAGATCCATCTCCTCCAAATCATCATCATTAATTTCCTGGAGGTCTTCATGAGTCAGCATTGACCCATCATTCTGGCTTGTCAGGAAGGCACAACATGTTTTCTCATCCAGAATACCAATAGTACTGCTTGACGAACTAGCAGTACTAACATTGGGGTTAGCAGTACTAACTCCCACAGCAACCTTTACTTCTTCAACTGGACTTGAGTTACTAGGAGATGACACAAAGGCCATGTTCCCAGTGCTTGAACTAGTTCCTCCAGCCTTCTTCACATCCTGCTCAACAATCTTGAAGTTGCTGTATAAGTCCATCAGGCTCATTGTATCAATGTCTGGCTTGTTCTTCCAGACAACCACATGTATAGCCCACTCTGCAGGTAAGCTCCTCAAGAATTTCGAGTTCAGATCTTCCTGAGGTATATCCACACCAAGAACAGCAAGTTGGCTAACAATCTTTGTGGCTTCATTCCCACCAGATCTAGCAATGATTGCCTCAAACAAAGTCTTAGCATCCTTGAACTTGCTGAAATTCAATAGTTGATCATTTGGAATGGTCATCATCAGCAAACTTCTGGCCTTGAGGTCATTCCTTTTCTGAAGCCTCTCTTCTGCAGTTACTGGAACGGTCTGCACAACTGTCTCTACCTTACCATCAACTGTTGTTGTAGAAGTTGAAGGCTTGAAAGAGTCTCCTTGTTCAATAATTTCCCAGAGTGCATAGTCTTGCACCCGGAAGTATTGTTCTATTCTTAACTTCCACATGTCGAATTCATTCTGCTTGAGCATTGGCAATGCTTGTTTGGGTAGTCTCCATGTCCATTACTTCTTCTAAATCAATAGTATCAACCTGGCTCTGATACCACTTGAGAGGATTATAATACACTTAGGATGTTACTCCTTTATAACGTGTATGTGATACTTTGAGTGAATGCAGTTAAGTATGCGGAATCTACTTAACCACACTTAGAAGGATTATGGTTTGTTTAATGGAACAGTAATGGTTGAAAGACAATGAACACAATGAGATTAACACCAAATGATTCAATATTATTGCTTGAATAATACGAGTGATCTTAGCTATCACTAGGGTTACAAAGACCTTGAATCCTAACAAACTTCTATGACTGATATATGACACACACCTAATCGTATAACCTAGGATCTCCTTTTATAGAATTAAGGAGTCCTTTACAAGATAAGTATTCGCCGTATAATTCAAACTAAATAAGATATACACAAAATCCTTTCCATACTTATCCTTAATACAAACATTTAAACATGCAACAGTATCTTCTGATATAACTAGCACTACTAACTTTGAACTTTTTACTGTTAGTTGTATTCCAGCAGTCTTCACTCATACACTAGCAGTTTGTACTGTTAGTGTATTCTTCAGCAGTACTAACTTCAGAACATTTAATTGCCAACAACACGGAAACTCACGCTTTAGTAGTCAGACATGAATTAAGCTCAGTAATTTCTCATTCAGAGAATAAACCTTAGTTGGCGTTCCCATAACGGCCAAGTCCCTTTCAATACATAAATATAATACAACAAGCAGTAGCGATATATCTACTAGTACATAACTTTACATGTTTGGTTTATAATACGTACCAACTTATTCTTTCTTTTTCGGTGTTTTTTTAACATCAAATAAACTTGATGGTGTAAAATTTCACCACGTCACTATCACAATAAATCTGGATAATTTATCTCCATACTTTTCATAACTTCAGACATAAAGGTAATAGTGAAAGTAGTAAACATACGAAAATGAAAAATACAATATCTACTTTCACTCCATTGCATTGTGCAATTCCCGACCTAACCAAAGGTAATAATTTACGCACACGAATACAGGAAATGCGGGGAATACACACTTTTACCAAAAGCGACTAACCACGGACTTAAATCTACAGGGTAGGCAAAGGTGTAATGGTGTAACAAAATATTTTAACATTGGTGTAAGAAACAAAAGGAATGGCTTTAAAGATTTTTCTAGGGGTATTTTACTCTAAAAATGAGAGTAACAAAGGGTTTAACATGGGGTTAACTAACTAATGTAGTTAGTTAATAACACAATACAAATATAGGCTATTTGGGTGTAATCCTAGAAATTTACCTAGTTAGACAAGTCACTTTAATCAATAATACTCATTATGGTGGCCTCAAATAGTATACAAGCCAAGTTCTAAAGTTTACTACAAGTCACCGGCACACTCATATATTTGTGGAATTTGGGTAAAATATTGGGAAACGGAGTAGGCTTAATTCTCACAATTTGGAAATAAGGGTTATGTGTGCGGTCATGCAACTTAGATTTAACAAAAACATGCTAGAAAAATTTTAAATTTAAGCATATTAATCACATATTAAGCAAATTTTTAAAAAATAAGGACAAGTGTCGTTCTAATTCTCATCCCCCCCACTTAAGATAAACAACGTCCTCGTTGTTTAAAATTGAAATTAAAAACAGGAAATAGAAAGAATTAGAATGGAAAACTCCCCTGAGATTTGCTCGGTATGATCCTCCATTATGCGTTTGTGAGCAACTTTATATTTTCTGTGTGTAAATGACGTTCAAGCCTCCATGAATGGCGTACGACATACAGAAAATTTTAGAACGTATGTAACCACCACTTCATTGTAAACAACCTGTGTTAATTTAAAAATCACAGCTAGTGCACATCTTGTTAATCGATGGCTAGTAGAAAGTAACCTAAAAATTAAAAATAAAAATTGGAAATTCATCAGGACAGTCGATACGCCGTATCCATGGGAAGGGATGCGCCATATCAAGCCTGGAATAAATAAGAGTCAGAAAATCTGATACGACGCATCCTTAAACATAGAGGCGCCGCATTGAATTAACTGACAGAATGTTCAAAATGCAGAAAATTAAATGCAGAAAAATAAATGATAGATAAGACCTGTGAAGTCGATACGCCGCATCCATGGGAAGGGATGCGCCGCATCGATGTGCAGGTCTAACAGACTCGATAACGGAAAATTAAATTGAAATAAATTAAAAGATAAGCATGGGTTTCCTCCAACGAAGAGCTTGTTTTTGTTCGAGTCATGAGCCTGACTCCACCCTTATTTACCATGTAATAGGGTGTCTGTCCCCCCACTTGGAATCAAGTGCGGGTGTGATAATAGAAATAAACACTATAAGAGTGTAAATTTGCTACTAAAGATGGAAGAAATGAATAAAGATCATACATTGGCAATATATGTACTTCTTTCTTATCCTTACCCGGTTTGGTTGATAAATTAGATAACTTCACCATTCCATGTGAAAGAGAAATATGTAGAGGAAAAATGAATCTCCTTTCTTTTTGGTAAGTCTCTTTGGTAGTAAGGCGTCCCTTGACTTCCGTAAAAGATGAGAAAGTGTCTTTGGCAAGTAAAAGTTCGAGTTCCTCTATATCCTTCATAGGGTCGAAATCATCATCTTCATCAATCATAGTAATGTTTAAGAGCTCATCTTCAAATTCTTCCTCGAGCTCCACCAAAAATGGGTTGATCACAGGTGCTTTATGTGCTTCATTAAGTAGTGTAATATACTCCACCTCATCATCCATTTGTTTTGCAACCTGTTTAGAAATTCTATCAAGATTATTAGTAATGGGATCAATAATATTTAATAAAATTTTACCACTTTGTGTTGTATGTGACTCCAATTCATCTTGTGAGTCTCCATCTTCAACTAGTGGTCTTGCAATTTCATCCTTGTCCCAAATATCTGCCATAAATAATTCATTCCAGATTTCTTTAAAATCCCTCGGTGGATCAAAATATGGCTTATCCGTTCCACACCTGAATACTTCCTTTTGTTGTGGTAATTGCGGTATGTCATCGTACACAATATATCAAACCTTTCAATATTAGAATACTCATTATCTTCATCCGAGGGAATATCATCATGTTGTTTTTGATAAGATGAGAATATATATTCCAACTCGGGTGGAAAGTCACATGCAATTGCGGCATATTTCGTCATTCCAGATTTATCTTCTACTTCTTCTTTAGGAATTCCCGATGAATAAGTGTCTTTGAAAGCAATTGCTGGAATCTCGATAGCATTAAAATCATATGATTCTTGTAACAATTCACAATTTTGAGGTCATTATTTAGTTATTTAATTTTACTTAATATTTTATTTTAAGTAAATTTACTCTCGTGGGTAATTGAATAGGTTATTACGAGTACAATGTTAAATGTACATTTAACTCAAACCGATACCTAACAATACTCAGTATAATTATTTTTATACACTTTGGTTTCCTACAATCATATTTTAAATATCCCATTTTTACTTTTCTATTTATAATTAACTTTACACATTTTGCGTTTTCGCATTTTCAGTCTACGTTTGCAATTTATAAACAATAATTAATCACCCAACAAGATCAAGGATCACCTAAAATATCAAAATATGTTTTGATGTCAAGTTTTAATATTTTTATAAGTTTAATATTTTTACGTTACCCGATTTTAAGTTTCGTAACTTAAGTACTTAACATTAACAATTACCGGGATCAAACTACTCTTTATAAACTTAATACTACTCAAATTTAGTGATAACTTTTATCACCACATGCTATGCCACGTCTAAACTACTAGCTAACACATTTGTCTCATGTTGAGACAAGTGTATTCACAAGGAAGCATGACACATCCACTAAGTCAACACCTCATCAATATACATGTAAGAGTTTGTCACTTAAATATTTTATCACTAAAATAGATTTCATTTCTCTAGTTTTTGTTTTTCTCTCTCCTTCTTGCCGTATACCTCATAGCACACAAACAAACATTCCTTTGATTCTACATCAAAATCTAGTGATTACCTTGAAGGCCTTAGTGTTCTTGACAAGTTTTGGTTTAAATTCTACAATAAGTTCTTTTCCCTTGGGTTGCTCCTCTTGTTGCCGTGTACTCCCAAGCCTTAAACCACCATTATTCTTGGTTTTCTTGTATGATGTTTTTGTAAAATTTTCTTCATCTCCCTATAAGATTATTACTTATCTTTCTTGTTCCTATTCATATTTTTGTAATGAGTTACAAATAAGCTCTTGAGATGTGTTTCGGCTTATAAAAGTTTTAATAGGGAAAGTATCATTGTGGTTGTGTGGTTAATTTGTTGTAATAAAAATATTTTGCCTTGTTAGCTAGGATCGTGATGTTTCATATGAACACATTTTGCAATTTTATTCAATTTAACTTTTGGCTTAAGTAGTCATTAAGCTTAAATAAACATTAAAATGAATAAACTGATATTATAGTAAATAATTAAAAATATATAGGACAATGGGTACATTGACAAAATCTGGCATGCACACGTTACAATATGTCATTTTCAACTAATTTTTGAGTCAACCCCTCATAGTTTCGGTGGATGGCATAAATGGCCCTTAAAGGTTTATTAGTTTACGGTTAAGACCCTTTTAGTTTATTAAACTTATATAAAATTAAAATAAAAATAAAAACTTTAAGTAGTAATTTAGTTTATGTCTAATGGCCAATTTGATATGTCAGGCAATATAAATTAGGCTAATGTTGGGTGTCGATCTTAAAGAAATATGATAACACTTATATCATGAACATCTTATCTAATTGACTTGGGGTTACCGGGTAAATTGCCGAAACATATTTGTTTACTTGTTTATTTTCTTATATATATATAGTATATACTTTAGCGTATTTTTACGACCACGCAAACAATGATACAAAGTCTTCCACAAACAATGATACAAAGTCTTTTACAAACAATGATACAAAGTCTAGGAAACACTTTTACACTTGTTGTGTTTCATATAACGTGTATACTAAGTCGAAACTTACTCGCTAGGTCGCGCTTCAGAACCGTCGTGCTCTATTTCTTGATATACTCATTTTTGAGCTACTACTTTGCATGAGGTGAGTTCATAGCCCCAATTTAACTCTTAAACTGTTTATAAACCCATTGGGGGAGATACAGGCTATTTTACAATTTGGACACAAGTGCTTTAAACTATATGCTTATCAGAACATATTATTGCTAAAGTACCAATATTGCCAAAATAACTCCCTAACGAATCATGAACCATTAATTACTTGCGAGTAAACGCAAATATTGTGAATAGGCCTATTGGGATTGACGAATCCCGTTTGTGCTGTCAGATAAGATGCCACAAATGCACTATACTTGAAATTTAGGTAAAATGGCAATTTACCTTTCAGGGTATTGGTTCATTCTATGAACCTTCAGTCAATTTGCGTGTCATAAGCTTAGATCAATAATTATTATTTACCCATAATTGTATTCGTTGCAATTATTATTCTAACTCTGAAATCTTGTGGTCCTGTAATTATTTATAAACATTTGAATTTCACTCAACCTTTGTGTTGACTTTTTAGCATGTTTTATCTCAGATCCTTAAGGTATTTGGCAAGCACGAAGTCGCACGAAGAATGTTTTGATGGCTTGCATTTTGTTATCATTCGATAAACTTGTAAAAACTTTCATGTTTACATATTAGGTATTCTAAAACTACTTGGGAGCTCTTGTAACTCTGATGTTTTATTTTGATCGAATGATAAACTTTTAAAATGTCTCATTTAGAGTCATTTTTTATGATTAAGACTGTTGTACTAATAAGTAGCACCCCAATGATATTACATTCCGCTGCGATATTTTAGGGGTGTTACAAATTGGTATCAGAGCCATGGTTAAAGCGAACCAGGTCGCATATTTAGACCTATACTATAGCCGCTTTATATATTAACCACTCCACTTTGCATCGCCTTGCACTCTCCGTTCCCTTACACTTTCCAAACACTTATACGCAATTTTATGCATCATTACTCTATTTATATATAAAGAATATTTATATATACACTTGATTGACTTTTAATCACTATTTATTTATATAAAAGATTATTTGTATAAACGTTTGATTGATTTTGATCTCTTATACTCGTTTTCAAAACTTCATGTCGAATCTTGTTTTTCCCCGATCATATATCTACTATTACATTTTTAATCTATAATTTTTTTCCAAGACATTGTAATTGATTACAATGCTTTCATTCATTATTATGACATCGTGAGTAAAACAATGGTCTCAATAAATTTCAAAACATTGCGAGTAATTCCATGATTCGCTAAAACTTTTCATGACCTTTCATAACATTGTTTTACACAAACCCGTTACAATCTATCAAATTCCCTTGATTGTCTTACTATCTGTCTCCAGAGACGAGTTTGAACATTATACCTATACTCATGGAACATCTACATTTCCTCGTAAACCAACACCTAAAGACACGCCAGTTGATTAAAACTTAACTTTAACCTGCCGCCTTGGAACACCTACTTTCGGAACACGACCTTATAATATCTCATTCTTTTTCACTCCTTTTGGTTTTGAAGAATTACGCCACCAGGAAGGTAACACCGAAACTTGACAGCAATGTTTACCCTAACTTAATGTTATCTTTCAATTCCAAGGACAAATTGGAGAACTTGTCGGCCACCACTCTGACACCCACTTCACCAACCTATCTACTAATGTCTAATAGTGAGACAGAGCCATTCGAGGACAAGGCTATGGAGTGTGAGCCCAAACCAGAAGATCATTCACTCGAATAAGAAACCCTCGGAAGACGAGGAGGAGAACCACTACTACACATACTCCTCCCACCCGACCAGAGTTTATCACCAGAGAGCCCATCCACCACAGCATCCCATCGCTGGTAAAATACATGGCACTTCATGAGAGATATTACACGAGCTGTGATAGCCAACCTACTGTCTCGTTGGAGCAGAGTAAAGCTCGAGGAGTCAAATACGGATCTTACTCAATCAACATTCGTGATGTTTATTGACTTTACCATTTATTATTTGTTCTCATTTATCCTCAATCAACTTTTGTAATACTCAATGTCTTTCTCATTTTATGTTTGTTCTCATTTAACATGCATGCTTACAACATAATGCTTTTCTCATTTATTGTTGGTCCTCATTCATTCTCAATTAGCATTCGCAATGCTTATTGTCTTTGTCACTTATTGCCGTTCTCATTAATTGTTTACTCTCAGTTAGCATTCATGCTGCTTTTTTTGAACGGCATTTAAAATTTATATAAAAAAAATGCTAGTAGGAGGCTAGCAATTACAAGACATTACGCAAATCGATCCAACACACAAAAGAAAGAAAGGAACAAAATAAGTTCTAACGATACAAGACAAACACGCAATATTACCGATGGCTACAAAAACCAGAAGGGAGATCCCAACGCGACGCCAAAAAAAAAGACCTCCCATGGACAAAGCCGAACACCCGTTGCATCATACCACGAATGCAAAGAGATCTAACTGACATCCTTTGTTCGTCTCTTTAAGGCACTGTGTAGGAGAATAGTTTCTTTTACGTTACCATAATAACTCCAAATCTTAAGATCGCTAGGAAAATAGTCTTTCCACTTATGTAATTGCGTGAGAGAGAACGACCCATGTACATTCCCATCGGGGTCTCTATAGTTCCAGCGTTTTTCAGAATCTAGCTCGTCGGTAATTAGAGGACCAACATAATCAAGCCACGTAGAACAAGACTCTTCAACAAGGTTTAGATCAGTACCCGGGGGCGTAGATGGAGACACAATGCTAGAATCATTTACAACAGCTTTAACTGGCCTAACCCGACACTTATCTTGATGTAAATTAAGATCATCCAAACCGTTATTATGATGTGCTAATCTTTCAGCCTTAGCACTACTTTTGTCAAGAGAGGACAAAGCTTCTGCAACTTCTAGGATACTAGTATTCTGATTAACTTCCAAAGAGACATTAGTCGAGGGGTTAACATCCGCATTATCTTCAATGGTATCATTACCACGATCACCATCAAAATGATCCTCAAGAATCTCTCCTTCCACATTATTAGACATATTATTGTTAGAACAATCTTCAATATCTTTTTCAACATCATCGTCCAATTTCTTTTCCATACAATCCTTGACACACCCATCATCATTCAAAACCGATTCACCAATGATCTCACCTTCTTCAAAGGAGTCCACATGATCACTTTCCACCCCACGAACATCCACCTCTCGCATAAGCCGACTAGTTGATGTCATTTCACTAGACGAATTAGAATCGTTGGACGAATCCGAATCACAATTATCAACATCCAAAGTCTCCTCATGTTCCGATCCTCCATCCAAACTAGAACCCTTGTCATTCTTCCTTTCGAGTGAATCAGTCATGGATTTGTCCTCCGTCGATTCAATATTAGGAGCCCAATATGCAAACTCAGTAGCGGTAATACAATAAGATCGATTACGATACGAAACTTTAAATGACTCTAGCACACGATGTAAAGACTTTGTAAGAACACAAACCTTCCCATGAGACATTGGTCCGTCGTTGACCATATCAGTAAACACACTACGTCCCCACCGACCACCCAACTTCTTATAAACCTCTGGTGCCCATGATGCCAATGGCAAACCCACCAAGTCTATCCAAACACATCTTTCATCCGGAATAAAATCGTGAGAAACATCTTTGAGCTCCAAGAATAGTTCATTTAACACCTTTGAATTCTTGACGCTTTCTAACTGATCCGTAGAATCAAATTCCAACCAAACCCAACGTCCCCCTACGTATCTAAGAGCAACATCAGCAAAACCCTCAAAAGACATATATTTCAGAAGATTCGTAATGACACTTAACTCTTTAACTTTAACAAGAATACTACGCTCCATACCATCCAAATCTATACAATCATCTTCCGAGATAAACATCAACGCTTCATTACTCGACTCCTCATTTGCCTTATCACTAACCGACACCCCCACAGGTTTTTCTCCAATATTACTTGCATCATTATTGCCCGACACACCCACTGATTTATTGCCCAAAAACGCTTCAGCATACGACTTGAACGACTGAAAAACATTTGCATTGTCACGAACAGGTTGAGTATTCATACCTTCATTGGGTTTGCTGTCCCCAGATCGTTCCTCAAGCCTATTATTAGTTCGACCATACTTCGCCACATCGGCAAATAAATGAAACCCTCCCATCCAGGTCGCTCTTAGATTAGAAACTAACTGATTGATATCATTGACGTTTTTGAAACGCACAAAGCCAAACCGGTGACCCGATTTGGATCTCTTTGTTGCAATATATACGTTGATGACCACTCCCCATTGGTTACAGGTATCCCAAAGATCTTGGACCGTCGCTTTCCATGGAATATTCGAGACAAAGATTGATGAATACATCTTATCAAACGCACAAAAATTAGGGTTGGGTTTGCTGGGAATACCTTGGTTTCGCTGCTCATGATTACGATTGTTAACATGTTGAACGTTCCTCTTGATTTCTCCACTACTGTTTGTTCGAAATCCAATGCCATTTGCCATCTTTTTTTGCCGGCTGAGTATTAGTATTTTTGCCAGATTTCTTTCGATCTTTAAGATGATTTGAAGGCATGGATGTTTAGAGAATGTAAATTGGAACAGGAAGGGTTTTTTGTTTTGGTTATTAGACGGCTAGAATGGTCGGGATCTGGCCGGAGAGTAGGTGGACCTTCAGTAGAGAGAGACTCTCATAGGGCTCTATATCTTTCGTAGACTTATGCTTTGTAGATTATGTTATGTGAGACAGCATTCATGCTGCTAATTGTCTTTCTCATTTATTGTCCATTCTCATCTCTTCTCATTTAGCATTCGGGATGCATATTGTCTTTCTTATTCATTTATTTTCCCAGTTATTCTCATTTAACATTCATAATATTTATGGACTTCATCATTTATTATTTGATCTCCTTTGTGACACTTATTGTCTTCCTCATTTATCGTTTGCCTTCACATTTATTGTCTATCTCATTTGTTCTCATTTAACATATTCTAATGCTTATTGCTTTCTCAATTCCTGTCTATTTCACTTAATCTCACTTAACAATCCTGATGTTATTATCCTTCTTAAATATGGATTTTCATTATTCATTCTCATTTGACATTCGTAATGAATATTGTCTATCTCATTATTATTGAACCTCATTTAGAATTCCATCTTTCAGTATTGACCTCTTTTGGCTATTGGTTTGATTCGATTGATACTCTCGGTTGATTGAATTACTTCGTGTTGACATTCTATATCTCTTCTCTTTACTATTGTGATAAATTATGATCCTTCTATTTGCGTAAATTTGAGTCATTGGCTTCTCTTTTACACACACTTTCGTTTGCTTCTTTGTCCGTACGAATATCAAATCTTTCTTTCGAGCACTCCTTGCTCATACCAGTACGAATAATATTGATATCTAAATCTATTCACTATTGTTTTAAAATTCATTGATCCTTCCATTTGCATCGGTTGGTAACGGTTTGTTTCTTTGTTCGTACAAATACGTATCTTTCTTTCGAGCACTCTTTGCTCATGATAAGTACAAATGTTCTTAATATCTAATTTTGATCAATTATTGTTATTCATCAATTCCTTCATTTGCATTGATCGATAATGGTTTGCTCCTTTGTCTATACAGATATTTTATCTATCCCTTTTAACCAATCTTTGCTCCTAAATATTACACACGACAGAATCACATTACTATTTTTATGATTCATTAGCTCTTTCAATTTTAATGATATTCAATTTTTGTGAATATCATTTCTTCCATGACATTGATATCTACTTCTTTCAACTGTTAGTACGCCTCCATAGTTGTCCCATCTACATTAATCGTTAGTACGTATCAAGGCTTAGGAGCAACACCCCCAGACAACAGGCTGCAAGCCACACAAAGTCGTCAGAAAAGTTACGCCAATGTGACACGTAATGCCTTAGAATTTCAGGTTGGAAATATAATCATGCTGAAAGTCTCGCCATGAAAGTACGTAATACGTCTCGAGAAACAAAGAAAAATGAACCCAAGTTACATTGACCCCTTCAAAAGTTTGGCTGAAGACGGTCTGGTAGCTTACCAACTCGAACTTATACCATAACTCAGTAGAGTACACAACACATTTCACATTTCGAACATGAAGAAATACTTATCAGAAGAAACCCTCGACATTCCTCTAGATGAGATTTAACTTGACGACAAACTTCATTTTGTCAAAGAACATAGAGAAATCATGGACCGAGAGGTCAAGCGGATGAAGCAGAACCGTATCCCTATTGTCAAGGTTCGTTGGAACTCTCGACGAGAACCAGAATATACTTGGAAAAGAGAAAACCAGATGCGTCGGAAATATCCACACCTCTTCACCAACATAACATCGACATCTAACTCGAACTGAATTCCGGGTCGGGATTCCCTTTATGGATTAGATACTATAACAATTCACAATTTTGAGGTCATTATTTAGTTATTTAATTTTACTTAATATTTTATTTTAAGTAAATTTACTCTCGTGGGTAACTGAATAGGTTATTACGAGTACAACGTTAAACTTACATTTACCTCAAACCGATACCTAACAATACTCAGTATAATTATTTTTATACATTTTGATTTCTTACAATCATATTTTAAATATCCCATTTTTACTTTTCCATTTGTAATTAACTTTACACATTTTGCGTTTTGCGCATTTTCAGTCTACGTTTGCAATTTCTAAACAACAATTAATTACCCAACAAGATCAAGGATCACCTAAAATATCAAAATATGTTTTGATGTCAAGTTTTAATATTTTTATGAGTTTTATATTTTTACGTTATCCGGTTTTAAGTTTCGTAACTTAAGTACTTAACATTAACAATTACCGAGATCAAACTACTCTTTATAAACTTAATACTACTCAAATTTAGTGATAACTTTTATCACCTCATGCTATGCCACGTCTAAACTACTAGCTAACACATTTGTCTCATGTTGAGACAAGTGTATTCACAAGGAAGCATGACACATCCACTAAGTCAACACCTCATCACTATACATGTAAGAGTTTGTCACATAAATATCTTATCACTAAAATAGATTTCATTTCTCTAGTTTTTGTTTTTCTCTCTCCTTCTTGCCGTATACTTCGTAGCACACAAACAAACATTCCTTGGATTCTACATCAAAATCTAGTGATTACCTTGAAGGCCTTAGTGTTCTTGACAAGTTTTGGTTTAAATTCTACAATAAGTTCTTTTCCCTTGGGTTGCTCCATTTGTTGCCGTGTACTCCCAAGCCCCAAACCACCATTATTCTTGGTTTTCTTGTTTTATGTTCTTGTAAAATTTTTTCATCTCCCTGTAAGATTATTACTTATCTTTCTTGTTCCTATTCATATTTTTGTAATGAGTTACAAATAAGCTGTTGTGATGTGTTTCGGTTTATAAAAGTTTTAATGGGGAAAGTATCATTGTGGTTGTGTGGTTAATTTGGTGTAATAAAAATATTTTGCCTAGTTAGCTAGGATCATGAAGTTTCATATAAACATATCTTGCAATTTTATTCAATTTAACTTTTGGCTTAAGTAGTCATTAAGCTTATATAAACATTAAAATGAATAGACTGATATAATAGTAAACAAATAAAAATATATAGGACAATGGGTACATTGACAAAATCTGACATGCATATGTTACAATATGTCATTTTGAACTAATTTTTGAGTCAGCCCCTCATAGTTTTGGTGGATGACATAAATGGCCCTTAAAGGTTTATTAGTTGACTGTTAAGACCCTTTTAGTTTATTAAGCTTATATAAAATAAAAATAAAAATAAAAATAAAAACTTTAAGTAGTAACTTAGTTTATGTCTAACGGCCTATTTGATATGCCTAGCAATATAAATTAGGCTAATGTTGGGTGTTCGATCTTAAAGAAATATGATAACACTTATATCATGAACATCTTATCCAATTGACTTGGGGTTACCGGGTAAATGGCTGAAACATATTTGTTTACTTGTTTATTTTCTTATATATATATATATATAGTATATATATATATATATATATATATATATATATATATATATATATATATATATAGTATATACTTTGTCATATTTTTACAAAGACAAAGTATTTTACAAACAATGATACAAAGTCTAGGAAACACTTTTACACTTGTTGCGTTTCATATAAAGTGTATACTAAGTCGAACCTTACTCACTAGGTCGCGCTTCAGAACAGTCATGCTCTATTTCTTGATATACTCATTTTCGAGCTACTACTTTGCCAACATAAGTCCCTAACGAATCATGAACCATTAATTACTTGCGAGTAAACGCGAATATTATGAATAGGCCTATTGGGATTAACGAATCCCGTTTGTGCGGTCAGATAAGATGCCACAAGCACACTATATTTGGAATTTAGGTAAAATGGCAATTTTCCTTTCAAGACATTGGTTCATTCTATGAACCTTCAGTCAGTTTGCGTATCATGAGCTTAGAGCAATAATTATTATTTACCCATAATTGTATTCGTTGTAATTATTATTTTAACTCTGAAATCTTGTGGTCCAGTAATTATTTATAAACATGTGAATTTCACTCAACCTTTGTGTTGACTTTTTAGCATATTTTATCTCGGGTCCTTAAGGTATTTGGCAAGCACGAAGTCGCATGGAGAATGTTTTGATGGCTTGCATTTTGTTATCATTCGATAAACTTTTAAAAACTTTCATGTTTACATATTATGTATTCTAAAACTACTCGGGACCTCTTGTAACTCTGATGTTTTATTTTCATCGAATGATAAACTTTTAAAACGTATCATTTAGAGTCGTTTTCTATTATTATGACTGTTGTACTAATAAGTAGCACCCCAATGATATTACATTCCGCTGCGACATTTTGGGGGTATTATAATTCTACTTCAACTTGTGCAATTTCAGGGAAAAAACACCATTAGTAATAATTGCCGGAATTGGTTTCATGTTATACAACTGAAAGACAAGATGATGACGATGAATATTTAATACAAACAATTACACCAAGAAAACATATTAGCAGACAAGAACAAACATATTCAACGACAAGTATGTGGGATCAAGTGGACTCATGTATACGGGTTCTTGGCTCTTGATAAAATGTAAAAATCAGAGGAAAAAGTGAAAATTAGGAAAAACCTAACCCTAAGTGTAAAACAGGCCTAAACCAACGGGCCAGGCCTATAAACCTTATTAGCTAACACAATGGACTCTGATCCGGAGACTAAGGTGATGGAAAAAAACACTAAACTTCTTAAATTACTCCAACATGTCTAAAAACATCTCAAACTTTTAATACATGATTAAGATTATTTGAAATTGCTCATACATGTCTACAAACTTTTGAAACTGCTTAAATAATAATGTATCCGACTTTATATCATTCTTATAAGTATACATGCTAACTAACTAACAATCCAATAATAAAAAATTCGAAGAACAAACATTAAATGAACTTTCCATTCAAACAAATACCAATAACCTGAAATCAAACAAAAGCAAAGTGTCTAGACGAATTTGCCAAAACCAAGTTCAATCAATTTTCTACCAGTTCATTGTATATCCCAAATTTACAATTCTTTATATAAACCACCGTCCTACTAATTAATTTGCCAAATCCGAAAATCCAATCAAGATTCTGAATGATAATAAACTTACTTGAGCAAAAGATGTGACCACAGTGATGTGTATAGAACCGAACGACGAGATGATGACGATGAATATTTAATACAAACAATTACACCAAGCAAACATATTAGCAGCAAAGACCAAACATAATTAGGAAAACCCTAACCCTAAGTGTAAGACAGGCCTAACCAATGGGCCAGGCCTATAGGCCTTATTAGCTAACACAATGGACTCTAATCCAGAGACTAAGGTGATGGAAAAAACACTTGTTACCAAAATGTTTTTTTTTCCTAGACTTTAGACATTATTTAATATGTGTATGTGTATATAATCCATATCGGTAGTAGCTTATAGGTTTGCGTTCGTTTTAAAAAGTTCTTCGTAACGAACTAAAATTTATCCAAAATGGAACTAATACGATTTAAAATCATGTCGCAAAACAAAACACTTAAATCATAAAATTGGAAATTAGGTTTCAACCTTGTGAACTCGTACACGACTTCAGACATGAATGCAACTCCAAATATCCGAGCTTGTTCATGACTTTTGGTTGTTAAGATCCTGATCTTGAACCTAGGATCTTACGATTTTACAATACTACAAAGCAAAAATGATCCTAATATACGTAGGATCTTTGCAAAATAGAAACTTAATAGGTCATGATCTTCACCATAGGATCTTAAGATCTCGATCGATTTGATCTTACTTTTCTCGAATCACGAGTTAAAAAAACTACAAATTTGTTATTAAGTTTTGTAGAATATGAAAAACAAGAGGCTAATTGTATTAAACACTTCATAATCATAATTTTCACATACATTTTCATGATATATGATATATGATAATATGTAGATTTGCAAAATTTTATAACGCCAATTAAGAAAATGACACTTTAGTAGGATCTTAAGATCCTGACATTATTTTATGATCACGATCTTGCAAAGACAAAAACGATCCTAGGTATCCCGATCTTAAAAACCTCGGCACGGATATTTTTATTGCAAAATTTATTTACTGTTCAAATAGTTTTCTAAATTTGTATAAGTTGATTATGGAGATGATAGAACCAGATTTAGAAACGATTTTCAAGATCATTTAAGGCTTTAACAAATTTTGCAAATGTTATCAGTTTTGGTAGGGTTTTCAGAACAAGAATAAGTGTACTTGTTTAACTAATTTGTTGTTGCAGTATAACTAAATACATAATCTCATTCGGCTTTATACCAAAATCATACCTTTTTATATTCGTTTTTTCAACAAGGCATGACTGATGCATGATATCATTTCCGTGATCTTCTAGGCAAGTTTTGTTAAGTCCGACATCATCTTCAATGGTCGTTTAACCTTGCAAAACAAAAGGAAAATATGTTTTTAGGAAATCATGTCAAAAATGAGTCTTGGCCTCTATACTATTTTAATTTAGTTATCGTTTATAACAGTGTGTCGGTTCTTATAGAGAATCATGTTGTAGGTACCCATATATGATCAACTTAAACACTAAAGCATGGTGACTTAATGGTGGTGGTGGTGGTGTCGTGAGATAGAGAGCAGAGGAGAGAAAGAGAGAAAAGGATAAGGATTCTAGTAGACACACCTAACGCCTCCCTTGATGGGCTTGGGCTTGGGTTTGGTTTGTGGGCTAGACTTAGGATGCTTACACTATTAGAATAAAACGTATAGCGTATTAGCTTAGATCATAGCTCGATTCTAGACTTTTTAATATTCTATAACAACGTTACAAGTTCTTAACAGTAGAATGACCATCACTTCTATCACTATATATACTATCTCCGTCCCATAATAATTATCCACTTTGACTTTTTTGAGTCTTTTTTATTCAACTTTGACCATGAATATTTTTATTTGTGTAATATAATACTTGATGAAAAATATATGGAGAGATTGAGTTTTAAATGTATTTTCATTGTTATAATATTCATCAAGTATAATATAACACAAATAAAAATATTAATGGTCAAAGTTGAATAAAAAAGACTCAAAAACTTCAAAGTGGATAATTATTATGGGTCGAAGGGAGTAACATTTTTATATGTTTTAGATTTTTATATTACCCGGTTTTACGTTTCGAGTTTTAAAAACTTTACGTTTTCAATTACCGGGATCAAACTACACATTATACCCAACTTATCATAAATATCTCTATGTTTAGCCACCCCATATGACACATGTCTCATGGTTAAGCTAGCTAAGCCCATGTTAAGTGATGCGTGCGTATATCATTGTAGAATAGATTATATTATCAAGTTTTAAATTTATATTTAGCCGACTTTTCCTATAACACACACTAACGAGCAATGTACCCGATCAATGTAGCTAGTTGGTAAGTAGAGTGTCGAACACTAAGAGTGAAATGTTAACGCCTAGATATCTATCAGTATTTTAATTCTAAGTTAGTTCTAATGCCCTAATCTAACGCAAGGGGGTTTTTAAGCCCGAGAGACTGGCACAATTGTGTAGATTAGATAAAACAGTAAATAAAACTAATGGAACGAATAAGCGAAAGGCAAACACTTACACAGATAGAAAACAGACACAAATAAGAAGTCGATTTGATAGTAGGAAAACTTGTCACACGTTTAAATGCTTAGATGTATATGATGAGTGCTAAAATATATTCTCTCTTAGTGGAGTCTTAGTTACAGGCGTGTAAACACTTAATAATTACTAGGTTTATGTATTATTTATCCCTTTTACATGCTTACGTTAACTATGCAAACGATGTTAATGAAGTAATTGCGCGAGCCTACGTTGACAAGGCGCGATAAATCCTAATACGTAATCAAAGCACATGCATAAAGAAACCAAATAAACATCAAATACTCTTTATAACAGATGGAAAATATTAAGTCCGATCAAATAGTGAAAAGGACAGTAACTCAACCATTAACAGACTGCTAATACAAGTAAACGAGTTTTCCTATGAATTAAAGTACTAGCAGGAACTTCTTACTGCTCTGAATTCTTCCTTTAGGTTGTGTCTTGTGTTGCCAATCTAATTCGTCTGTATTCTTCTCCTTAGGGTTTGTGTTGCACTTGTCTCTATATCGAATGTGGTTGTCGAATGAGGTTTATATAGTTTCTGTCAGCAGGGTCGATACGACGTATCAACTAAGTTGATACGGCGCATCTAGGTAACTTCGTGTGGGGTCCAAGATTATAATATTTAGGAATATTTGTACACCGTCATAAGATACGGCATACCTTCAGTCTTCATGGGGCGCTTGTTCTTTAGTATCTTGGATTATCTTGGTGAAGTCTTGAGATTGATACGCCGCATATCTGTAATGTCATGCTGCGTATCTGGAGTAAAACAATTCGGATCTTCTCGTTGACCAAGGTTTCATATACGGCGTATGAGATAAATTCCATACGACGCATGCTTCAAATTCAGGCAATGGTCTTCATATTCGTCTAAGTTTTGATGTACGGCACATCTGTCTAGAATGATACGACGTATCTTCCTTTAGTTCAATAGACTTTTCCAACTTAATCCATTTTGCTTTGATTTACGTCCAAAATAGCTAACTTTCACCAAACGCTTGTTTATAAATGAGAATTATAAAAGTAAGCGATTAAGTATCGATTCCCATATAAAATAACATAAAACAAACGAATAAAATAGGATAAATGATGCCAATAAAATGTACATATTTGATATCATCAAATATCCCCCACTTGAACTTTACTTGTCCTCAAGTAAACCTTAGATTTAAACTTATGAAAATGTATCCTAAATACAGCTTAGGATTTATTTTTATCATTTTAAGCATTCATTCATTTTAATCATAATTGCACAACCAAACACCTCACGAAGTAGGAAAATGAAACCACTCAAATCACTCAACTAATCTATGTGGTAACATTTAGGTAATTTGCTCAATTTCTCGGTCGTGATGAATATTCTGTTATAAGCTTGGTAAGGATACTCATCTCCACCACTAAAGCTAAGGAGTGACAAGTCTAAAGCGGGGGTTATGATAAGGCTTAAGGGTTAAACCTAGCTTCGTTCAAACATCTCCTGCATAAATTTAGTAGCTCGCTGGCGCGAGTCCTCGATTCCTCAAACAACGGATGCTCACTAGTGTGTTTCCCGGTTCGCTGGCGCGTTATTTTCATAATGGATGGTCACCAAGTCACACTCTAGATCGCTGGCGCGTTATTCGATTAGTCTAAAACTCGGATGGTCACTACCTTATTCATGCATTTGACATTCTCACTTAGCCATTACCATATCCTGATGCTCGAAAGCTAACAACGAATACAATAACTAGGTAAAAGGGTAGGGATTAAACATTGGGAAATACATAAATTGGTAAATAAAATAAACAAAACAAATAGATTAAGTCCTAACAAGTGTGGTTAATCACTTCCCAAACATACCATGAATAAGACACAAATCATAGACTAACTCATGCTTTAACACGGAAACTCACGCTTTAGTAGGTAGACATGAATTAAACTCAGTAATATCTCATTCAGAGAATAAACCTTAGTTGGTGTTCCCATAACGGCCAACTCCCTTTCAATCCATAAATATAATACAACAAGCAGTAGCGATATCTCTACTAGTATCTAGATCGGTGATTCCGTTCGGCCGAATACATAACTTTACATTTTTTGTTTATAATACGTACCAACTTCTTCTTTCCTTTTCTTTTCTCTTTTTTTGATTTTTTGTTTTTTTTAACATCATATAAACTAGATGGTGTAAAATTTCACCACGTCATTATCCCAATAAATCTGGATAATTTATCTTCATACTTTTCATGACTTCAGACATAAAGGTAATAGTGAAAGTAGTAAACACACGAAAATGAAAAATACAATATCTACTTTCACTCCATTGCATTGTGCAATTCCCGACCTAACCAAAGATAATAATTTACGCACACGAACACAGGAAACGCGGGGAATATACACTTTTACCAAAAGCGACTAACCACGGACTTAAATCTACAGGGTAGGCCAAGGTGTAAGGGTGTAACAAAACATTTTAACATTGGTGTAAGAAACGAAAGGAATGGCTCTGAGGAATTTTCTAGGGGTATCTTACTCTAAAAATGAGAGTAACAAAGGGTTTAACATGGGGTTAACAAACCAATGTAGTTAGTTAATAACACAATACAAATATAGGCTATTTGGGTGTAATCCTATAAATTTACCTAGTTAGACAAGTCACTCCAATTATATCAATAATACTCATTATGGTGGTCTCGAATAGTATAAAAGCCAAGTTCTAAAGTTTACTACAAGTCACCGGCACACTCATATATTTGTGGAATTTGGGTGAAATATTGGGAAACGAAATAGGCTTAATTCTCACAATATGAAAATAAGGGTTATGTGTGACAAATAGTAAATTTGCCCTAATATTTTATTCATAACAGTTCATTTATTATGACTAAATCACCAGATTAGGCCATTATGTGATTATCACGGAAAACTGACCTGCATATTTTGTCACCCAAAAATCTCACCAAGAACAGTGAAATTATTCCATCTCACCATTTACCCACTATAATTGTAGTAAAAACAGGAGGTTATCCCAGTTTTACTCAGAATGACACCACACGCGTACTAAAGTCTTAAAGGAAATAAATTTAAAACTCGAGAATTATTGTGAATTCATAAAGCACTAAATATATTCAAGTATTATATAAACGTCCCTGAAAATACAAACTTCCATATTTATAATGGTTCCGGGAAGGACCCGAGTTAACTCAGTACAGCGGGACACGGATATAATAATTGCTCACTCTTTAATTCAATTTAACTCCATTCTTAAAATAAAACATCTTACCCTAAGTTAAAAATAAAAACGCCCCATCCCCCACTCACACTTATTCCAGTACCCTGTATCTTCTACCCTAGGAACTCCCATCAGTTTGTCCGCCCCCTCCATCCCCAAAACTTTATTCGACCCATCCCTTTCCTTCAACACAAATCATAATTTCTTGTGACCTAGAATCCTTATCCTCTTCACGAGATCTAGATATGAACCTAAGTCAAACCTAGGAAAAACCCCATTGAAGTAGAAGTAACACATGACTGGAAAGGTTACCTCTCCCATATTCGAAAGCCCCATGGAGTTACTCTCCAAAATCACCCATTTAATCCGACTCTCCAAGAGAAAATCGAATCACACCTCAACAAAATACACCAAGAATCTGAGAAATTACTCAAGAAAGGATAAGTTTGGAGGTGCTTGTGGTTCGATTTGGAGTGTTGGGTTGATCGGATTTGGAGCTTCACTCAGATTTTTCATCCCTCAACAGTAGATTACTTCAGAATTATTTTCTTATGATCCATTTATGATAGATAATTTTAAGTCGAAAAGAGGATTAAATTAAGAAGTTGCTATGATTAAATTCGATTAATAAAAAATCCTAGAAGTAATAATAGTTCTTGAGGTAAATTGCTAAGTGTTGTTGTTGTAGAGTGGCGTAGGAGATTAGAGAAAACCAGCATTTGATGAATAGGTTGTTAATGGTTAGTCGTTAGACGGATAATTGTTAGCAGTTGTGGTTATATGATGTTTCGAATGACACCCAAGAACCATGGATTCCAGTAGTGAACCTGAGAATCTATGACAGTTGATAATAGTATTCGAGTAGATAAGCCATGTAGGATGATACATTTCTCGTTTGGTTAATGTTAATAACCCGAATAGGCACCATGACTATCTTTAGTTGAGTAGATAACCACCAAAAATGAGGTGCTCGGTGATAAACTTAGGCCGGGAAAGATCACCTTGACTAGGGGAGATACTGGCCAAAGATCCTTGTCAAGTTAAACCCAAACCAAGAGGGTTATACCCTCGGTTCAAACTAGGTAAATGCACACTTGAACCTAAGAACCCACCCTCAAAAAGATAGCATCAATTCGCCTTAATACAATCCTACCAAGGGTTGTAGGTACCCGTATGAGTATTTTCTTTGATGGATAAATTATAGGTTTCCTTGTTAAGGGAATATAGAAAATATGAGGTCATAAGAAACTAAGTCCACTAGAGGTCACTTTTGTTTCCTGTTGAGACATGTAGTTGAGCCAGAAACCGAAACCATTGTTAACACTTAGACTCCCAAGGCTTTGGAGATGAGTAGTACTCAAAGCCTACCGAGAAGAAAAATTACTAGACCCCGTTGGTAACTAGTTACGACCAAGAGGAAACCCCAGGAAAGGCAACAAGTCCCTTAGACTTGTATATGCCTTGTAATACCAGGCCACACCCATCAGGCGAAAGCCCACTAAAGAATATGAGTTTGAGCCCAACAAATAACCCTTTGTTTCAGTCCACTAGATGGACCTGGGAACAAATTGTTTCGGCCCACTTGAACCTTTGTAGACATTAGAGATAAAGCCCAACCCAATAGTGACTTTATTCCCCCTCAAACTCAGTGGGCCGCAGCCCAATAAAGTTGAATCGGGCAAATCTGCTAAAACGCATACTAGTCGCAAAAATAAAACCAATATAGCCGATCACGCAAACGATTAATATTGAAACTAACACATATTTTAAAACTTGTATTATTGTAACTAAAGGACTCGACAACTATAACATTTGACCATTTAACTTATATTTGTCACTTAGAAAATCATCTTGCAATTCTATATAATGTAAAACGAAAACGTGAGTGTAAAAGGAAAACAAACTTTATATACACACGTGTGACGTTAGAAATATAAAACCCAAGGACAATAGAAAGAAAAACTAATTCAAATACATATTAAGTGTAAGCAATAACACATGTTATAAGGTATATAAATTGATGCCATACTTGCCGTTTGAGACTAAATCAACCGATAATAATGTCACTAACGAAAACCTTTGGTAATAACTAACATATAAACATGTAAAAACTAGTGTAGCCGAAAACAAAAATGAAACATCGCTTGAATTAGTATACAACTTGGATAGCCGTAATATATAACACGACAACAATAATTGAATCATTTAAATTATACTAACACTACAAACGTTATTTCACGATTTCAAAAATGATAGAACATATACTCGGGAAAAGGAGATATAAAGATTGAGGCACATTTGTGTAGTTAAAAATAGGGTACTCACGTGAGATAACAACGAATCAATTACACGTGGTAGAGACGTATAACACGTGCCGGGAAATATATAAGTTGGCATTTACATTTGTTGTTTTAAAACTAAGACAAATAATATAGACGTCACTAGTGAAAACAAGGGATGTTATATCAAACTTAACTTGAACAAATATGACGATACATATAGTTCTAAACTAATAATGCGTAAAAATAAGCCAAAATGAATTATTAATAGCAAAGCAAACTTAGTAAATTTTAATTAACCAAGTTTATTAAAATTAACGTTATATTAAATTTCCTCAACCATTTAACTAGTAGGTAATAAACGTCACTTAACGTTAGGCCTTACTTCTAAAATCTACATAATCGGACATGACGAACAAATTACACAACTATAATGTATATATATATATTACATCCCGACTGAATCCATTTAGGTTTTAGATAGTCCAATTGTAAAACCCAAAAATCTGAAAACATGTAAAAAGACCAAAATGCCCCTACGATCTAAAACTTTGATTTATGAGCTTATAAATACCAAATAAATTCCAAACTTCGGGAGATGATCAAGATATGAAGTAAAATTACTTCCACTACAACATTTGACATTTTGTGAAGTACCAAATTATTCTTATACACAATGTAGGCCGAAAAATTCATTAAGTATATTATTATAATTATTATTAAACCTTATAATAAATTCAAAACACATTTAAATGATAAGATAATTTTGGAAACAAATTAAACTTGATTTGGTCCATTGTTTAGCCGAGATTTTGGCCAGCCCATTTCCCCCCCTACTCGGCCTTATCCCTTTTATTAATAACAAATCATATCAAACCCTAAAAAGTATTACCGAATAAACTAAAACACACACAAAAATCCCTAGAGCCTTCACACGAATTTCTGGAGCTTGGAGAGTATTTTTCTGGTGTTGTTCGTGGTCTAAGAAAGCTTGGAAAAATTGGTTTAGGTCGTGGGGATCGTCCGTTTGTTCGCTAGCCTTTGTTTTGTCGAATTATTGTCATCCGATAGGTAAAATTCCAAACAATTCGTACGACTCTTCTAAAATTCGTTTAGCATTTTTCCATGTTCCTCACATCGTATACGGTTTGTATAAAATTACTCTAAGGTCGTGGAAGCTGTGGTTGGTCGTTAAGGAGTTTTGATTCGCAAAATCCATTCGATAAGGTGTAATTTGTTTTCGAATCATTCACGCGTTAAACCTACGAATTGGTATTTTTCCTATGATCTTTATATTGCTTATAACTCATATAAAATATTGGAATCGAATCATGCGCGTTTAATAAGTCGTTCGAATTAATATGGGTTAAAACGGGTATAAAACATAAAATACGTATATCGATTTTTCCAGACTTTGTAATAATTTATTTTGGACCTTTTATGAGTAATACGACCTGGGAAAAATGATAGAACCGAGCCATGCATCATATTTTGATCGTATGATAATTTATGTGTTCGAAACCCTAAAAACGTAAAAACACTATATAAAATTTATACGAATTTTTTGGATCTTTTGTATATTTTTTGTGGGCTCTAAATACATCATATAACATCACAAAAATGATCATTCGAATTGTTGAGGCTTAAATCTTTGGTTTTCGAATTATTTAGTTATCGGATTATATGTAAAATAAAGGAAACATGTAAAAGACCTAAAAACCTAATCGAACTAGGGTTTACATGGATGGATCTGAATTGTTAATGTGTTTTAATAATGGTGTAATGATTACTAGATGATTGGATAATTAGGGTTTTGATTTTGATAATAAAATGTGTTTACCGAATTAAAATAAAAAGGTTAAGGGAGTGTTTTGTAATTATTCAAACTATGGGGATATTTTTGTAAGGTAGTATAAGATCTGGGAAAAATGTGTAAAATATGCTAGAGAGCTATTTTGTGGTAATTTGGTAATTAGAAGGTTTAATTAGTAAATATGTAATTATATTAAATCGAATTGAAATTAATTAAAATGTGGGGACTAAAAATGTAATTCTGGAAAGTTAAGGTTGGTTCGTATAATAAATCATAATAAGGGTGTATATTGTAAATTGTAAAATCCAAAGGACTAATTGTGTAAATCTGGGTAACTTAAGAATTAAAATGAACTACTTATGACATTTTCATTTTAAACCTTCATCTTTGGTATAATTACTTTTAAAACCCTAAAATATGTAAAGTTGTCATTATAAAACCTAAACTTATGAAACTTGCTAAAACATACTTTATGTCCATAATATTATTAAATAATGACTTAACCTAATCTCTAATGCCTTAATCTTTCTAATTAAGGAAACTTTCTAAAAATGGAAACTTACTAAATTCGGAAACCTGCTAAAAATAGAAAGTTACTTAAAATGGAAAGATAACAAGAAATGGTAATCTGAACTTGAACCCTCTGGTGATTCTGTGTTCTTCTTCTCCTTTAGGTGTGAAGAAGGAGAGGCATTGATCTCTGTTCCGTATTTGTTTTATCTTTGTTTTGCTTCGCAATAAGGTACAGATACTCTGCTCTTTTTCAGTAAGGGCATCTTTCTATCTTTTGACTTCTGATGCTGTTAGGATTCCCTAAGCCATTGCTATGTTCCCCATTTGTCTATGATCCTTTGCTTTGTGAACCTTGATCTGATGAACTTTGATTTGGACCCTTGATACTACTTCTGATATATTTGATATGAACCCTCTGTTATGAACCTATTATTATGAACCTTAGATTATGACACATCTGATTTGATATGATATCTGACTCTTAGTTTGATACCCGAGCCAAACTCTGTGACACTAGGCATGGGGGTTCCATGTCCATGTCTGTGATGCACCACTGGCATGACTCATGTGTGGGTGAGTGATTCCTCATACTGTCCCCATTTGATTATGCGCGCTTTATTATGATTGGTATATGGTTCGGGGGGCGTATGGATTGCAATCCTAGATCTGATCTGTTTAGTGGATTATCTATTTACATGATTTTTTATTTGTCTGGTGACTGGTGCTTGTGTGCAATACACGCCTTTCACATTTATCTGGGAGCTGATCACTCCATTTGATACATGAGGTCACCCCTCATATTATCTGGTTACTTGAGAGGTATCCCCTCTAGATTATGATGGTTACTATATGATATGTTTTCTGGGCTCGTGGTGGATTACTATCCTATCTTACCCTACTCTTATTACCCTTTCATTGATTATACCTTCTGATATTTCCAGTGCACCATATCTTATATCTGTTTCATTATCTTTGCTTTGTATATGTATCTGTTCACTGAGCTTTTGAAGCTCAGCCGCATTTCTTTTCCATGCGGCAGGTATCTAAGCTAGGAGCTGGGGCTTTTGCTATGGGATGAGAGATTAGAGCTTTTGTTGGAGCTTTTACCTTAGATGACCACCTTTGTTATGTCATTGTTTAGTTTGGATTCGGATTTGTATTTCCCATCATTTGGATTATTTCTTTATCATTTGACTTATGTATTTGGTTCAAGTCGTGTTGCCTTGACTTTCTTTATGAAGTTATGTTTATGGCTTCCGCTGTGTATTATGTATGCTTTGATTTGTCACCATAATGTGATGCTTCTACCCTTGCCGGGTTGGGGTGTTACAATTATGGTATCAGAGCCCAGGCTGCGACCTGTAGTACATAAGCCATGGCCTGTGAATCATGTGGACCCTAGGATTTGACCCTTAGGACTTAAGTTTTGACTGGTGAGGATTTGGGTAGACATTAGGATTCTGTTCTGTCTTTCCTTTCGTGCTTATTCTTCCTATTTTGCTAATCATTTTTGTGATCGTTCAGATGGTGAATACGCGTTTTACCCAGTACACTGATGGGAATGATGGCCCTGATTTTGAGGCCATGATAGCCGCTGCTATGGCTGCTGCTCTTCCTCAGTTGGTGACCCAAGTCACCAATAACATCAGAAATGGTGCGAGTTCTTCTGGTGGTGGTGGTGGCGATGCTCCACCTGTTGGTATTCATGTTTGGATCGAGAGGTTCAATAAGCTCAAGCCTCTCTCTTTCAGGTCCGCTGCCACTCCCCATGAGGCAGAGGACTGGATCACCCATGTCGAGAAGTTGTTCAGGGTTCTCGGATGTGCTGACGAGTTTAAAACTCGTTTGGCCACATTCAAGCTGGAGGGTGACGCTCTTAATTGGTGGACTGCTCTTGTTCAGGCAAAGGGAGATGATTATGCTGAGACCTGTTCTTGGGCGGATTTCATTGAGGTGTTCTATAGGCAGTATATTCCATTATCGGAGCAGCAGAAGTATGAGAGGGAGTATGGGACGATTCGTCAGGGGGATCGTGAGTCGTCGGGTGAGTTTATGCAGAGGTTCTTACGTTTGGCCAGCTTTGTTGGGCCAGAGGTTACTGGGGATGCTCATCGTCAGGCTCGTCATTTTAAGTGGGCATTGAAGAAGTAGGTATTAGATCGTATCGTGAACTTTGAGTACGGGGATGTTGCTGCTGTTGTGGATGCTGCCCGCAACATTGAGTTATTGCATAAGGGTTGGAATAAGAAAGACAGGGATGGTAATCGTGTGAACTTCAGGGAGCAGGGTCGTCAGGACCAGGTTCAGGAGTTGAGGGGTCGCCAGGACCAGGGACATGATCAGAGGGGTCGTCATGACCGGGATTCTAATCGGGGGCGTCAGGATTTCAGGAGTCACGATCAGCGGGTTTCGGGTAGGAGTGGCAATGACCGACAGGGTCATGGTGGTAGCAACCCACGTCAGTTTCGTGATCAGCAGACTCGGGGTTCTCAGCCGAGTCATCATTCGGGTTCTTCAGGTCAGAAGAGGCCTCTTGAGATTTTACCTCCTCCACCCATATGTACTACTTGCGGAAAGGCTCATCCGGGCCCTTGCTTTAAGGCGACTGGTGGTTGTTTTTCATGTGGCTCTACTCAGCATAGGGTCAAGGACTGTCCCAAGAAGAGCTCAGGTACGCCAGTGAACTCGTCTAGGACAGCTCCTACTTCAGGCCGAGTCTATTCCCTTACTCGAGATCAGGCGGAAAATTCTTCAGGTACCATTACGGGTTTTCTTTATATTGGAGATCGTATTGTTTTTGCTTTATTTGACACCGGTGCCACGCATTCTATCATATCTACTTCGCTTGCCAATAAAATGAATATAACCTCAACTCCATTAATAAATCGTATATCCATAACTACACCAATGAAAACCCAAGTGATTATTGCTTGTGAATATATAAATTGCCCTCTACGTTTTGATGATTCTGTCCGTCCCGCAAATCTGCTTCCCATTGATATGGTTGATTTTGACGTGATTCTGGGTATGGATTGGTTGGCTGCTCATAAGGCTACCATCGATTGTTATGCTCGAAAAGTGATCTTTGGCAATATTCATCGTCCGGACTTTGTTTATCATGGTTCCCAGCCTCTTAAATCTGTTAAGATCATCTCGGCTATGAAAGCCAGAACTTTGATTTCGCATGGCTGTTTTGGGTTTCTGGCATCTATTAAGGATACCTCTGTGGATGTTCCGAGTATTGATAGTATTCCTATTGTTCGTGATTTTGCCGATGTGTTTCCGGATGAACTTCCTGGCATTCCTCCTGCTAGGGAAGTTGAGTTTAGCATTGATCTGATTCCAAGTGCTGAACCTATATCTAAAGCTCCTTATCGTATGGCACCCATTGAATTAAAAGAGTTGAAAGAAAAATTGCAGGAACTACTGGAGAATGGTTTCATTCGACCGAGTGTATTTCCTTGGGGTGCTCCTGTTTTGTTTGTAAAGAAGAAGGATGGAAGCATGCGCCTTTGTATTGATTATAGAGAGCTAAACCGTATTACGATCCGTAACCGCTATCCGCTTCCACGCATTGATGATTTATTTGATCAGTTGCAAGGGGCGAAGCATTTTTCTAAAATCGATCTGAGGTCCGGTTATCACCAGCTTAGGGTGAGGGAGCAGGATATTCCCAAGACTGCTTTTCGCACCCGGTATGGTCATTATGAATTTCTGGTTATGCCTTTCGGTTTGACCAACGCTCCTGCTATTTTTATGGATCTTATGAATCGAGTATTTCACGAGTACCTCGACAAGTTCGTTATTGTTTTCATTGATGATATCCTGGTGTATTCGAAATCTGAAGAGGAGCATGAGCAGCATCTTCAGATTGTTTTGGGAACTCTTAGGCAGCAGAAGTTGTATGCCAAATTTTCTAAGTGCGAGTTCTGGTTGAGTCAGGTGGCTTTCCTTGGTCACATTGTTTCTGCTGACGGTATCACTATGGATCCAGCAAAGGTTGAGGCTATCACAAAATGGCCGAGACCTACCACAGTGACAGAAGTCAGGAGTTTTCTGGGGCTCGCTGGCTATTATAGACGGTTTGTTGAGGGATTTTTGCATTTGGCCTTGCCATTAACGCAATTGATGAGGAAAGGGGAGAAGTTCGTTTGGACTGAAAGCGGGAGAATAGTTTTGAGGAGCTGAAGAAGCGTTTGGTATCCACGCCTGTTTTGACTCTTCCATCTGGTTCGGGTGGTTATCAGATCTATAGCGACGCGTCTAAGAAAGGTCTGGGTTGCGTTCTTATGCAACACGGGAAGGTTATTGCCTACGCCTCGAGGCAATTGAAACCTTACGAGGAGAACTATCCGACTCATGATTTAGAGTTGGCTGCTGTTGTTTTCGCGTTAAAAATCTGGCGGCATTATTTACATGGTGAGTCGTGTGATATCTTCACTGACCACAAAAGCCTCAAGTATATTTTCACTCAGAAAGAACTTAATATGAGGCAGAGATGGTGGTTGGAACTTCTGAAGGATTATGACACGAACATTCAGTATCATCCGGGTAAAGCCAATGTAGTAACTGATGCTCTTAGTCGGAAGTCCGGCATGATAGCGAGTCTTAATTTTGAGCCTCGGATTCTAAATGACTTAGAGATTCTTGATGTTGAGTTTTGTATTCGGGGTTGTGACGGTTTTTGGGCTAGTCTTAAGGTTGAGTCCAATCTCATTCTTCGGATTAAAGAAGCTCAGAAGGAGGATGGCGAACTTTGGTCTGTGGTTCAGAATGTTGAAGAGGGCAAGCAGACAGAGTTCACTGTAGACGATTCTGGTGTGGTATGGTTTGAAAATCGGCTTTGTGTTCCTAATGAATCCGAGCTTCGTGAGGCTATTCTATCTGAGGCTCATAGTTCCCCGTTTACTATTCATCCTGGTTCTACCAAGATGTACAGGGACCTTAAGCAGCATTTCTGGTGGAGTGGTATGAAGCATGATGTAGCTTCGTTCGTGTCTAAGTGTTTGACTTGTCAGCAAGTCAAGATCGAGCATCAGAGGGCTAGTGGTTTGTTGCAGCCCTTAGAGATTCCGACATGGAAATGGGATGAGATTTCTATGGATTTTGTGACAGGGTTACCTCTTACCAGAAGGAAGCATGATGCGATTTGGGTAGTCGTTGACCGGCTAACCAAGTCTGCTCATTTCCTACCCATTCGTGTAGATTATAGTGTCAGTAAGTTGGCGGAGTTGTTTCAGCAGGAGATCGTTAGACTGCATGGTATGCCGTCATCTATTGTTTCTGATAGAGATCCTCGATTCACTTCACGTTTCTGGAAAGGACTTCATAAATCTTGGGGCGCTCGTCTTAAGTTTAGCACAGCTTTTCATCCACAGATAGATGGTCAGTCGGAGAGGACCATTCAGACGTTGGAGGATATGTTACGGTCTTGTGCTTTGGAATGGACCGGTAGTTGGGACGAGTATTTATGTTTGGTAGAGTTTGCGTATAATAACTGTTGGCATGCTAGTATTCGGACGGCTCCTTTCGAGATGTTATATGGGCGCAAGTGTAGAGCGCCGGTTTGTTGGAACGAAGTCGGTGAGCGTATTATTGAGGGTCCGGAGTTGGTTCAGATCACCAACGAAAAGGTAGCTGTTGCTAGGGAAAAGTTAAAGGAGGCTCGTGCTCGTCAGAAGAGTTATGCTGACAAGCATCGTCGGGACTTGGAGTTTCAGGTTGGAGATCGTGTGTTCCTTAAGGTATCGCCGTTTCGTGGGGTTAAACGTTTTGGGATCAAGGGCAAGCTTAGTCCTCGATTCATCAGACCATTTGAGATTCTGGAGCGCATTGGAGAAGTTTCTTACCGTTTAGCTCTTCCGCCTCAGTTATCACATGTTCATGACGTCTTCCATGTATCTCTTCTGAGGGGATACAATTATCATCCTTTGCATGTGGTGTCTTATCCGCTTGATCAGATTCAGCCCGATATGTCTTTGTCTGAAGAGCCGGAAGCGGTTCTGGATCGCCATGAGCGAGTTATGAGAAATAAAGTTATTCCGTTCGTAAAGATTCTTTGGAGGAACCACCCAGAGCGTGAGGCTACCTGGGAAACCGAGGAGTCGATACGAGCCAGTTATCCGCATTTCTTATTCTGATCTGGTATGTCCTTGTTTGTTTTCTGTTCCTTTTCATTTCTGATTTCGTTGCAAATTTCGAGGACAAAATTTTTCTGTTAGAGGGGAAGAGTTGTAAAACCCAAAAATCTGAAAACATGTAAAAAGACCAAAATGCCCCTACGATCTAAAACTTTGATTTATGAGCTTATAAATACCAAATAAATTCCAAACTTCGGGAGATGATCAAGATATGAAGTAAAATTATTTCCACTACAACATTTGACATTTTGTGAAGTACCAAAATTTTCTTATACACAATGTAGGCCGAAAAATTCATTAAGTATATTATTATAATTATTATTAAACCTTATAATAAATTCAAAACACATTTAAATGATAAGATAATTTTGGAAACAAATTAAACTTGATTTGGTCCATTGTTTAGCCGAGATTTTGGCCAGCCCATTTCCCTCCTACTCGTCCTTATCCCTTTTATTAATAACAAATCATATCAAACCCTAAAAAGTATTACCGAATAAACTAAAACACACACAAAAATCCCTAGAGCCTTCACACGAATTTCTGGAGCTTGGAGAGTATTTTTATGGTGTTGTTCGTTGTCTAAGAAAGCTTGGAAAAATTGGTTTAGGTCGTGGGGATCGTCCGTTTGTTCGCTAGCCTTTGTTTTGTCGAATTATTGTCATCCGATAGGTAAAATTCCAAACAATTCGTAAGACTCTTCTAAAATTCGTTTAGCATTTTTCCATGTTCCTCACATCGTATATGGTTTGTATAAAATTACTATAAGGTCGTGGAAGCTGTGGTTGGTCGTTAAGGAGTTTTGATTCGCAAAATCCATTCGATAAGGTGTAATTTGTTTTTGACTCATTCACGCGTTAAACCTACGAATTGGTATTTTTCCTATGATCTTTATATTGCTTATAACTCATATAAAATATTGGAATCGAATCATGCACGTTTAATAAGTCGTTCGAATTAATATGGATTAAAACGGGTATAAAACATAAAATACGTATAGCGATTTTTCCAGACTTTGTAATAATTTATTTTGGACCTTTTATGAGTAATACAACCTAGGAAAAATGATAGAACCAAGCCATGCATCATATTTTGATCGTATGATAATTTATGGGTTCGAAACCCTAAAAACGTAAAAACACTATATAAAATTTATACGAATTTTCTGGATCTTTTGTATATTTTTTGTAGGATCTAAATACATCATATAACATCACAAAAATGATCATTCGAATTGTTGAGGCTTAAATCTTTGGTTTTCAAATTATTTAGTTATCGGATTATATGTAAAATAAAGGAAACATGTAAAAGACCTAAAAACCTAATCGAACTAGGGTTTACATGGATGGATCTGAATTGTTAATGTGTTTTAATAATGGTGTAATGATTACTAGATGATTGGATAATTAGGGTTTTGATTTTGATAATAAAATGTGTTTACCGAATTAAAATAAAAAGGTTAAGGGAGTGTTTTGTAATTATTTAAACTATGGGGATATTTTTGTAAGGTAGTATAAGATCTGGGAAAAATGTGTAAAATATGCTAGAGGGCTATTTTGTGTTAATTTGGTAATTAGAAGGTTTAATTAGTAAATATGTAATTATATTAAATCGAATTGAAATTAATTAAAATGTAGGGACTAAAAATGTAATTCTGGAAAGTTAAGGTTGGTTCGTATAATAAATCATAATAAGGGTGTATATTGTAAATTGTAAACTCCAAAGGACTAATTTTGTAAATCTGGGTAACTTAAGAATTAAAATGAACTACTTATGACATTTTCATTTTAAACCTTCATCTTTGGTATAATTACTTTTAAAACCCTAAAATATGTAAAGTTGTCATTATAAAACCTAAACTTATGAAACTTGCTAAAACATACTTTATGTCCATAATATTATTAAATAATGACTTAACCTAATCTCTAATGCCTTAATCTTTCTAATTAAGGAAACTTTCTAAAAATGGAAACTTACTAAATTCGAAAACCTGCTAAAAATAGAAAGTTACTTAAAATGGAAAGATAACAAGAAATGGTAATCTGAACTTGAACCCTCTGGTAATTCTGTGTTCTTCTTCTCCTTTAGGTGTGAAGAAGGAGAGGCATTGATCTCTGTCCCGTATTTGTTTTATCTTTGTTTTGCTTCGCAATAAGGTACAGATACTCTGCTCTTTTTCAGTAAGGGCGTCTTTCTCTTTTTGACTTCTGATGCTGTTAGGATTCCCTAAGCCATTGCTATGTTCCCCATTTGTATATGATCCTTTGCTTTGTGAACCTTGATCTGATGAACTTTGATTTGGACCTTTGATACTACTTCTGATATATTTGATATGAACCCTCTGTTATGAACCTATTATTATGAACCTTTGATTATGACACATCTGATTTGATATGATATCTGACTCTTAGTTTGATACCCGAGCCAAACTCTGTGACACTAGGCATGGGGGTTCCATGTCCATGTCTGTGATGCACCACTGGCATGACTCATGTGTGGGTGAGTGATTCCTCACACCGTCCCCATTTGATTATGCGCGCTTTATTATGATTGGTATATGGTTCGGGGGGGCGTATGGATTGCAATCCTAGATCTGATCTGTTTAGTGGATTATCTATTTACATGATTTGTTATTTGTCTGGTGACTGGTGCTTGTGTGCAATACACGCCTTTCACATTTATCTGGGAGCTGATCACTCCATTTGATACATGAGGTCACCCCTCATATTATCTGGTTACTTGAGAGGTATCCCCTCTAGATTATGATGGTTACTATATGATATGTTTTCTGGGCTCGTGGTGGATTACTATCCTATCTTACCCTACTCTTATTACCCTTTCATTGATTATACCTTCTGATATTTCCAGTGCACCATATCTTATATCTGTTTCATTATCTTTGCTTTGTATATGTATCTGTTCACTGAGCTTTTGAAGCTCAGCCGCATTTCTTTTCCATGCGGCAGGTATCTAAGCTAGGAGCTGGGGCTTTTGCTATGGAATGAGAGATTAGAGCTTTTGTTGGAGCTTTTACCTTAGATGACCACCTTTGTTATGTCATTGTTTAGTTTGGATTCGGATTTGTATTTCCCATCATTTGGATTATTTCTTTATCATTTGACTTATGTATTTGGTTCAAGTCGTGTTGCCTTGACTTTCTTTATGAAGTTATGTTTATGGCTTCCGCTGTGTATTATGTATGCTTTGATTTGTCACCATAATGTGATGCTTCTACCCTTGCCAGGTTGGGGTGTTACATAGTCCAATATCCCCAAACTCCTCATTACCGTACCTTTAAGCTATTTGTAGAGTTACCCCTTACCAACTTTTAGGAAAGTCCTTAGTACCCACACTTGCCGCCACACAAGTGACAACAACATAAACACTTTAAAACATTGAAACTAAACCATGAAAGGACTTAAACTTAATACTCAAAACTAAGACATGGTTATTTAATCTAGGTTACATGTTATTTAATCTAGGTTGCATGTTGTTGTCGTGCACTCCTTAATTTCACAACTTTCACTGTTCAGGCCACTAAAGGTGAGTTTATAGCCCCTTTTTACTTATACCTGTTTTATATGAATGGGGTGAGAAACATGCAAAACCAATTTTATGGACCATTTATACTATGTTTACCAAAGTTATTGCGCAGTTAGCCTAAGACTCTAGAACCCATTACTATGCCCGCCTTCATGCACTATTAATTCCGGTTAGGAAGCGCGATTGATATAAATATATCTATTGGGGTGACTCCCCCGTTCGGTTGGCCAGACGGGTCAATGCGAGCGTATATTAAGTCGGATTACAAGTGAATTGGGTTAAGCACTCGCTAAGGGCCCCATTGTGATTATTGATGTGCTAGGTTATAGCACACTGAACGGTCGAGCTTCGGATGCATGAACTTAGTGCTAGCGCAAATAAAATATTAATGTGACATTTCAATGTTCACAAACTAAACTATTGGTCCAAATTTGTTATAACTTAAACCTATGAACTCACCAGCTTTTTGCTGACTTTTAGCATGTTTTCTCAGGTATCTAGAATAAAGCAAGTGTGGCAAGGCTTGGCAAGGCGGTGGAATTATACTATTGACCAAAGTGTTTTATCAAATGTTGAAGACTTGTTTTTGAGGGACCATTAAACTTGTAAACAAAACTTGAAACATAGAGTTTGTTATAATTGGATTAATCAAATTTAATATATCTTTATAAAGTGTGTAATTGGTTCTTCGTTACCTCGTGTTGTGATTTCCATTTCAGTAGCACCCCATGACTCCAATGCTCCCGCAAAGTTGATTTTGGGGGTGTTACAGATTGGCATCAGAGCCTAGGTTATAGAGAACTAGGTACATATAAACCCTAAACTATAACCACTTTTTCAAAAACAAGTCCCTACGACTGCCACTTGACTTGCTTGCCATGTGTCTTGATATTTACTTGAATTGACTGCATGTTATGCTTTCCATGCTGCTTGACATTTATTTGATTTGACTGTATGTTATGATTTGTGACTTATATACATGATTAAGGGTACTATAAGTGTTATATGTATATGTCTATATACACTTGACCCACACTAGTTATTATGAGTATCTCCCATATACTATACCATTTTGTCACAGACTATGTCTTCCCCAGACTCAAATGATTCCAGCATGCAGATGCTCCGAGATCATCATGCATCAAACCCTAACACTATTGAGCCTACACCACCACCACCCACCTCATCACCACACTCACCTACCTACTCACCTCTACGTCAGAGGCTCAGAAGGAGCAACGACTTTTGTTCAGCAAAAAATGCCGGGTAGACAGTAGCCGAGAGTACCCTTGTCGAGGGTACAAGGGTTGATGCTAATTTGGATACGGGGTGGAGCAGAGAGCAGTTGTGCCCCGGATTAGCATAGTACTGGAGAATGTGCCTAGTGCTTTTGAGGCTGGAGAGAGAGCTCAAGGAGAGCTCAGGATGAGACAGAGGATAGCACAGAGATACCACATTCCTCACTTCCAGCAGCATCACCAACAGCTACAGAGATCGATACTATCTCACAGATCCAGACCCAACTAGACTTACAAACTGACATACTAGGTCTCCACTCTGACTTATTTGACAAGATACATCCAGCTCGTTTCGAGCAGTGTGAAAGGGACTTCAGTCGACTCTATGCTAGGACAAACTCCAACAATAGGAACATCCTTGACTTAAATGACAGATTAGGTAGACTAGAGCAGACAAAGGATATAGCTCAAGAGGCAACCCAGATGATGCACGGGAGGATGCTGATCCTCGAGGCTCAAGTTGCAGCATTATTAAGAGCTAATCAGACACACTGTAGCGAAAACTTAGCATTAAGGACTCGCCTTGTTGAAGTCGAGGCACAGCTTGAGGAGTACGCTTTTAGGTTCCGACACCTGCATAGGACCAGGAGCCAGTCTTAGTGATAATCAGTAGTGATTCAATTAACAGAGTAGACCTCAGTCAGTGTAGGATCTTATTAGAGAGATTGTAGTTATCAAACCCTGTAATTAACTCTTAAGTTATAACAAGCTCATTTTGTTATATATCTCCATTATTGATTCAATCATTTCCTTTTATAACCTACCGTAATGGTATCCCTTTATATGATGACTTTACCTCACCTTCCCAAAAAACCACACAATTTTCCTTAGACAAATGACATCCCTATTAAATTATAGACTATAACCTGTAAATCGTTTGGCCCATTCCTTTTAGCCACGAAAATCAGCAAAACCCCAAAACTTACATAACTGCCACTTCACAAAAACCCCCAAAATATGACCTTACTTGAAATTACCAATCATTTTATCTACCAAATTATCCCACTCCTTACTCACAAATCAAACGACAAATTTTTCTACTGTTCCCAAATAATAAACCATATATTAGACGCCCCATAAAAGTCCTGAAAAAAAAAAAAAAAAAAAAAAAAAAAAGAACTTTCCATTACCACCCTCACCAGCAAACAAATCCCTGTCGACTAAACTCAACACCCCAACACCAAGCCTAAATCCTACGTAGTCAAAGCATTCATTTGTAGCCCAAGTAATACACAAAGAACAATGACCCCAAATTATTGCCGCAAGGTAAATCATCAGCTCCCACCCCAAGAAATCCAAAGGATTACATATAATGGAAATATGAGAATTAGGCAATCATACTAGTAACAACAAGAACCAATTTAACCTAGATATCATAGAAGCTTGTCTTGCCCCCTATTACGACCTAGTTCAATAGGAAGCCCACAACTCCCGACCGTCGTCTGACAACCCCATCGATTAGCATCTCATACTATCTCTTTCCAATCCTGACCCATTTCAGCATCCATCTGACCAAACCTTAAAATCGATAGTTATTAGGTATATCGTAACCCCGTAGGCGACTAGAACACGTATTAACCCTATAGAAAGAGTGTTAGAGGACCGCAACGACTATATTCAGACTCTCAAGTTCTCCTTCGGTACAAGACACTGCACATTTGAACGAACGGACTGGCCGATTGCTAGTAGAAATCAACCTGGTTCTACCAAGATAAAACTCTATGCGTCAGATAATCCATATCCCGCTAAGCTGATGTGTCGTGTGCGTATGCTCTAATTTATACCCACGGTATGTCGTTGTGGTTTTAGCAGTATTCAAGTTTTAAATTTATATTTAGCCGACTTATCAATAACACACACACTTTAACGAGCAGTGTACCCGGTCAGTATGAATATAATGGTAAGTAGAGTGTCGATCACTAAGAGTGGAACGTATTATCTAGTTATTCTAATCAGTATTTTAATATCTTAAGTTAGCTATACAACCTAATCTAACGCAAGGGGGTTTCAGCCAGAGAGACTGGCACGGTTTGGTTATGATTAAATATAAACTAAACTAATAGGCACGAATCAGCGAATAGCACACACGTACACAGATAAATACTCGAGACAATAAGAAGACCTGTCCTGATAGTTAAGTAGCTTGTCACTTGTTTTATTGCTAGTTTTATATGAAGTGTATAGTTCGATGCAACGCACCAAGATTAAGTCCTTTCTCGTTGGTTCTAATCTTATCGGCGAGTAAACCCTTAATGATTACTTATGACTATCCTATTTATCTTTCTTCCTACTTTTCTACAGACGATAGAATGCATAGGCGATCTAATAAATAGGCGAGGGCAGAGGCATGGCGACCCGATCAACGCTCAGCTAGACACAGAGGTTATCAATGCACTAATAAAAGTCACCAAAGACATCAACATATAAACTTTAATTAATGGGAAAGCAATATTAAGAGGAGTGCAATCTTTCCATTGTCACATTACACAAGCCCATCAATCCTGATGAATTAAAGTTTACTAATACAATAAAACAAAACTACTTAATGAATTGAATACATGCAGGACCTTCTTACAGCTCTTGTATCTTCGTTCAATGTGTGTCTTGTGCTGCTACTTCATCTGAATTCGTCCTAGGGTTTCTGTCTTCTCGTACTTAGCTAAATGTCAAACTCTGAAATTCGTCTGTCTTTGGGGTATTTATAGTTTCTGTCTGAGGGCTAGATGCGGCGCATAGGATAAGTAGATGCGGCGCATTGACTTAACTTCGCGTGGGGTCCAAGATTAATATATTCAGGAATATTCATACACCGCCAAAAGATGCGGCGTAACTCCATTATTAGATGCGGCGCATGTCCTTGCTGTATCTTGGATCGAATCTTGTGAAATCTTGATAGTGATGCGCCGTATATAATAAGTAGGATGCGGCGTATCTGGAGCAGAATGATCTTGATCTTGTACATTTCAGTAGACTCTTAACTTCTTGCTTGTTTTGCTCCATAATTAGTCCAAAATCGCCAAGTTTCACCAAATGCTTGTTTTTACCTGAGAATTACAAAAGTAAACATTAACGTATCAATTCTCACAGATAATATAATAAAACAAGTCAAATAAATAGGATAAATGACGGTAATAAAATGTACTTATTTGAGTTCATCCATATCCCGATAAGCCGACAGATTGATTACTAGGGGTAGTTAACATCGCCCATTCAATACTGAAATCTAGAACTACGAGACATTACCCACAAAACTTGGAAATTTTGGCAGTATCCCCGGTATACACTAGATGTCATAAGGTTCTAACATAAACTTCCACGGGAGGAAAATATGTCCATAAGATTCATAAGATTCTAGCCACCAATAAAGGATCCCTCAGCAAGAACAAACGATAAGGAGACCATAAAACCCTTAAGAACCCGGAGACTTACTAGCATTGACTGATGACCTAATAGAAACCCTAAAACATCACGAAATGACCCAAACCCCTATCGTAATCATAAATTGTCTAGCCTCTCACTAAACCCTTAGGCTTACGAATTGACCTAGGATAAGGAGTTTTATCTACACACCATTAATCACCAAAACCAACCTCGGAGGAACTAATCAGACGCTATCGCCCCAGAACATAGATATTAGCATGACACGCTTTGATGAAGTTCATCGAAATGCGACTCGTTATCACTATCCCTTAAAACACAAGGTCCTCTAAGAGTTCATACTATAAGACTACGACATCTACGGTAAGACTTAGATCCTAAGCAAAAACCATTTAGAAGCCTCAAGATACTAAAGGATTACTCATACACAGTTCTCACTATGAAGATATCTCCCAGCATAGTATTCGACCGACATATTCATTTCAAACCATTGACCAAACAATTTAGGACGGAATATCTCTCGAACAAGACTTGAAGTAGAATGTATATGTAAGACTATAAGTTTCTCTTGCTACTAGATTTCAAGCTTTACCCAGCTAACCAACCAAAGTATACCCTAGGATGTTAATAGGGATACAGACCCCATTTATACCTCATCCTCCGTTTAAGATCTCATTCATCCCCATCTTTTATGGAATAGATGACTTCCATAGGAAGGACAACCAAGGTCACTCATGATCAACCCATAGCTGCCACTATTCCAGCTGAGAACGAAGCGAGTATGCTTATCATAGACCCAGCAATGTTAGACATATTAGTTAATCATCGTGTGACAGCAGCACTAGCTGCAACAGAGGTCAATGATGCGACTATTGAGATAGGAAGCTCAAAGCTTAAGGACCACAGCATCCGCAATTGCACCTATCAGAAGTTCCGAAAGGTCATGACTGGAGGTCTTAAGGGAACTAAGGGAACTATTGCTGTGATTAGATGGATTGAAAAGCTGGAGGTTGTGTTTTGAGCACGTAGTTGTGCAGAAAAGGATAAGGTTAAGTATGCATCACTCACCTTCACAGATGTTGCCCATACCAATGGAACATCTATTTGAGGTCCACAGGCATGGAGGCTGCATATGCAATGCCATGGGAACATTTCAAAGAGATAGTGTTCAGAAAGTACTGCTCCTACAATGAAGTAAGAGAGTTGGAGGCAAAATCTTGGAATACCAAGGTGCCGAGTACTAGCATTGCTACATCCAGCCGAGGGATGACACAAAAAAGCCCTGGGATGGTTCGAATAGACGCTCAATTTCGGGAGAGATACCTAGGAGAATAACCCCCTTACGTCAGAAGTAATGACATTACCTCCAGGACCTCTAATCCCCAGAAACCCATGGATGCGGCCAATAAGCCAAAGGATCCAGTAGTCAGGACTAGCGCCGAGAAGGCGGCTGACAACAAGAGGAAGTGGGAGGATCACTTCAAAAATCATGGTAGTACTGGTCCAAACAAATGGCAATAAGTGACCAACGTCCATATTACAGACACCAGCACAAAGATAGGGTACGCTGGAGCATTATCCAAGTGCAGCATGTGCCCGTTTCATCACAATGGACCTTGCCCCGCTCAGTGTGAGAACTGCCAAAAGACCGGACACAAAGCTAAGGATTGTAAGGCTCACAACTACGTGATGGACCTGAATGTCACAATAACCTGCTATGAGTGTGGAGTGATAGGGCACTTCAGGAGTGAATGCCCGGAGCTGAGGAACCAGAATGAAAAAAAAAAGAACCCGTGAAAACGCATACGCAATAGAAGGGGGAGAAACTCGCCAGAACCTCAACAACGACACCAATAATAACAATGCTTAAGGAGAGAGTTCCCTACTTCGCATAAAAAGACCTACACCTAGATCCCCTTAGATCATATTCCCCCGAGTATTGTACCTTCTTAAAGGAGATGTTGTATCAGTACTTTGTATGGATTTCTCCGTGACGAATTCTTAGCTTTCGAAATCAAGATATTATGATAACCCTCCTCCTATCCCCATCACATTTGAAGTTGTTAGTGAATTAGTACATCGTTGACATATGAGGTGGTACACCCTTTGTGATTCTGAACCCATAAAAACCCTATGTCATTGTGACTAAACCCGGCATCGCATCATCAGTCCTCAACTAAGCATAGCCTGATCACCTATGTTTAGTTCAGGAAGGATCATGCCATGATGGGAATGGTAATCGTGAAAAATTCCTGCACTCTAGAACTTTCACTACATATCCCGATTATCGAAGTTCAACCGTCACTCACAAAACCTTGAATTCACATAGGAAATGTGAAAAATAGAACCAAAACACTGGAGCCTTCAAAACCCCAACCCCTTCGGGTACTTCTAAGTGAAAACCGAGAACGGTTTTCGTTCCTAAGATGGGGAGGATGTGACAAATGGTAAATTTGCCCTAATATTTAATTCGTAACAGTTCATTTATTATGACTAAATCACCAGATTCGGCCATTATGTGATTATCACGGAAAACAGACCTGCACATTTTGTCACCCGGAAATCTCACCAAGAACAGTGAAATTATTCCATCTCACCATTTACCCACTATAATTGTAGTAAAAATGGGAGGTTATCCCAGTTTTACTCAGAATGACACCACACGCGTACCAAAGTCTTAACGGAAATAAATTTAAAACTCGAGAATTATTGTGAATTCATAAAGTACTAAATATATTCAAGTATTATATAAACGTCCCTGAAAATACAAATTTCCATATTTATAATGGTTCAGGGAAGGACCCGAGTTAACTCAGTACAGCGGGACACGGATATAATAATTTCTCACTCTTTAATTCAATTTAACTCCATTCTTAAAATAAAACATCTTACCCTAAGTTAAAAATAAAAACGCCCCATCCCCCACTCACACTTATTCCAATACCCTGTATCTTCTACCCTAGGAACTCCCATCAGTTTGTCCGCCCCCCTCCATCCCCAAAACTTTATTCGACCCATCCCTTTCCTTCAACACAAATCATAATTTCTTGTGACCTAGAATCCTTATCCTCTTCACGAGATCTAGATATGCACCTAAGTCAAACCTAGGAAAAACCCCCATTGAAGTAGAAGTAACACACGACTGGAAAGGTTACCTCTCCAATATCTGAAAGCCCCATGGAGTTACTCTCCAAAATCACCCATTTAATCCGACTCTCCAAGGGAAAATCGAATCACACCTCAACAAAACACACCAAGAATCTGAGAAATTACTCAAGAAAGGATAAGTTTGGAGGTGCTTGTGGTTCGATTTGGAGTGTTGGGTTGATCGGATTTGGAGCTTCACTCGGATTTTTCATCCCTCAACAGACATGGTAAGGGTTAGATTACTTCAGAATTATTTTCTTATGATCCATTTATGATAGATAATTTTAAGTCGAAAAGAGGATTAAATTAAGAAGTTGCTATGATTAAATTCGATTAATAAAAATTTCCAGAAGTAATAATAGTTCTTGAGGTAAATTGCTAAGTGTTGTTGTTGTAGAGTGGCGTAGGAGATTAGAGAAAACCAGCATTCGATGAATAGGTTGTTAATGGTTAGTCGTTAGACGGATAATTGTTAGCAGTTGTGGTTATATGATGTTTCGAATGACACCCAAGAACCATGGATTCCAGTAGTGAACCTGAGAATCTATGACAGTTGATAATAGTATTCGAGTAGATAAGCCATGTAGGATGATACATTTCTCGTTTGGTTAATGTTAATAACCCGAATAGGCACCATGACTATCTTTAGTTGAGTAGATAACCACCCAAAATGAGGTGCTCGGTGATAAACTTAGGCCGGGAAAGATCACCTTGACTAGGGGAGATACTGGCCAAAGATCCTTGTCAAGTTAAACCCAAACCAAGAGGGTTATACCCTCGGTTCAAACTAGGTAAATGCACACTTGAACCTAAGAACCCACCCTCAAAAAGATAGCATCAATTCGCCTTAATACAATCCTACCAAGGGTTGTAGGTACTCGTATGAGTATTTTCTTTGACGGATAAATTATAGGTTTCCTTGTTAAGGGAATATAGAAAATATGAGGTCATAAGAAACTAAGTCCACTAGAGGTCACTTTTGCTTCGGAGACCATTGTTAACACTTTGAGTCCCAAGGCTTCGGAGATGAGTAGTACTCAAAGCCTAGCCGAGAAGAAAAATTACTAGACCCCGTTGGTAACTAGTTGCGACCAAGAGGAAACCCCAGGAAAGGCAACAAGTCCCTTAGACTTGTATATGCCTTGTGTAGATAATACCAGGCCACACCCATCAGGCGAAAGCCCACTTAAGAATATGAGTTTGAGCCCAACAAATAACCCTTTGTTTCAGTCCACTAGATGGACCTGTGAACAAATTGTTTCGGCCCACCTGAACCTTTGTAGACATTAGAGATAAAGCCCAACCCAATAGTGACTTTATTCCCCCTCAAACTCAGTGGGCCGCAGCCCAATAAAGTTGAATCGGGCAAATCTGCTAAAACGCATACTAGTCGCAAAAATAAAACCAATATAGCCGATCACGCAAACGATTAATATTGAAACTAACACATATTTTAAAACTTGTATTATTGTAACTAAAGGACTCGACAACTATAACATTTGACCATTTAACTTATATTTGTCACTTAGAAAATCATCTTGCAATTCTATATAATGTAAAACGAAAACGTGAGTGTAAAAGGAAAAACAAACTTTATATACACACGTGTGACGTTAGAAATATAAAACCCAAGGACAATAGAAAGAAAAACTAATTCAAATACATATTAAGTGTAAGCAATAACACATGTTATAAGGTATATAAATTGACGCCATACTTGCCGTTTGAGACTAAATCAACCGATAATAATGTCACTAACGAAAACCTTTGGTTATAACTAGCATATAAACATGTAAAAACTAGTGTAGCCGAAAACAAAAATGAAACATCGCTTGAATTAGTATACAACTTGGATAGCCGTAATATGTAACACGACAACAATAATTGAATCATTTAAATTATACTAACACTACAAACGTTATTTCACGATTTCAAAAATGATAGAACATATACTCGGGAAAAGGAGATATAATGATTGAGGCACATTTGTGTAGTTAAAAATAGGGTACTCAAGTGAGATAACAACGAATCAATTACACGTGGTAGAGACGTATAACACATGCCGGGAAATATATAAGTTGGCATTTACATTTGTTGTTTTAAAACTAAGACAAATAATATAGACGTCACTAGTGAAAACAAGGGATGTTATATCAAACTTAACTTGAACAAATATGACGATACATATAGTTCTAAACTAATAATGCGTAAAAATAAGCCAAAATGAATTATTAATAGCAAAGCAAACTTAGTAAATTTTAATTAACCAAGTTTATTAAAATTAACGTTATATTAAATTTCCTCAACCATTTAACTAGTAGGTAATAAACGTCACTTAACGTTAGGCCTTACTTCTAAAATCTACATAATCGGACATGACGAACAAATTACACAACTATAATGTATATATATATTACATCCCGTCTGAATCCATTTAGGTTTTAGATAGTCCAATATCCCCAAACTCCTCATTACCGTACCTTTAAGCTATTTGTAGAGTTACCCCTTACCAACTTTTAGGAAAGTCCTTAGTACCCACACTTGCCGCCACACAAGTGACAACAACATAAACACTTTAAAACATTGAAACTAAACCATGAAAGGACTTAAACTTAATACTCAAAACTAAGACATGGTTATTTAATCTAGGTTGCGTGTTGGTGCCGTGCACTCCTTAATTTCACAGCTTTCACTGTTCAGGCCATTAAAGGTGAGTTTATAGCCCCTTTTTACTTATACCTGTTTTATATGAATGGGGTGAGAAACATGCAAAACCAATTTTATGGACCATTTATACTATGTTTACCAAAGTTATTGCGCAGTTAGCCTAAGACTCTAGAACCCATTACTATGCCCGCCTTCATGCACTGTTAATTCCGGTTAGGAAGCGCGATTGATATAAATAGATCTATTGGGGTGACTCCCCCGTTCGGTTGGCCAGACGGGTCAATGCGGGCGTATATTAAGTCGGATTACGAGTGAATTGGGTTAAGCACTCGCTAAGGGCCCCATTGTGGTTATTGATGTGCTAGGTTATAGCACACTGAACGGTCGAGCTTCGGATGCATGAACTTAGTGCTAGCGCAAATAAAATATTAATGTGACATTTCAATGTTTACAAACTAAATTATTGGTCCAAATTTGTTATAACTTAAACCTATGAACTCACCAGCTTTTTGCTGACTTTTAGCATGTTTTTTCAGGTATCTAGAATAAAGCAAGTGTGGCAAGGCTTGGCAAGGCGGTGGAATTATACTATTGACCAAAGTGTTTTATCACCAGACTTAACTGAGAGAAGACTTAACGACCAGACTTAGCTGAGGAGACTTAACCACCAGACTTAATTGGGTAGTCACCAGAATTAACCACTCCAGCAACCAGATTTAATGTTTCATTCTTCTTGTTTTTGTATCATCAAATCTATGAAATATAATTCCCAACAATCTTCCCCTATTTGATGATTACAAAACAAACACGTTCTTGTATGAATTTACCTAGACGAAGTAGAGAAATTGAGATAATTAAATCTCACCATGAATGAAACCATAGTGTCTTCCCCTTAATCTATGCTATCCACCACATCTCTTCCCCTTTTTGTTATCAACAAATAGAGAATATAAGCAGTAAAAACTTCGTGTAGCATATAAATGGTTTACCATCTAAACATTTAAGCTTCCCTGAAACCCATATGTTAACCATTTCTTGATTCTTCAAACCTGTAGGCTTTTATGATTGATGAAGAAAAACCAATCATTACTAACTTGATGCTGAAGTAGAATAAACCATCCTTGTGTCTTATGTCTTGAACTAAAACTAACTTAGAACTCATATTAACACCATATAAGTAGACCGCAGTCTCTTGATAAAATCCTCATCTTCAATGAGACACTGAGCACTACAAAGTAACTCCTTTAAGTGATAGTTAACTAGGTCTTCGTCCATCCACCCCTTGACCTATGAAAACTAGATTTAACAAGTCTTTGTCATACGAAATATCTGAACAAAACTAACAAGTTATCTTTAAAGTGTAGTCAACCACTTTAAGATATGATAAGAACACAATTTTGAAAGATTCAACTTCATCTGCAAATAAGTAACAAATAATATTTTTCACCAATAATAACTTGATAAACAAGCTTTTAATATTTTAAGAACCAACTCTCTTCTGTGTGTGATTCTTCCCCTTTGTGTGTGAACCTTGAAAGAAAACCAAAAATTCGACCATACCTCAACTGTTTTTGCAGCAGTTTTCAACGATGCATATCTTGCAACCTAAGGCTCAGATTGAAGATCCCTCCGGTGAGAATCTACCTTGATATACCAAGAACCTCCAATAAAAATTTCAGCCCGATCCAACGGTTAACGAAGGAGTTATCGCCTTTTGAAAACAGCCCTGCAGTGAGTTACGAAAATACGAACCAGATCTGAATTTTTTTTTCTTTCTTTAGCTAAAACCTTTTCTTTTCCTAGATCCAGAGCCCCCCGCTCTAATACCAACTGTGGAAACTTATTTTAGAGCTACTTACATCTACTAAACTAAGTTACGTGATCGTTTATGGACTCTAGGTTGTTACACCTTTATCTAGGATTTACTATGAAAAGTCTGATGATAATATTGACGGAATATTACTATCTCAACAAGGTTTTGCCAAACTTTCTGTTTGTTATTAAATCAGCCCCCTGATGCTATGTGATCAAGTATAGCACGATTACACTCTAATCAGGGATCAAAGATCCTTGAGGCTAAACAAACCTAACAACGTCAGACCCCATGTCTGATGTTCCCACACACACTCACTGTTTTGGTGCTTTACATTTTAACACACTTGGTGTTGTTGTAATTTGTAAGAATGAAGCACCTTGGTGATTAGCATCTAACCACTAATCACACTTTTATCTAAGGGGTATGATCTCCCTTTTATAGTACAAAGGAGATCATTACAAAGTTTGATAAGTCTTGTCTACTACTTGCTTGTGTATGTCAGTCAATAAGATACAACATGTATCTTTTACAATTTGTTGACTGAAAACATATCTAGATATTATCTATTTGATATACTTGACTCAAATACAAAATATCTTCTTCATCCTTATCCATCCAGCAGTAGTATGACTCATAGTAGCATCTGATACACTAGAAGACTTAAATGTGTAATCATCAGACTTTACACTAGAAGACTTAACTGTGTAACACTACCAGACTTAACTGATTAACACTACTAGACTTAACTGAGAGAAGACTTAACGACTAGACTTAACTGAGGAGACTTAACCACCAGACTTAACTGGGTAGTCACCAGAATTAACCACTCCAGCAACCAGATTTAATGTTTCATTCTTCTTGTTTTTGTATCATCAAATCTATGAAAATATAATTCCCAACATGTAACCACCACTTCATTGTAAACAACCTGTGTTAATTTGAAAATCACAGCTAGTGCACATCTTGTTAATCGATGGCTAGTAGAAAGTAAACCTAAAAATTAAAAATAAAAATTGGAAATTCATCAGGACAGTCGATACGCCGCATCCATGGGAAGTGTGACAATTCGTAATTTCATGCCATTTTCCAAACCTCGACAATTTTACTATTCACGAGCTACTATTCATTTTCACTATTCATTTCCAAAAATTTTATTTCATATTCTCGTAAGTTAAACTATTTTAATGATAACCCGAGATTTTGGCACTCGTCGGATAATTTCTGCAAAAATCACGAAACCGTGTCCGAGACTTACTTTAAGGTTTAAACGTCATTTAGGCATCCCGATATGTTCAAACAACATCACCAACAAGAGAAATACATGTTTTCCACCTTCCGTGACATTTTCATGAATTTAGGAATTTTAGGATACCCGGTTTTAAGTTTGGTGACTTTACGACTTACAGTTAGCAATTAACGGGACCAAAACTCACTCCGTAAGTCAAGATAAGTATCCAGCCTAAAATATATAGATATTTTCTGAAAAATATCTAGATATTTCAAAGACCTAGTGAAATTACCATTTTACCCTTCCATCAAAATTACCAAAATGCCATTGGACTATATAAGGACTAAACTAGCTTTATTTTTCACAAAACACACAAACATCCTCTCCTTTCTTCTCTCTAGCCCACGGCACAACCACAAGGACCAAGGAGATCCCATAATTTTTCCAAGATCAAGTCATTTTCAAGTTCCTTATACCTTCCTTGTTAGAGTTTTGTGATAAAAACTCCAAGGTTGTGATCTTTTTCATCCAAACTCATCAAACTTCAAGTAAGTTCAAGAACATCTTTTTCATCATCTCATACCTTCATTTGATCATTATCATCATGTATTTTCAAGTTATATTGGTTAAACATGCAAGTTACATATGTTATTTATACCACTTTACAAGTTTTCATGGTTTTTATGAATATATATTAATCCTATGATCATCCCCTTGGACCCTACAATATTTTGTGAAGTCTAGGACCCCATGACACCCTAAGAAGGTGTATGGTAGATCAAGAGATGTTTGGTTGTTGATTGGAAGGTTTTTGTACAAGTTAGAAACTTAGGAAACCAAGTTTTGAACAATATATATACCTACTGTCCATTTTTGCAAAACGTGGGAAACTCAGTGGGTTTTGGGTAACTTTGGACCAAAGATTTAGAAAATACATTCCGAGACGAAACTATGGCCGAAAACGGGGATAAAAACGAGTTAATAACGAAGGAGATATGGTTTTCCGAAGTTTAACAACGAAAAGTATTTTTGGAAAATATTGTTGCTGTCCATTTTTGCCAAACGTGGAAACTTCAGGGGTTTCTGGGTAATTTTGGGTTAGATATTCAGAAAATACTTTCAAAAACGAAACCGTAGCCTTTTGAATCACTAAAAGAGCCCTTACGACGTGAAAGTTATGCCAAATACGAGTTAACGAGGAAAACTATACTTTCAGAAAAACTCACTGCTGTCACAATTTTCAAGGGCTGTTTTGAGGCGTTAGCCGTCACCTAGCCGTCCCGACTTATCAAAAATATATTAGTATGTTGTCCCACGATTCCGGGGATATAAAGAACATAGAAAACGAGCTTATAACGAAAAAGATACAAGTGTTTAAAATCCGGCGAAAAGTATATAATTCCATCAGCTTTTACTAATATAAACTTGCCGCAAAACTGTCTTTGCGAGACACCATTTTCTCGACTGTTTTTCTCTATGATCGGATCAGTTTGAGCCCGAGCCATAGTTAAGTGAAATCAAGATCTCCCAGCAAGCTTTTTAAATCAATTGGCCGTTCGTCGAATAGACTTATAACGAATAAACTACGACCTCATCCTTTTTACCCAAAAATCCTTTCAAGGTTATCATTTTGACAGCTTTTACTATAATAGAATTTCTAAGTGTTGAACATTATATTTTCAAGTAACCATATTCAAAGCCGATTTTCTTTATGATCGGGACGCGTATGACCAAAACTCAAATGAGACGGCTGTGAGATCATGTTACAAGGTTTTCAAAAACGTCAAATTCTATTTCTAACTCTTAACGTACAATATTTTACGGCTAGTTTTGCGAGGCCGTTTGGTCACATTTTCACAAGTTATAAAAAGAGTTATTTTGCGACGAAACTATTATATTTGACTATAAAACACCAAACGAGGATCATAGAGTATCATTTCAACATATTTACACGAAAAGTAGTTTATGACTTGCCGAGACGTCAAAAATGTATTTTTCGACGATAAACATTATTTTCCAAAATCATCGAGTGGTATCGATAACATACGTATTTGCATGTGTAGCATCATTTCATTGCTTACAATAGATCATATCATTCATGTTAGGTCGCGGTTAGAGACCGAGCCTCATTTCAGCATATTCATATCTGTCTTTGTTGCTATCGCATCAGGTGAGTTCCATAGCCCCTATTTTATACGTTTTGGATTACGTTTTGGGGGAGAATACATGTTCAAATATTTTTCACAAGCACTTTAATCTTCTAAGGATTAACGTGAGTTTTCATAGCCCTGGTTTTCAAGTTATTACATCATTTCAAATCTCTCGGGGGAGAATACATTGTACCATTTTTCATGCGGACCAAAGTATATAAATTCATTACATTGCTTAAGTTACCTCATTGCCAAGTTATAGTCCCCTATTATCATGAACCGTTAATTGTGAGCAAGCGAGGGTGTGTGTGAATAGATCTATTGAGGGTGACACCTCCGTTCGGGTTGGTAGCACCAATTGTCATACGAACGCATTACATTTGATCCATTCCAGGGTGTTTGGCAAAGCACTCAGTTGGGGCAAATCATTCAGTCTAGCTTCGGGGTCATGAGCTTAAGAGATATTGTATCATTTTTATGTGGCAATTTGTCATAAACTTATACTTGTGGTTTCCGTGTAACATTTCAGTAACATAAACCAAATCATGTTGGCAATGGGTTGTAAACACACAGGTTGCAAGTCTTGCTATGGACAGGACTTGGAACTGGGTGGATTTACAATGCCTTTGCTGGGAAAATCATTATTCAAAGGCATTACATTTTACAATAAACTCTATGAACTCACCAACCTTGTGTTGACACTTGTTAGCATGTATTTTCAGGTATAAAGCAATAGCACACTACTGGAGGTTTTTGGCAGGGCATTGCATGGTCATAGAAGACTCTGACAAACATTTGGGACCGTTTTACCTATTTTAAAGGGCCTATTTCCGCACTACTTTTAACAATGTAAATTCAACATTTTTGTTAAACAAGGTTGTTCTAAATAATTGAAATGAAAACCGTTCTTTGCACTTGTGTTGTGATACCAATTGAGTTGCACCCCAGCGTTGTGAAAGCTTCCGCTGAACCCGATTTTGGGGGTGTGACAGATTGGTATCAGAGCCTTGGCTATAGAGAACTGGGTGATTTTAAAACCTAAACTATAGCTACATTTACAAAAACTTAACCCTATGACCGCCGCGTGCCTGCCTGCCAAGCTGATGCCTCAATCGTGGTTTGTTGCTGAATATTTAATAAGATTTGTGTCTTATTATCAAATCATTCATACCCACTTATTATAGTTGATTACTATAGTTGTCTTCATATAAGCATGCATACATATCGTATACGTTTCAGCGTTACGCCTTTTTCCTTACATAGTTTCATCATTCGACCACGAGTTTGGTCCTTTGCCTTAGCCTATCAGAACATCTCTTCAAATGTGAAGGACCTAGTATTACTATAACTGAGCTGAGTATTTTAAACTTCATTGAACCTCGGTGGAATATAGACTCGTCATCTATATTCAACCCGGGACAGTTGGACATAGGCTGACTACCTATGCCCCGCTCAGAGATGAATTTTGCAATACTGAGAGCAATTATAATGAAATTATGTCCGGTTTGCATTCCTACTTGATTTCTAAAAGTTTCAAAACTTCTTGTGTGTATACACAATCGTTGCAAGAACATCCACACCTGCATCACCTTATAAACCGCAGTCTAGAAGCACGTCAGCTAACCATAACCCAATCTCAAGCCGTTGAGAGTCAGATCATTGGGAATGACAATCATTTCACCTTTACCATCACGAATTCTCGAGACTCAAGTTGAGGCACTCAAGGAAGAAAACCGACAGAATGACAAAACCCTACGGTATGCCAAAGAATGCAAGTGGATTAGTAAAAGGGTCAGACAGAGTATTGTGCTTCAAGGATAGAAACTAGATATCTCTCTATGGTGGAATACTAGAGTTGATTATGCACGAGTCGCACAAGTCGAAGTACTTCATTCATCCAAGTTCTGATAAGATGTATCAGGATCTCAAGAAACTCTATTGGTGGCCGAATGTGAAAGCAGACATAGTTTTGTATGTTAGCAAATGCCTTACTTGCGCTAAAGTAAAAGCCGAGTACTAGAAACCATTAGGATTACTTCAGCAACCAGAAATTCCTCAGTGGAAATGAGAGCGCATTACAATAGATATTTTCATTAGACTTCCAAAGACATCAGGCAGCTTCGAAGTTATTTGGGTGATCATCGATCGTCCTACCAAATCAGTCCATTCCATTCCTATCGGAGAGACTTATGCTATGGGACAGCTTACCAGACTTTCCGTCAAGGAAATAGTTTCAAGGCACGGTGAACCAATTTCCATCATCCCTGACCTAGATAGTCACTTTACTTCAACTCACTGGCAATCATTACAAGATTCATCTGGAAGCAAATTAGACATGAGCAATGCCTATCATCCTCGGACCGATGGTCAGAGCAAGAGAATGATTCAAACATTGGAAGATATGCTCAGGGCATATGTGATTGATTTTGGAAATGGTTGGGACTAACCATTTGCCATTGATCGAGTCCTCTTATAACAACAATTATCACATGAGCATAAAAGCAGCACCGTTCGAGGCACTCTATGGTCGAAGGTGTCGGTCCCCTGTTTGTTGGACCGAAGTTGGTCAAGTACAACTCACTAGTTCAGACATGGTTCGCGAAACCACAGAAAAGATAATTCAGATTTGAGAAAGATTTAAAACAGCCAGAAGCAGACCGAAAAGTTACGTCGATGTTCGACGCAAACCATTAGAATTTCAGATTGGAGGCAAAGTTCTGACAATCCCTTTAAGCTATTCTTACCCAAGCAGATGTATGCACGACCTACCATCCTCAGACCAACGAATATTGAAGAGAATTATCCAATCCCTATAGGACTTGCTCAGTACCATAGAATTAACCTTAAATTGTTGGGAGTAAACCTTTGACCTTGACAGATTTCACCTTCAACAATAGCCATCACACCAATACAAAGACTATACCCTTTAAGACACCCTGTGGTGGAAGTACCAATTACCTACTGACAGACCAAAAATCGGGAAGTCAAATTCACTAGGCTAGAACCCAATCGTGAAACAACAAAGGAAAGTGTACAAGTCAAGAATCAGTTACAAGCCACACGAAAACAATAGAAAAGTTAGGTCAACTCAGGATGCAAAATCATTGGGATTAGGTGTACCTAAGCAGCAAATCATTAGAATTTTAACTGTGGAACGAGTTACGTTGAAAGCCTTGCCTTGGAAAGGCATGACACAATTTCAGAAACATTGGAAAAGCATGATACAATTGTGAGAACACGGGGAAAGTGAACCCTAGGTACCTTGGACCATTAAAGACTGTAACTGTAATCGGCCGACTGACATACAGACTTGAGCTTCTGTCAGAGCTCAGCAGTGTACATAACACGCTTCATGTCTCAAACCTTAAGAAATGTTTTTCAAATGAAACGCCCGAAATTCCATTGGAAGAAATTTAGCCTGACAATAAGCACAAATATGTGAAGGAAACAACAGAAATCATCGACCATGAGGTCAAACAGTTGAAGCAGAGTCAAATTCCTATCGTTATGGTTCGCTAAAATTCTCGCAGAGGTTCTAAGTTTACATGGGAGCGGGAAGACCAGATGCAGCTCAAATATCTATACCTTTCACCGGATCCACCCCGGAGACCAACATTAACTGAATTCAGGGACTGAATTCCCGTAACGGGTGGAGACTGTGACAATTCGTAATTTCATGCCATTTTCCGAACCTCGACAATTTTACTATTCACGAGCTACTATTCATTTTCACTATTCATTTCCAAAAATTTTATTTCATATTCTCGTAAGTTAAACTATTTTAATGATAACCCGAGATTTTGGCACTCGTCGGATAATTTCTGCAAAAATCACGAAACCGTGTCCGAGACTTACTTTAAGGTTTAAACGTCATTTAGGCATCCCGATATGTTCAAACAACATCACCAACAAGAGAAATACATGTTTTCCACCTTCCGTGACATTTTCATGAATTTAGGAATTTTAGGATACCCGGTTTTAAGTTTGGTGACTTTACGACTTACAGTTAGCAATTAACGGGACCAAAACTCACTACGTAAGTCAAGATAAGTATCCAGCCTAAAATATATAGATATTTTCTGAAAAATATCTAGATATTTCAAAGACCTAGTGAAATTACCATTTTACCCTTCCATCAAAATTACCAAAATGCCATTGGACTATATAAGGACTAAACTAGCTTTATTTTTCACAAAACACACAAACACTCTCTCCTTTCTTCTCTCTAGCTCACGGCACAACCATAAGGACCAAGGAGATCCCATAATTTTTCCAAGATCAAGTCATTTTCAAGTTCCTTATACCTTCCTTGTTAGAGTTTTGTGATAAAAACTCCAAGGTTGTGATCTTTTTCATCCAAACTCATCAAACTTCAAGTAAGTTCAAGAACATCTTTTTCATCATCTCATACCTTCATTTGATCATTATCATCATGTATTTTCAAGTTATATTGGTTAAACATGCAAGTTACATATGTTATTTATACCACTTTACAAGTTTTCATGGTTTTTATGAATATATATTAATCCTATGATCATCCCCTTGGACCCTACAATATTTTGTGAAGTCTAGGACCCCATGACACCCTAAGAAGGTGTATGGTAGATCAAGAGATGTTTGGTTGTTGATTGGAAGGTTTTTGTACAAGTTAGAAACTTAGGAAACCAAGTTTTGAACAATATATATACCTACTGTCCATTTTTGCAAAACGTGGGAAACTCAGTGGGTTTTGGGTAACTTTGGACCAAAGATTTAGAAAATACATTCCGAGACGAAACTATGGCCGAAAACGGGGATAAAAACGAGTTAATAACGAAGGAGATATGGTTTTCCGAAGTTTAACAACGAAAAGTATTTTTGGAAAATATTGTTGCTGTCCATTTTTGCCAAACGTGGAAACTTCAGGGGTTTCTGGGTAATTTTGGGTTAGATATTCAGAAAATACTTTCAAAAACGAAACCGTAGCCTTTTGAATCACTAAAAGAGCCCTTACGACGTGAAAGTTATGCCAAATACGAGTTAACGAGGAAAACTATACTTTCAGAAAAACTCACTGCTGTCACAATTTTCAAGGGCTGTTTTGAGGCGTTAGCCGTCACCTAGCCGTCCCGACTTATCAAAAATATATTAGTATGTTGTCCCACGATTCCGGGGATATAAAGAACATAGAAAACGAGCTTATAACGAAAAAGATACAAGTGTTTAAAATCCGGCGAAAAGTATATAATTCCATCAGCTTTTACTAATATAAACTTGCCGCAAAACTGTCTTTGCGAGACACCATTTTCTCGACTGTTTTTCTCTATGATCGGATCAATTTGAGCCCGAGCCATAGTTAAGTGAAATCAAGATCTCCCAGCAAGCTTTTTAAATCAATTGGCCGTTCGTCGAATAGACTTATAACGAATAAACTACGACCTCATCCTTTTTACCCAAAAATCCTTTCAAGGTTATCATTTTGACAGCTTTTACTATAATAGAATTTCTAAGTGTTGAACATTATATTTTCAAGTAACCATATTCAAAGCCGATTTTCTTTATGATCGGGACGCGTATGACCAAAACTCAAATGAGACGGCTGTGAGATCATGTTACAAGGTTTTCAAAAACGTCAAATTCTATTTCTAACTCTTAACGTACAATATTTTACGGCTAGTTTTGCGAGGCCGTTTGGTCACATTTTCACAAGTTATAAAAAGAGTTATTTTGCGACGAAACTATTATATTTGACTATAAAACACCAAACGAGGATCATAGAGTATCATTTCAACATATTTACACGAAAAGTAGTTTATGACTTGCCGAGACGTCAAAAATGTATTTTTCGACGATAAACATTATTTTCCAAAATCATCGAGTGGTATCGATAACATACGTATTTGCATGTGTAGCATCATTTCATTGCTTACAATAGATCATATCATTCATGTTAGGTCGCGGTTAGAGACCGAGCCTCATTTCAGCATATTCATATCTGTCTTTGTTGCTATCGCATCAGGTGAGTTCCATAGCCCCTATTTTATACGTTTTGGATTACGTTTTGGGGGAGAATACATGTTCAAATATTTTTCACAAGCACTTTAATCTTCTAAGGATTAACGTGAGTTTTCATAGCCCTGGTTTTCAAGTTATTACATCATTTCAAATCTCTCGGGGGAGAATACATTGTACCATTTTTCATGCGGACCAAAGTATATAAATTCATTACATTGCTTAAGTTACCTCATTGCCAAGTTATAGTCCCCTATTATCATGAACCGTTAATTGTGAGCAAGCGAGGGTGTGTGAATAGATCTATTGAGGGTGACACCTCCGTTCGGGTTGGTAGCACCAATTGTCATACGAACGCATTACATTTGATCCATTCCAGGGTGTTTGGCAAAGCACTCAGTTGGGGCAAATCATTCAGTCTAGCTTCGGGGTCATGAGCTTAAGAGATATTGTATCATTTTTATGTGGCAATTTGTCATAAACTTATACTTGTGGTTTCCGTGTAACATTTCAGTAACATAAACCAAATCATGTTGGCAATGGGTTGTAAACACACAGGTTGCAAGTCTTGCTATGGACAGGACTTGGAACTGGGTGGATTTACAATGCCTTTGCTGGGAAAATCTTCATTCAAAGGCATTACATTTTACAATAAACTCTATGAACTCACCAACCTTGTGTTGACACTTGTTAGCATGTATTTTCAGGTATAAAGCAATAGCACACTACTGGAGGTTTTTGGCAGGGCATTGCATGGTCATAGAAGACTCTGACAAACATTTGGGACCGTTTTACCTATTTTAAAGGGCCTATTTCCGCACTACTTTTAACAATGTAAATTCAACATTTTTGTTAAACAAGGTTGTTCTAAATAATTGAAATGAAAACCGTTCTTTGCACTTGTGTTGTGATACCAATTGAGTTGCACCCCAGCGTTGTGAAAGCTTCCGCTGAACCCGATTTTGGGGGTGTGATACGCCGCATCCAGGAAGGGATGCGCCATATCAAGCCTGGAATAAATAAGAGTCAAAAAATCTGATACGACGCATCCTTAAACATAGATCTGCCGCATTGAATTAACTAACAAAATATTCAAAATGCAGAAAAATAAAGGATAGATATGACTTGTGAAGTCGATACGCCGCATCCATGGGAAGGGATGCGCCGCATCGATGTGCAGGTTTGACAGACTCGATAATAGAAAATTAAATTGACATAAATTAAAAGATAAGCATGGGTTTCCTCCAACGAAGCGCTTGCTTTTGTTCTAGTCACGAGCCTGACTCCACCCTTATTTACCGTGTAATAGGTTGTCTGTCCCCCCACATGGAATCAAGCGCAGGTGATAATAGCAATAAACACTATAATAGTGATGGAAGAAATGAATAAAGACCATACCTTGGCAATACATGTACTTCTTTCTTATCCTTACCCGGTTTGGTTGATAAATTGGATGACTTGACCAGTCCATGTGAAAGAGTAATATGTACAGGAAAAATGAATCTCCTTTCTTCTTGGTAAGTCTCTTTGGTAGTAAGGCGTCCTTTGACTTTCATAAAAGATGAGAAAGGGTCTTTGGCAAGTAAAACTTCGAGTTCCTCTATATCCTTCATAGGGTCGAAATCATCATCTTCATCAATCATAGTAATGTTTAAGAGCTCATCTTCAAATTTTTCCACGAGCTCCACCAAAAACGGGTTGATCACAGGTGCCTTATGTGCTTCATTAGGTAGTGTAATATACTCCACCTCATCATCCATTTGTTTTGCAACCTGTTTAGAAATTCTAGCAAGATTATTAGTAATGGGATCAATAATATTTAATAAAATTTTTCCATTTTGTGTTGTAAGTGACTCCAATTCATCTTGTGAGTCTCCATCTTAAACAAGTGGTCTTGCAATTTCATCCTTGTCCCAAATATCCACCATAAATATATCATTCCTGATTTCTTTAAAATCCCTCGTTGGGTCAAAATCTGGCTTATCCGTTCCACACCTGAATACTTCCTTTTGTTGTGCTAATTGCGGTATGTCATCGTACACAATATCATCAAACCTTTCAATATTGTAATACTCATTATCTTCATTCGAGGGAATATCATCATGTTGTTTTTGATAAGATGATAATATATATTCCAACTCGGGTGGAAAGTCACATGCAATTGCGGCATACTTCATCATTCCAGATTTATCTTCTACTTCTTCTTTGGCAATTCCCGATGAATAAGTGTCTTTGAAAGCAATTGATGGAATCTCATATGCATTAAAATCATATGATCCTTCTTCAACTTGTTCAATTTCTAGAGAAAAAACACCATCAACAACAATTGCCGGAATTGGTTTCATGTTATACAACAGAATGACAAGAAGATGGCGATGAATATTTAATACAAACAATTACTCCAAGCAAACATATTAGCAGACAAGAGCAAACATATTCAACGACAAGTATGTGGGATCAAGTGGACTCATGTATACGGGTTCTTAGCTCTTGATACCATGTAAAAAACAGAGGAAAAACTAAAAATTAGTAGAAACCTAACCCAAAGTGTAAAACAGGCCTAAGCCAATGGGCCAGGCCTATAAGCCTTATTAGCTAACACAATGGACTCTGATCCAGAGACTAAGGTGATGGAAAAAAACACTAAACTTCTTAAATTACTCCAACATGTCTAAAAACATCTCAAACTTTTAATACATGATTAAGATTATTTGAAACTGCTCATACATGTCTACAATCTTTTGAAACTGCTCAAATAATAATGTATCCGACTTTATATCATTCTTATAAGTATACATGCTAACTAACTAACAATCCAATAATAACAAATTTGAAGAAAAAACATTAAATGAACTTTCCATTCAAACAAATACCAATAACCTGAAATCAAACAAAAGCAAAGTGTCTAGACGAATTTGCAAAAACCAAGTTCAATCGATTTTCTACCAGTTCATTGTATATCCCAAATTTACAATTCTTTATATAAACCACCATCCTACTAATTAATTTGCCAAATCCGAAAATCCAATCAAGATTCTGAATGATAATAAACTTACTTGAACAAAAGATGTGACCACAGTGATGTGTATAGAACCGAACGATGAGATGATGACGATCAATATTTAATACAAACAATTACACCAAGCAAACATATTAGCAGCAAAGACCAAACATAATTTGGAAAATCCTAACCCTAAGTGTAAGACAGGCCTAACCAATGGGCCGGGCCTATAGGCCTTATTAGCTGACACAATGGACTCTGATCCAGCGACTAAGGTGATGGAAAAAAACACTTGTTACCAAAATGTTTTTTTTTTCCTAGACTTTAGAAATTATTTAATATGTGTATGTATATATAATCCATATCGGTAGTAGCTTGTGGGTTTGCGTTCGTTTTAAAAAGTTCTTCGTAACGAACTAAAATATATCCAAAATGGAACTAATGCGAATTAAAATCATGTCGCAAAACAAAACACTTAAATCATAAAATTGGAAATTAGGTTTCAACCTTGTGAACTCATACACGTCTTTAGACATGAATGCAACTCCAAATATTCGAGCTTGATCATGACTTTTGGTTGTTAAAATCCTGATCTTGAACCTAGAATCTTACGATTTTACCGAAATCATACCTTTTTATATTCATTTTTTCAACAAGGCATGAATGATGCATGATATCATTTCCGTGATCTTCTAGGCAAGTTTTGTTAAGTCCGACATCATCTTCAATGGTCGTTTAACCTTGCAAAACAAAAGGCAAATATATTTTTAGGAAATCATGTCAAAATCGAGCCATGGCTAAGAATGAAGTGTAGATATAGGATGGTTAGAGTTGTGACCTAGGTTGTATGACTTTTCAGTATCGCTACATTGAGATGAAATGACCACCGAGACCACGACACTTGAATAGCACCAAAAACAAGCCCCAACGAGCCTCATGAGTACCATGGTTCTTTGGGTAGCCAAAGAGATAATAAAAACTTAGAACACTTAGGTTTTGAATGTCACTAGTCGACCTCCCAATGAGTCAAAAATTTGGTATCAATTGTCCCTTAGACACCCAATGAGTTAGGATTGAGTAGTGCTCAAAGGAGGATCATGAGGTGAGACCACATCCGTGGTCTTTGGCTTATCATGATTTCAATCAAAAGTCTCCAAAGCGAGTACCAAAATAATAACATAGGCGCAGGAAGTTTTACTACCTAAGTGAAATACCAGGCGACACCACAGGCCAACAAACAGCCCACCTTAGAACCCAATTTATATCCCATCATAAGTGTTATAAAAACATGAACTAAGATTGCAACCTGGGCTTAGGTGAAGCCAATTAAGCTCACACAAACCACCCATCCACAGCAGCCCTTTTTAAAGCCCATATGAGAGCCACCCTAAGATGTTCAACAGCCCATTTAGTACTTAGAACATTCGAATGAAAGTTATTAAATTATGTCGAGAACAATTAGCAAAATAATAAAAACCGTTACCAAAAACCAATTAACGTCAACACTATATACGCCGTCGTAAGTTAAAACATAATGACACATGTCGACAATTTTATATAGCCGAAGACACCAAAATGAGCCTAGAGAAATACCAACTTAAAACTTATATATAAACACGTATATATAAAAAGGAACCTGACTAAGGAACATATATAAACGAATTATTTCACGAACGCTTAGGAAATTTATAGAAATATAGTTAAACTAGATTAAAAAGTGTAGAAAGTGAATGGTTAACACAAGCAACAATAACATAAATGTTTTGAAAACTTTTAAACTTATTTACGTTCATCGAATCTTAAATCAGAACTGCAAACTAAATTATGCCATACTAATCTAGGTCACGCGTCGGAACTAACATCTACTATTTGACTCGATTGCATTTCAGACTACTACTACACTGAGGTGAGTTCATAGTCCCACTTTTTACTATGTTTTCAAATCCCGTGGGGAGATACATGCTATAAATCTGAACACAAGTATTTTCTGTATGATATTGCTAAGTTAATATTGCCTAAGTTACCACCCTGCCAAAAAGTCCCTCATATCATGAACCATTAATCACTTGCGAGTGAACGCGAATTTAGTGAATAGATCTATTGGAAGTTGACGCCCCATTTGAAGTTAGCCTGGAATGGTAACCAAATGCACTTTATTCGAATTAACAAGAGTTTGGCAAACTCCTACGACGAGGGCATTATCACCTACATCATTTTATGATGTGGGCTATTTATATCATTTATTATTACACCCGATGTTAAGGTTTGCGTGTCATGAGGCTTAGGGATCAACTCAATATATTTTTTTTTACACAACGATATCACCGTTGTGCTACTAATCAACTTGTGTTCAAACTATTACAAATAAAACACTATGGATTCACTCAACCTTTGTGTTGACCCTTTTAGCATGTTTTATCTCAGGTATCTAAGAAGCATAAATGGCACGGAGTGGATTAGGGCCCCTTTTGGACGACGTCCAAAATAATGTTATCATTCATTTTAACTTAAACATTTTCATTATGTACTATTAAATGTTATGGAACCGTTGTTGCAAACTCTGATTTTATTTGATGAATGATAACTAAATTTTCTCAAAACGTCTCTTTCGAGTCGTTTTCTATAATTGTGACGATGATCTGAGATGTAATACCCCAATTTGACTTCCGCTGCTTCATTACGATTTTCGGGGTGTTACAGGTTTGAATAGTTTTACATATTAAAATCACTTATTAAAACTAATAGATTGACTTATGTCAATCTAGTTTTGACGTGTTGGATATTGATAGAAATAAAAGCATATAAACTAAACTAGGAGATAGAGTTAGAGAAACACAACCACAACACAAGTATTTATAGTGGTTCGGCTACAAGGACACCATCCTTGCCCTACTCCACTCCCCGAGTCACCTACTCGAAAGTTCGTTATCACTTCACAACACAAACTCCTTTCACATGGCGGAGAAGCCTTCACAACGTCGCTTACACTTTATCCGGTACAAAGCTAGATACCGGGTCTTTCACACAAGGTAGACCAAACCTTCGTCACCTACACTTTATCCGGTACAAGGCTAGATACCGGGTCCTTAGCACGGCGGACCAAACCAACACACCCAATACAACTCGACTAAAGGATCCAACGTCCTTTTACACCTATCGACTCAACACATCTACAACATCCTTTGAGAAGAAAGAAAGAACAAGAATCACTTTTGTGATCTTGGAAGAGAAGAATCAAAGCAACCCATATCACGAGCTTGCACATCTTCGAGAGGTTGTGATCTCGCCTTATGGAAGGCACCTAGAGAATCACAAAGAGAAACTACATAGAAAGATCCTTGGATCTGAGGTTAGAGAGTTTAGAGTATAGAGAGAAGTAAACTCTAAAAGGGGTGAAAGATAAGAGAGAAATAGCTCACTATTTATAGGCAAAACTGCCTACTATTCACCCGATTCCACCGGATCCCTTCCCAGAGGGATCCGACTAGTGTAAACCGAGGGATCTGTGTAACTGGGTAAACCAGTCCCGATTTTGGGTTACAAACTGGGTTATGGGTTATGATCCATGGATAGATGATGTCATGCCTGATGTCAAAGACATCTTGGGTCATGGGTCATGGACTTTGGGTTATGGGTTATGGACTTTGGGTCATGGGTCATGGGTTTTACCCATTATGGATGTCATGCATGATGTCATGCAATGGGTCATGGGTTATGGGTCAAGCTCCATGGTTTATGGTTTATGGACTTGGTTTTTGGCCATGGATAGTCCAAGTGTTTACTAGCTTTTTCTTAACATGTATTTTATAAAATGTAAGTAACAAATGTTACTTAAGTGTTTTTATAAAATAGTTTTGGTTTCATTTTAACTTGTTAACTAGATATGTTTAAGGTTTACTTGTTTAATGAAATGAGTTAGTAAACTATTGGCTCAAAGCATTACGTTATTTATTTATCTCGTTAAAATGATTTTACGTTTGTTATCGACAAAACATTGAAAGATCGTAAAATATAAATAAACGTTTTGAAGGTTTATTTGTATTAACAATCTCCCCCTTTTTGTTGATGACAAAACATAAAATTATTTTAAGTAAAAAATAAAATTCGTAAAGTTTTGAATTGTAGTTTTTACTCTTTCTCCCCCTTTTTGTCGAAATAAAAAGAGCGTCGAAAGGAAACTAACCCGAATGCAAGTTTTAAGAAAAGGAGTAAAAAGGAATAAGGAGAGTAAGAAGTTCTTAGTTGCTCCCCTTTGACGGTTGCTCCCCTTGTTGAGGGCGTTAAGTAATTAGGGAGACTAAGACGTGATCATTGCAAGTTTTTGCAATGGTTTTGCTTGGACGAGAGCTCCCCCTTAATGAGGGCGTTAAGTACTCCATGTGTATTTTTGAAAATCTACAAAATAAAGGTTAGAAAACAAGTATATTGTGTCCTTTTGCAAAAAATGGAGCTGCATAAATGTTTGGTTAGTATTCTGTTTGCCCAAATCCGTTGGTTCTCTTGAAAAAGAGATCCGGTCAGTACAAAGTGATGGATCCGACTTACCTGTAGTTTGTTAGCAGCAGTGCACAATAGAAAAGATATGAAGACAAGTAATAATCACACCAATCATGCTCACATAGACAAGAAGCACATAATCAAGTAGATTCATTTAATAAAACAAGAGAAGTGTTACACACATTGGTCAAATCCCTAAAACTAAGAAAATGATCTAAAAAGGAAAAATCCTAACAAAGTCTAGGCCTAATACTAGAATAGTGAGACCACTTGTGCTTGCACTTCAAGGTTTTTCGGGTAGGTTTGGTTTGATGACGTCATCAAGACTTCAAGAAGATGGTAGAACATGAAACGTACTTCATCACGTAGTTCATGTACTAAGGTTTGAGTATGTTTACAATGATCACAAGTGTCATTGTGGCTTGGTTGTTGTGATGTTGGTTTTAAGAAATAAGGTTGTGGAAGTAAGTTTGAGGTGGAAGTACCTATGTGGAAAGGTTGTGGATGTACCACGGATGTTGGTGGAGAAGAGTATGTGGGAGGAAATGTATCATTGTTTCATAGAGGTGATTGTGATGGTTGACATCTTCTCATTACCCAAAATGGGCCATTTGAGGGTGGTGGAGAGGAAGGTAAGTATGCTATGGGTGGTGGTATGTTGATGTGATGGTAGTTATGTTGACATTCTCTCAATGGATGAGAATGTTGGTAATGGTGGTGGATTAGAAGGTCTAGGAGGTAAGTCCTCCAATGAGTTGAAGTAGAGGTGAGGTGATGAATGAGGTGTGGTGAAAGAAAGAAGTCTTGGTTCAAGAGGAGAAGGTTTTGTTGGTTGAGTGGATATAGGAGTGTTTGGTAATGTAGGTTCACTAGTAGGTGTAGGTTCAAGAGGAGTTGATTGTGGCGATGTTGTTTTGGTGGAAGCAAGTTGTGGTGATGATGGTTCAAGAGATCGAAGTTGTGGTGAGGTTGGTTTGTTGGAAGTTAGTTGTGTTGGAGTTGGTTCATTAAATGGAGGAGTTTGAATGTAGTTTAGGAGAAGTGTTCTAGTAAGGGGTGCTTTGATGGGTGAGGTTTCAGTTGAGGATATTTCATACACTATTCGTGCGGTTTTTCTTGGAGGGCTCCTAGTAGATGATCTTGCACTTGGTGCCTTAGTCATGTTTTTGGGTAGGTTTAGAGTGTGAGTTTGCAATAGAAGATAGTTTGTTTTGGTGTGGTTTGGAAGCACAAACACAAGTGGCTTAAATAGTGAAGGATCAAGCAAGTGAATTTAAAGCCTAAACCACTAAAATCTTTTGAATTGCAATGATATGCATACACCAAGGTCAATTACAGTGATACATTCTTCTAGGAGATATATTAAAGGCAATGTGGAGTGCTTGAGTGGATAAAGTTGAGTTTTGGAAGGCTATAAGTTATCAAACATGTGTCTGTTTGCCCGGATCCAGCGGATCCTTCACAACATGGATCCGGCTAGCTTTAGCTGAGGGATCCGGCTAACAGATCAGATAAAGGAGAGAAATGATGATGATCTAGCTATTGCAGCGCTATGTTTCCTGGTGTAATGAGTGTATAAGAGTGTCTTAGTGAAGGAAATTCAGAGTGTTTTAAGACTAATGATGAGGGGTTGCCATTAATGGTCTTTAGAAGTGAGAAAGAAGTCTAACGTAGGCCATTAAGTGAATATGGATTAAGATAATCATATCACTAAGTATTAAATTTTTGTAGGATACAGGGAAAGGTGATATGAAAATTTTAAAAATTCTTTAAAACTCATAAGAATTAAAAGATTGATTTTTAGAACATATTGAGGTAGAGATGGTAGAAATAAATTTGTTAAAAATTTGTTTAAAATGTAGGTAAGTGTATAATGATCAGAGAGAGGTGTTGTAAGAAGCGAAACTGAGAAATGGTGGTTATTTTGGAAATGATAAATCAAAAGCATCTCGGAAGAAACTTAAGTTAATCCTAAGAGATCAAAAGAGCTACTGATTCAATGGAATCAATGCGTTATTTTTCCAAGGAAACACAAGTGAAGTATGTGTAACCCGGTTCGTTATCCCCGATGAAGGATGAATGGAATTTGTGAGATCGGGTTTGTGAATCGTGTTTGAAATATAAAAAACGGAGATATTTTGGATTTTGATTAAATACCCTACAACTACGGGAAGCATAAATAGGCTAAGGGAAACCTAAACATATAAATCTACAAAGCAAATATAAGCAAAACACGAAGAAAGAAAATAACGTAATTAAAAACCGAGAAAACGCGAGACTAAAAGTGAAATCTAAGAAATATTAATCCTAGGAATGCCAAATTAATTTTCCTAAATCCTAAATGACAAAAGAAAATTTTGAAAAAAAAAAAAAAAAAAAAAAAAAAAAAAAAAAAAGAATTATAATTTTTTGACTTTTCTATTTTTTTATTACGAATTAAAAACTATTTAAACTAAATTAAATTCGGAAAAATACTAAATGAACAGTAAAAATTATGAAAAATTACCAGAAATTAAATTAAGCTAAAACTAAACTATGAAAAATATTTGGACTGAAAAAGCTACTGAAATAAGCTATGAAATAAGCAGTTCAGCAGATTAAGCTTAAAAGACCAAGACTACTATAAAAATTAAAATGTGAATATTAAACACAAGCATAACTGGGTGCGTTTGGTAAGGGTGTGTGTGATTGAACAAAGTGACCCAGGTTCGATTCCCTCACTCCCCACTTTTGCTAAACCTTTTTTTGTGTTTTTTTCTTTTTGGAAACTGATTAAATAAGTGAAATAAGCTAATTTTGAAAACTGAAAACCTTTTTGAAACAAACAAAATAAGCTCAGAAACAGCTTATCTCATTGATCAGTTGGGACAGTTTTGAAAAAGAAAGAAGAACAAGGTAAATGACCAAATAAGCTAAAAGCTATTCCCACAAGCTAGGGACATGAAAATAAGCTAAAGTCTAACTATCATCTAAAACAGAACTCACAATAAGCAAAGAAAAGTAGAGCTAAGCATAAATAAGCACACAATAAGCCAAAAAAACAAAAAAGGTCTGCTGATCTAGTGCCTGTGCAGGGCAAATGGTGTTAATTCAAGGCCTTCAAAAGCTACTTAATAAAATTCCTAAAAATCTAAAAAAACTGGGATCACAAAGATGAGCAGCTAAATTTAAGTTGTCCCAAAATTCAGCTCACAACAACCTATGTAGAGGAAATTAAAAATCAAAGAAAATTCTTAAAAATGGGAAAATCAAACATGTTTGGTCTGCTATAATGTGCAGACCTGGGTTTTTTGTATCTTAGCTGTGCAGAACCAAAGGGGACTAAACCAATAATCAAAATGACTAAGGTGAGTTAAGATAATGCCAAAAATTCACATAAAATAAGCTCAGCTTATCAAGGGCTTGTGAGAAGCAGTTGAGGGACCAAAATCTCACCTAACCTACTAGTAACTACAAATGACTCAAAAACACTAAAGGCAGACTAAAACCAGCTTGTCAGGACTGAAATAAGCTTAAACAAAACTAACCAACTTGCAAATGAATAGTAACAACCCAGTTTGACCCACTTTGGGTCTTAACCCAAACACTACCTTATGAACTGAATATGAAAATTTTAAACTGAAACAGACAACTAAAGCTAAAATTCTTGTTGAAAACTGATTTGATGACTTAACTAAAACTTATTGAGCAGTTTTCCAAAAGCCAATAAGCAGTCAAATAAGCTGAGCTTATTTGACTGTCTTTAGCTTAACTTTGGTTTGTAGAACTAAATTAACAAATGCAATCTCAGATTATTAAACTAAGTTTAAAACATCTAAATAAGCTTAAGGAATCAGAAATAAGGACATTAAAAACACAATAAGCAGTAATAAAATGTACCAGCAAATTGACTTAAGTTGACTTTAAATAGAAAAAACTTGAACTTAAATTACAGTACAGGAAAAGAAAATGACAATAAGCTAAAGGAAATATAAGTACCTTAACTAAAATGCTAAAATAAAACCTACCTTTCAAAGGCTTACAAGCTACCTATTTATACTAAAAATACTAACTAAGGGTCTTTAGCCTCTTTGTGCTAGTTCTGTGAGAGAAACAGCCTTGGAAACTCATTTGTGCTTCTTGGGATTAAATCTCGGCCCTTGGTTTAAAGTTGGAGTGATCTTAGCCCTCAAATTGATTTTGGCGCCCAAATGGTCACATGGATTGCTGACCTGGCTTGGTATCTCGTGAAGAGGGAGAGGGATACACGTGAACTAGCTGGAGCAGAGGAGTAGAGTGGGTGGTGGCGTGTAGCAGAGAAAGAAATGATGGGAGATGGTAGGATTTTGGCGGGATTTTGTGGGAAAGGGGAAGAGTTGATCGGGTCAACTTGTGGGATTAACTAAAAAAGAAAGACCGAGTTGTGGGTTTATATTATTTGGGCTTGGGAAATGTTTATGGGCTGGGTTAAGGTTTTAGGTGGTGATGGGTTGGGTTTGTTTTGAGTTTAGGATAAAAAGATATTGGTTAAGTGGTTTGGATTTGGTAAAAAGGGTTAAGCTCAAGGACCAATCTTGTAAATTCTGAAACTCCAGGGACCTAGGCTGCCAAAGACTGAAAATAATTTCCAAGGACCATTTGTGTCATTTTGGTATTTTGGAGGTTGACTTTGACTTTTGTCTTCACTTGATCAAATGCTCAGTTGTTGTCAAGTCGATCCAAAAATGCCCGTTTTTGCTCCGTTTTCAATCCTTTGTACCTGAAACACATAAAAACACAAACCAAGGATATCTGCAATATAAATCGGGTATTTTTGGTCATTTTTGTGTCAAATATGGGTATAAAATGATGAGTATTTACACACTCATCAGCTACTAATCACAAGATCAGCTCAAATGTGAGTATAAGAAGAAGGATAACTAGTGTACTAAGGTTAGAAAGTTTGAGGGTGATAAGAGGTGGTCTAAATTTCACTCTGTATGCCCGGATCCTCTGGATCCTTTCTAAAAGGGATCCGGCCAGTTATACCTAAGGGATCCGGCTTCTGAGACTAGTTTCTTCACATTGGGCTCGTAGAAGATTGCTCACTTATCGAATTTCACACCTATTGTTTCTAACAACAAACATACATAGATACAAGTCAAGTATAGCAAGGAGAGCAAGTAAAGCACACAAATGGGCGATCAAATGAGGTAAGGACACATAGGGTAAGCAAAATTTAACTAACATCATTTAAAGGCTCAAAACAAATTTGCATATTAGCACGTGTTGATGATCTAGATTAGTGAATTGTTTGTACTAACAGTGGTGTGTAAGGTATGTGTCGAGAAAGAATAGAACATATGATGGTGTTCTAGAGTTGTGAGGTCCTAGTTTAGGAGAATATTAGATTTCATTAAGATCCACAAGGAGGAGTTGTTTTTTGGAGTCCTAAGTAGTTCTTCTAAGGTGGTTTAGAATGAATCGCGTTTTGTCCCTTAATTTCTATGGTTAGATCCCTAGAGCTTTGGCAATGTTCGCAAAAGATATGGTTAGGAAGAGGTGGTAGAGATTCATCCATCCAGGTTGGTTGCGGAAGGTTTGGTGGAAAGTTTGGTAGAAAGTGATCAACATCCATGATGTCGGAAATTGGTGGAGGTTTTTTGGCTAGGTGTTATAATGAGATGATGGATGGTAGAGGTGGTAAATTTTAAAGATTATTGAAGAGAGTATTTAGTGAGGTAGGAGGTGAAGGAGTTGTCAAACTCATGATGTGTTCTTCTTTTAATGAAGTGTTGATGAAGAGTAAGTGTTGGATTTAGAAAGGCTTGAAGCAAGTGCGGTTTTTTGAGTTGGTTTAAGCTAAGAAATGTTTACCTATGTGTTTAGAAGAGTAAGAGACACATGTATATGCATTCTTAAAAGATAATTATGTGAATGAATTTCCCTCCCCCATAATTGGTGGACATCCAACATAAAGAAGACAAGAAAGTAAATAGTTTAGAGGGTTGTTTTGGAAGTAATGAACTAATTATAGTCATTACGGATGGTGATTAGCATACAATGAACTTTATCCTTGAAGTCATGTATCTCTTCTCGATCAAAGCAAGATAATCGCTTGATGAGGCAAGTGGTTATGATTGACTAAAAAAAGAAAAATTAAATTTATTACTTGTTTGATTAGTAATCCTAAGGTGACCCAAAGTATTGCCATTGTAAACTTACTTTAGGAGAGAATAGGAATAGAGATTTTTCAAGTGAAAGAATGAATATGAGACTATTACTAGCGGTGCTCAATTAAGGCTAAACACGACCATTTTTACGGGTATACCACATACCCAACTTCTCTCCTGGAAGCAATTCAACCGCTAGGTCAAATTGAGTTTCTAGTGCAATAAGTTCTCCAGTGAGATTCCTTAAACACGGATCTTGTTGAGCTTGTTAGAAACTTTGTTGCACACCAAAAAGTATGCGGAATCTACTTTTTAGTGATTAGAAGAACATAAACAATGTAGTATGATCAATGAAACAGTGACTTATGAAATAGTTATAACCAAAATGATTCAATATTATTAATCAAATAATACGAGTGATCTTAATATCACTAGGGTTTACAACCTTGAATCTTAACAAAAAGTATACGGCTAAAGATATCTAACACCTTAACCTAGGACCTCCTTTTATAAGCACAAGGAGTCCTTTACAGGATAACTACAATATTCGTATCTTCTAATCTTATAGATATACACTGAATCTATTCTATATTTATCACAAAACGTGTCTTCTATAGCAGTACCATCTTCATAATAAGCAGTCTTCAAGCAAACTAGCAGTACAAACTTTTATACTAGCAGTACTAACTCAGTTAGTACTGTTAGTTATATATTTAGCAGTACAAACTGTTAGTGAATAATTCCCAACAATCCTCCCCTAAACTTGTGATTTAGCTTCAAATCATCAAGTTTCTTTGAATTATTCATCAACCTTGATCTTGGAGGATTCTTTCAAACACTTATCTTCTTTTCAATGTTTCTTCTGCCTGCTGATGAATCTTTCTCAGTAATTCCCTTGCCATGTCTGACTCTTCATCAACTCTAAGTTTTGCAGATAACATTACAGTAAGAGCCCCTGCTGACAAAGGATATTCCTTTTCAACTAACATGTATACATCTACTCCAGCTGTTGTAGATACATGGTGAACACCACATGTATCATACAATCTCCACTTCAAAGCTAAATCCCTGGCTTGAAATTTCCATAGTTTATCTCCTTTATCTGGTTCAAAAAGTCTTTTTAATTCAACCCATAGCATTCTCTCTTTATTATCTGAAGGATCTGCTGACTTAAACTTTTCTTTGACGAATCCCCAAAGCTGCACTAGATCTTCTCTATCAAAAGCCTTCAGCATATCTTCAAAATGTTTGTATATCTCTGAATGACCTCCAACTCTTATTATTTTCCAAGACTTTCCTAAGTCATCTGAGTAGATCTCTAGGTCTATAATAGGATGTTTAGCTTGTAAAGCTTCAACATGCATACCTTCTTCTTGAATAACCATCATCATTTGTTGAAGCTTTTCATTAGTTAAATCTTCATCTTCTTCTTCTACCTCTTCCGCAACCTTTTGCTTCTTTGAAGTTTCTGATTCTAAAGACAATTCAGCTCTTTTGCTTCTATGTTCTTCTTCTTCTGTATCCATGGGAATAAAAGCTTGAACTTTCTTATAGGCTTTGTTGTACAAATCCTCAATTTCCTCATAAGATCTTCCTGCAAGTTGTTTAGCAGTCCAGTCATCTTGATGCTTCAGATATTCTTTTATGAACTTCATCATCTGTGCTTTTGTAGGTGGTTTATTCTTCTTAACTTTCTTCTCATTTTTATGCTTCTTAATCACATCCAAAATGTCATGAAGTGCATTCTCCCTTTCCTCTTCATTTAGAATAACCATTTCTTGTTCTTTTAATTTCTGAGCTAGCAGTTTATCATCCCTTTCTTGTGCTTCAGATGCTTCTCTTGCCAGTCTTTGTTCTTGAAGAAATTTTGCAACTTCTTCTTCATGTGCTTTCTTTGCCACTTCTGCATCATAACTAAGCTGAGCTAGAACACTTTTCTTCGCCACTTTTGCTGGTTCTTCTTCAATTAAAATACCCTTTCCTTTGTCTGTTCTTTGTCTTCAATTGTAGAGTTTGATAACTCCATGGATCATTTAGAGCACTAGGGTTGGGGTGTTACAATAACAATAACAAAGACAATAAGATGCACAGCGGAATAAGTAAGAACAATGTTATTGTAAAAGGTTTCTCGTCATCATCTTCTATAACAATTACAAACTAATAGCCCCAATACTACTTGATCAAGTGTAGTACGTGTTACACATCTTGTAACAGGGATCAATGATCTTGAGGCTAAACACAAACTCTAACCCTAGGCATTTTTTCCATACCCTACGCCTAGGTTACACACACACACATATCCTGATGTTTTACATCTTGACACACATTAAAAACCTATGACGTGTATTCTCTTTATATTATAGAGAATTAGGTTTACAAAGGACTAATAAGTTAAATTTTCTTTATCAAGCAAGTCCCTTGTGTTTTGGATTGTCTTCATTCTTCACTTGTAGTTTTGTATTTATCAAATCAAATATAAAACCCAACATCCAGTATTCATTTTTAACTTAGGAAAATTTGTATTCCTACAATGGCCTAAAAAAGAGTAACAATGATGATACTTTGCTTCGTTTAATTAATGCAAATGCATAACAACTAAGGTGATGAAGATGTCATGTTAAAAGGTTTATAAATTGGTGTGACGATTTTTAGAGTTAAAGGCAGAAACAACATGTTTTGGTTGATGGTGCTTCATGAGGTTTTTAAGAAGATTAACAAAAGTTGGTTGATTGCTTAAGTATTATGTTTTTACTTGTATTAACAATGTTGATCTATCATTTCAAAAGATCATCCGTATGAGCTGAGATACGATTTATGTTTACATACTTAAGTTGGTAGGAATGTTTAATTGACCTTGCTCAAAGGAGAGTGTTTTTAGGAGAATGTGGTTATTTACGAAAGTGATTGGAATTCTGAGATAGAGGAAGATGATAGCCTAAAATGAAGAGATATGCGTTTTTGGTCATTTGGGAAGAGAAGGAAAATGAGATGAGATGTTAAACTGATGTATGTCAAGCCGGTTCTTCCGGATCCATTCTAAAATGGATCTGGCCCGTTATAATGAAGGGATCCGGGTAGACAGCAAGTATAGAAATATTTTGACCATTTGGTTTTACTATGTATTGGTTGTTACTAATCCTTTGAGCTAACTTAAGAATATATGGTCGATGATCCTAAGTAACTAGGACTTAGAGTTTAAGAGTGGAGGGATTGATGGAATACTATTCCTGATGGTTTGAAGAATGTGGAAATTTGCGAAGAGAGACTTTTGAAATTTTTGATTTGGTATCTAACATATAATTCACGTAGATATGACACTTAGGTGATATACATCTAAACTATGACCAATAAAAAAATATGGTTTTAGAAAAAAGGAGGTCAAGTATATGTTAACACATCTTAAAAGAGAAAGACACATATAAATACACATTTTAACCATAAGCAATTAGCACATTTTAAATGACTAATTATAACTAAGAAAACATACCTTTGGTATAATCTCTTTATATGGTTTTTGAAACCATAGACGCGAAATACTTCATGAGCTTTTAAAATACCTTAATGCCTTTTAGTAAAGCAGGTCGATAGCTCTTTAGGTTATTCTTTTGTGTGCAAACTCCATTTATCCTTTGATAGGATGAAGTTTTCGAAGATTCCTAAACTGAAGATTTCTCAAAGAAGATTTGTTAGTAAATAATAGATAATAATAAACTTATCAATATCCTAAACATAGAAAGTTTTATCACTTTTGTAAAAATGAGTTATATGTCAATTTTTGCAAAAGATTTATCCTTCTTTGTAGTTTTCAAACATACACGGATCGTTTCAAGCTTTTAAAGTACAATATACTTTAAGAAACTTGGTAACGAAGCTCTGATGCCAATTGTAGAAAACTAGAAGGGGGAGGGGGTAGAATAGTTTTACCAATTAAAATCACTTATTAATACTTATAGATCGACTTATGTCAATCTAGTTTTGACGTGTTAGATATTGATAGAAATAAAAGCATATAAACTAAACTAGGAGATAGAGTTAGAGAGACACAACCACAACACAAATATTTATAGTGGTTCGGCTACAAGGACACCTTCCTTTCCCTACTTCACTCCCCGAGTCACCTACTCGAGAGTTCGTTATCACTTCACAACACAAACTCCTTTCACATGGCGGAGAAGCCTTTACAACGTCGCTTACACTTTATCCGGTACAAAGCTAGATACAGGGTCTTTCACACAAGGTAGACGAAACCTTCATCACCTACACGCTAGATATCGGGTCCTTAGCACGGCGGACCAAACCAACACACCTAATACAACTCGACTAAAGGATTCGACGTCCTTTTACACCTATCGACTCAACACATCTACAACATCCTTTGAGAAGAAAGAAAGAACAAGAATCACTTTTGTGATCTTGGAAGAGAAGAATCAAAGCAACCCATATCACGAGCTTGCACGTCTTCGAGAGGTTGTGATCTCGCCTTATGGAAGGCACCTAGAGAATCACATAGAGAAACTACATAGAAAGATCCTTGGATCTGAGGTTAGAGAGTTTAGAGTATAGAGAGAAGTAAACTCTAAAAGGGGTGAAATATAAGAGAGAAATGGCTCACTATTTATAGGCAAAACTGCCTACTATTCACCCGGTTCCACCGGATCCCTTCCCAGAGGGATCCGACTAGTGTAAACCGTGGGATCCGGGTAACTGGGTAAACCAGTCCGGATTTTGGGTTACAAACCGGGTTATGGGTCATGGGTTATGATCCATGGATAGATGATGTCATGCCTGATGTCAAAGACATCTTGGGTCATTGGTCATGGACTTTGGGTTATGGGTTATGGACTTTGGGTCATGGGTCATGGGTTTTACCCATTATGGATGTCATGCATGATGTCATGCAATGGGTCATGGGTTATGGGTCAAGCTCCATGGTTTATGGTTTATGGACTTGGTTTTGGGCCATGGATAGTCCAAGTGTTTACTAGCTTTTTCACATGTATTTTATAAAATGTAAGTAACAAATGTTACTTAAGTGTTTTTATAAAATAGTTTTGGTTTATGTAAACTTGTTAATGATGCGTGGTTTTGCGACCTTACAACAGGTTTTACCTCTCTAGGGATCTCAAGAGGCTTACAACCCCACCAGGCAGTGTACCTGACCGATGTAGTATAGTGAAGTGGTAAGTACGGGGGATTGATCGTTCTCCACAGGGAATAGTGTCGTTAGGATTGAAAAACTATTCTAATAGGTCTAAGGGTGAGGGAAGATTCTTTTTGTATTTTTTATATTTTATGAAAGAAAGTAAAATCTCGGGTTTGAAGGAGTGGGCGGAATTAGTTGCTAGTCAACTAACCCAAATAACTACAAATGCAAATAAAATAAAATAACAGAAAATGAAAAGGTCGTGAAACTTATGTGGAGAGAAATGTGTTTACTTAGATTTTCTTACTCCCTAACTATCTTTTACCGATTGATTAGTGTGTATTAATTGCGTGGATGACGGGTGTATTCCTTAATACCAATCGTGGGGTGGCGTACGTACTTCCCCAACTCTACAAGCTCCTACTTCACTCCTATGTCGAGCCGGCTAGGAAGCTCCTAACATGGGATCACTAGAATTCGCTCATGCATTAAATACAACCATAAAAACCTTAGTACGCATTGGTTCATGTTTCTTAAGACGTTCAAGCAAGTTACCGTATAGGAAGTTAGCCAGTTTTCTTAAGCCTAACATCGATAAACAATCATCCAATACAATTAATAACACACTAATAACCAATAATCAATAGCTAGGTTTCATTAGATCTAAGCAAACACAAAATAAATCTAGCCTATCATGTTAATTAAAAGACAAGAACAAGATATAATCAAACAACACATAGACATATTGATTGATTAAATGAATACTTATCTTCAATTAAACATGGGAGATCCAAGGGTATAAAACCCTTAAAAATGGCAGAAATTCGTCTTAGGGTTTCTCCTCACAAAGTTGCACCCTAATGACAAAAAATTGCAAAACTATATATAGAGTTTAGGGGCTGACGGCGTCACGTTGTAGATCTTGACGCCGTCACCTCGCCGTGTCTAGGGTTCCCGGATGGCCTTCTTGACGCCGTCCCTCTTTAGTGCTCCAAAATCCGCTCTGGCTTATCAAAGGTTGACGCCGTCAGAAATGGGCTTGACGCCGTCTCTCTTTAAGTTAAACCGTGATGGCCTTGATCATCTTAAAGGGTGACGCCGTCAGACTTTCCATTGCAAAACTCTCTGGCGCATCACGTGTATTTTTCATATCCACCTCTTTTGCCAAGCCATGACGCCGTCTGGAACAATCCCTGACGCCGTCAAAGGTACTTTTCCAGCCGATTTTGAGACTTTGTCGTTTTCTTCACTTTTATGCTCCAAAAACATCCAAAATGCTTCCTTTTCCAGATTTCTTCTCCAAAGTACCTAAAATGACAAAAGGAACGATTTAGGGCAATATTTGATCAAATAAATACGATTTAGGGCTTAAATGACCCCCTAAAAGCGGTACACTTTTCGCTTCATCAGTTAACTAGATATGTTTAATGTTTACTTGTTTAATGAAATGAGTTAGTAAACTATTGGCTTAAAGCATTACGTAATTTATTTATCTCGTTAAAATGATTTTACGTTTGTTATCAACAAAACTTTGAAATATCGTAAAATATAAATAAATGTTTTGAAGGTTTATTTGTATTAACACAATGTATAATCTATATGTAAAAACTTTATAAAACTCACTTGCATATTCACATTCATTATTCTCAATCTAAGTCGCGACATATTATTTTTAGTTTGCTCCTATAATAATCCTCGGTTTCTCGTTCATTATCTTATTGTATTTATCTCGTTGCTTTACGGTGAGTTTCATAGCCCCACTTTTATTTGTTTATACTTATTTTCAAATACTTTGGGACCCCTTGATGTAACTCTGAGTTCATTTATCGAATGATAACTTTTAAAAATATCTTATTTAAAGTTCGTTTTCTATAGCTTGAACTTTGTACTATGAAGTAATACCCCAGTGACATTATCTTCCACTGCGATATTTTAGAGGTGTTACACTATAAGTAATGCTAACACATGTCAAAATGATTCTTGACTTATTTACTTTTTTTAATTTAATTATCGTTTATAAGATTCTAGCTTTGCCTTCTACCATTTTTGTCCATTAGTTTTCTATTTTTCTATTGTTAATTGTATTTACGCAATTTGATTATATTAATTAAAGGTACATTTGTTTCCTGGCATAATTTTAGCTTGTATTCTACATCTCTTGAGCTTAAATCCGTTGATACTTGATAATCACACAAATACTCAGTTTTGACCTGCAATTGAGTTACTAAACTATTGGTTATCATTTCTTAACAAAAGTAAACGTATGATGAGATGAACTTAAACTAATAACGCCTTGTAAATATAAGTAGTTAAGAAGTTATTAGGATGACAAGGAACAATGCCACATGAGTGGTCAAGAAGAACATTCAGTGGAAATACACGGTCGATGCCCTAAAGTGGTTCGGTATTGTGTTATTCTTAACTGTCAAGGTTTTTTTTTTTTTTTTTTTTTTTTTTTTAGTTGTTAGATCTTCTCGAGATCGATGTAGTTATTTATGTTGGTGATTTTAGTTATAAAACATATTAAATAACATAAAAAAAAAAAAAAAAAAAAAAAAAAAAAAAAAAAAAAAAAACGCATCGGAACAAATCACCAATAACGGATCCATATTAGTCGTATGATTAATCGTAAAAACAACAGAAAAGGTTATACCTTTGTAGCGTGAACTCGTGGATCTAATGGATAAAAAATCAACCTGCTTCACCAATTAAACCCAAGTAATCAAGAGTAGATTACATATATGTGTATCCACACTACACGTCTGCAACCACCACGGATGCTAGTCCTTCTTGTATCTCTTGAATAAACCTTATGCATGACTAGGAATAGATCAAAGATCAAAACAAACGCCAAAGAGAAGGTTTATGGTGTTAAGCCGGTTCTAAGGGAGAGGAGAGGATGGAAATCTTGTGTTATCTTTCTAATTTGATAAGTGATTTGATAAAATCAAATCCCCTTATCATAATGTAAGTTACACTAAGCCCCTTGGACTTTTCCTTCTCTTCCTTTCAAGCACTATGGGCCGGTCCATAGGCCTAGGTAATTGGGCTATCCAATTACTTGGGTCCAATACAAATACATAAGTTCAACTCAATAATTCGTTAGTTCGTTTACTTTAGATAATGTATAATGTAAATACGATAATTATATTATAACAAATGGTGTCTCTGTGTATATGTGTGTGACCTCATAGCCTCATGTGTTTCTAGCTATACAATTATTTATTATGTAATGAGCATACTCCAATAGTTTAGAGTCGTTTTAGTAGTTTAGCGTCGATGTTGTTCTATGTCAAAGTCGTTGTAGTTGTTGAGAACCATCGATGTGGTTAAATTTTTAGCATCTTGCTGGTATTAATTTTTTATAAAAATATATGCCTTAAAAAAAATGTTAAGTGGAAATACACTTTAGTTAGTACACATGTTTATATCAACATAACATACTAACAAGGCTAAAAAAACTCATATTTTTCGTTTACAATCCATCCTTCTTTTTTTCTTAGAAACCGGGGGAAATTAATTGAACAAATTTGTATGTTTTTTTGGTATTTCATTCCAACGTACACATGGCGTGGCAAACCGTAAAATCAATAATCTAGTGGTTTAAAGACGTTGATTTCAGACTTGTGGAAGTTCATTGCAATACCGAACGACATATCTTTCCACAATAAAAATCAATAAATTACTAATACGATCATTGATTTTTTTTTTTTTTTTTTTTGGTACCACAAATTCACAAAACCCGAATGCTTCCACGTAAGGACCGAATCAATTAACTGGAGCATGAGACATAGAACGCAGGCTTATTATAAGCAACACAGAAACAAGCTCATTGACTCTCAAAAAGGGCCGTGAAGATCCAGTAATTTCTCAAATGCTTAATGCAATCATGGTATAGATCCAGTAAGAAGAAAACTTAAAACGAGAAAGAAGAGAAGTAATCACATATTTGAGATGCATCGAATTGAATGAGATGCATCTCAATTCATTTAGATGCATTGCCTATCGTGTCGAAAGTGATTTTGAATTGAAAAATATGCAAAGTAGCATTAGAACCACATTTGGCATATAGAGGACGAAAAATGCACATGATTCATTTAATTTGATGTAATGCATCTAATATATGTATATGCATCTAATTTTGTGCTAGAAAATAGATTATGATACATCTAAATGAATAGAGATGCATCTAATTCAACTCGGTGCATATTGAATGTGTGGTTATAATTACTTTTCGTCCTTCTCATTTTAAGTTTTCTACTCATTTAATCCTAACTCAATCACATGCAAGCAAAAATAAATCAACTCACGCATATAAGTATTGAGAATAAATAAAACTTTAAGAATTAAAAAAGTTGACCCTAATTGTGTAATCATAATTTGAACTACACTTTCCAAGTTGCCAAAATGATATTCTGTTGAAAGCTATATACAAATGACAGATCTGTGTTGGTTTTACTAAAAAGTCTTACAGTTTGAAGTTGATAAATGAATTGTAGGTGATTCGAGACTTTTGGTGGTTTATAGGTTGTTTTCCACGCTTAAGAGTATTCTACTAGGATAAACATGGTTTTTATGTTTAAGTTGAACATGATGGATCATATTATGAGTAAAGAATAATATGAGCTCTTTTTCTTTATGATAAAAAGGATCTTCAGATTCATATATCTTGTTTCTTAAAGGTTAACATAACTTATCATGTCGATTCAAACATGTTAGAGTTTAATGGAAAAATATTAATCGTGTATGTCTAGATTCGAACACGGGACCGAGGGATTGCACATTTTACGTATGAATGATTAAGTAAATAATTAATATATATATATATATATATATATATTATAGTTATGTATTTTAATTATTTGGACACGAAATGATAACTAACGGACGTTAAGTAATTAACGAAATTGACTAACGATCGTTAAGTAAATAGTGGAAGGAAACCCTAAAGGCGATGGAGGCGGCAACAACTCAAGGAGATCGGAGCAACATTTTAATGGCGAGGGAGACGATCAAGGATGGAAGACAGTGCAGAATAGGAAGACAAAGAAGGCTACCAATGAAGCTTCATCATCCAACGTTATACATGGCCATGATACGCCCATGAAGAAAAACCATAATAATAAACTTAATCTATTGGAACGCATGTCGATCTCATTCTTCATTACTAATTTTCCTAAACAGGTCACGGCTAAGGATATTTGGAATCGATGTTCGCAATGGGGAACGGTGGCTGATGCCTTTATTCCTAATCGTCTATCAAAATCAGGAAGAAGGTTTGGGTTTATTCGCTTCATCAAGGTGAACAATGTTGCAAAACTACTTTCAAATCTGAAAGCGTTATGGTTCGGAAACTATTTGTTGTATGCGGATCTTGTAAGATACAATCGCAAATATGGAGGTTCTAAAGCGGATAACAATCAGGAGAAGAAGATCCAGCCGAGTGTTAAGGTGGATTATAATCGAAAAAAGTCGCAAAACGTGTCATATGCTGAGGCACTTTCAGTAAACAAAGACACAAAAAAGGAAGATTCAAATGGTCTTACTCCAAATTCTGGTAACAATCGCGAACCTAACTCTCGTAGAATGATTAAAATTGTTTCTAATGTTTCCTATGATGATAATTTTAATCGTTCTATCCTTGCTAAAATAAAAAAAGTTGAATTGGTTCCAGTAGTTAATCAATGGTTGGTTGATGAAGGCTTTAATGATGCTTCTGTTTCTTACGTGGGTGGTCGATGGCTCTTCATTACCTTCGGGTCGATGGAGGCCAAGGACCATTTTTATACTAACGATTGCCTTAAAGACAGATTCTGCGCCTTGAAATCCCCCTGCAAGTCATTTGTCCCGGACGAGCGTATGGTATGGGTTGAGATTGGGGGCCTTCCTATAGGTGTGTGGGAATCAGATGCTCTTTCTACCATTCTTAGTAACTGGGGGGAGTGTATCTTTTTTGCTAATAGATGGGATAAGGCTTTCACCATGTGCAAGGTTTGTATACTTACACAATCGGTTAAATACATTTTCGAAGAACTTTCTGTTAGCTTGGAAGATAAAAGCTACGACATTCACTAGTACAAAAATGAGATTTAGTCACACATGCTGTTTTTTCGAACAGCCACACAGTCGCCTTTTTATGTGACTAAATGTACCAGAATAAAATAAACAGCCACACTTGATCCGACTTGTGTGACCATTTCGGAATTACATCCGAGGCTACAGCCACACATTTGAATATTTTCGTGACTATACGTATCTGGTAAAAAAAAATTTGATTTTTTAGTCACTTATAATTTGGGACATGTGACGGATACAAATAAGGTTGAAACATTAGTCACACTATATATATACATATGTGACAAATATATGTCACGCAATTGAAAAGTGTGACCAAAATCCATATATGGTCACACGAAGTAATTGTGTATGTGGCTAAATCATATGCTCAAGTTTGTCACACATTATTTAAGCGTGACTGCTAGTTTTTGTTGAAAATTTAGCCACATATGAATTTGAAATGTGTGACAACTGAAAAGTAAGTTTGAAGCATAGTCACGATATGCATTTAAAAGTGACAAATATATGTCACACACTTGAACAGTGTGACCAAATGTCATATATGGTCACACTAAACCATAGGTATACATGATTAAGTGTGACCATAATTCAATACAAATGGTCACGTAAGTTAATATGTGTGTCTAAAGTTAAGTGTGTGTTTGCCTGCCTATTCCTAATGTGTATGGTCACACTTAATTGTAGCACAATCATGTGACTATAGGCTATACAATAGTCACACCATACCACAAATGTGCATCTAAATTATGTTTATGGCCACATTATAAGGGTATTATATGTGACCAATACATTGAAAATAGTCACACTGTGAAATATTCATGTGACTAATATGTATAGCAAAATGTGAACTCAGTTATCATTAACCTTGATATTAGTCACATTGAGTGTTTGTGTGACTAAATTCAAGATGTTACATATGGTCACATGAAGTATTTATTTAGGTGTCTAAATCATAGAGTCATATTTTGAGTTCAGACTGTTAGTCATGACTCTTCATTTAATTTCCCCCATTACAATGCTGGGATTTTATAGTCTATCTAGTTTAATGCAGTAGTATGTAAGTATGTTACTTGCCCCTAGGAACCAGATTACTTGACTTTCTAAAGTCAATTTTCAACTTTATAATGAAGTAACATGTTACTAAAGTGCCTGCAAGTGCATATACATGATAAATGGAAACTGCAAATACAATAAAGCTTGACTGCAAGTGGACATATAACAGTGAAAACCGCAAAATTTTTCATTGCCATTGAAAAGCTTGACTTTTTTGAGTCAAAATCCATTACAACAGGCTAAATTACAGGAACAACTATTTAATACTAAAACAGATATTCATCTAACATTACTAACTTTACAATACCAGCTGTAACCTTGCACTTAGCCTTGAGCAGCAGTCTTAACTTCAACCAGCAGGGTTAACTATTACACTAGCAGTCTTAATGCAGCATGACATGCTTCACTTGGATTTTCGTATAACAATACCTTCAATGTCGGTTCGATAGTAGTCACTTCGTGATTCCTTGCCCAAGTCTTCTTTATATACACGTGGCAATATTTTTTCATCTTGCTCGTGAATGACTGTACTAAACTCCTCATCGACTTCGTCATATGTATCTTTGTAATTCTTGGTAGGTGTTTTAAAGACAATGGACAAATTTTTATGTACCTGGTCTTTCACATAAAACACTTGTGTTGCTTGTGACGCTAATATGAACGGATCATCCTTGTGGCCGAAAGTATTCAGGTCTACCAACGTATAACCAAGAGTATCACGTTTGACCCCATGAGTTTTGCGATTAACCCAATCACATTTGAAAAGAGGAATGTGCCTGAAACGGTAATCTAGTACCCATATCTCTTGTAAAACCCCATAATAAGATGTTTTTTTTATGGTTTCAACTTCTTTTTTGGATATGTGCACATCTACTGACTCAACACTAACCCCACTGTTCTGGTAAACTATGCCATCATTACTTTTCGTACGAAATGTATACCCATTGATGTTATACGACTCGTATTTCACTACGCTGGCGCGTGGTCCAAATGATATCCACCTCACAGTTTCTGATACACTGTCATTGGATATCGCTAACTCTCTCTCAACCTGAATTTCATTACAAGTATATATTACCTTTAAATTGCAGGAACAACAAACAAACAATTAAAGAATAGGAGTGTTTGAGATAATGAAATGGTGTGCTGGTCGACCTCTATCTAATGTCATATACAGGAGGGACCATTATGATGATAGCAACAAACAAACAATTATAAACAACATACAAGCAATTACCTCTTCGAGTAACCACTTAGCAAAAGATTTACTGTGCTCATTCTCCAGCAATGCAATTTTTTTACCCGGGTTTTTTCTTTTCAAAACTTCCTTGTGTCGCTTGAAACAAATAAATGTCTTTGATTATTATATTTGATAGAACATTTTAAGCAACGAAATCGACATGTGTTAGTGATACTTACTCGATATACGGTTGAATTTCATCCGTATTTTGTATTACATACAAATGTGCTTTCTGAAAGGATTCTCTGGAAACTTCACTAGGTTTGCCGGCCGACAATGGCTTTCCGTCCTCATCTTCATTGGTTACATGTTTATCAGCTGGGATACCAATAGTTTTCATGGTTTTATGATATTCGCTAAAAAACTCTATTGTTTCTTCCGCGATAGTCTCCTCGGCAATGCATCCCTCTGGTCTATTTCTGTTTCGCACATGTCCTTTAATAACCTTCATACATCTTTCGAAGGGATACATCCACCGAAATCATATAGGACCACATAATTTTACCTCCCTAGCTAGGTGCACAGTCAAGTGTATCATAATATCAAAAAATGACGGAGGAAAGAACTTCTCGAGTAGGCACAGTGTAACAACAAGTTCTTCTTGCATCTTATCTAGTTCTTGCAAGCTGATTTCTTTCCTACATATAGATTTAAAGAAAAAGCAAAACCTGATAATAGCATATCGTGTGGGCTTGTGCATGACTGAACGTATAGCAATGGCTAAAAACTCTTGCATTAGCATGTGATAGTCATGCGATTTAAGGCCAATGAGCTTCCTATCATTTAGGCTGACCAAACTAGAGAAATTTGAACAATAGCCTTGTGGTACCCTGATGTTGCTTAATGTTTCACAAAAGATGTCTTTTTCAGCATTCGTTAATGTGTAACCTGCTGGAGGTAGTGTTGTTTTGTCTGCTTCTTGCCTAGCAAACAACTCTTCTTTTATCCCCAACTCTTCCAGATCCAGTCGAGCATTCATTCCATCTTTTGTCTTTCCAGGAACATTCAGCAAAGTTCCGAGTAGACTCTCACCAACATTCTTTTCTACATGCATGAAGTCAATACAATGCGGAACAGAATGATGCCTCCAATACCTTAGCTTTCGATACCAAATGTTGAATTTCTTCCAATATGCTTCATTTGCTTGGCTTGAACTACCCTCTTCTTCTGTTGTTTTCCTTTTCTGCTTTTTAATCTTCCCACCTCTGCCTCTGGTATCTTGATCTTGGTTTTTCGAGTTTTTTCCTTTTCCCCACTTATTTTCAATATGTTGTACCTCGTTGTATATTTGTTCCCCGGTCAATGGATTTGGAGCATGACGTGGTTCTTCTTGTCCATTAAACGCCTTCCTTTGCGTTCTGAACGAATGGTTGTATGGTAGATATCGTCTGTGTCCAGCATAACTTTTCTTGGATGAGGCGGAAAGTCTAACACAGTGTGTATCTTTCCCACATACTACACAACCTTTGAATCCACTGTATGGGCAGCCACATAATGTACCAAGTGCAGGGTAATCATTTATCGTCCATAACACAACGGCGCGCAGATTAAAGTTTTCTTTTTTAGAAGCATCGTATGTATCAACCCCTTCCTCGAATAAGGTTTGCAGATCATCAACCAACGGTTCTAAAAATACATCGATATCATTTCCCGGGTATCCCGATATCAATACCGAAAGCATGATAAACTTTCTTTTCATACACAACCATGGAGGAAGGTTGTATATGACAGATAAAACTGGCCATACACTGTGATGCCTATTTCCTGAGTTGACGTCAACCCCATCAGCCGATATTCCTAGCCGTAGATTTCTCGGATCTTCAGCAATTTCGGGGAATTTTTCATCTATGGTACGCCATGCCTGTGAATCTGCGGGGTGACGTAAAACACCATCTGTTATCCTCCTTGTTGCGTGCCATGTTAGATCTTCTGAAATACTTTCTAACTTAAAGAGGCGTTGCAGTCTTGGTATAATTGGAAAGTACCACATTACCTTTGCCGGAATGTTTTCGTACACTTTATGTGTCTTACTATCCACCTTCCATCTTGATGTCCCACAAGTTGGACAAACAGTCAACTCCTTGTTAACCTTCCAGTAAAGAATGCAGTTGTTGCTACATACATGTATCTTTTTGTATCCTGATCCCATCATTCTCACTAGCTTTTTTGCCTCATAAGTTTTTTCAACCATTTCGTTACCAGCAGGTAGCATCTTTTTCAACAATCCTAGTAATTCAGTAAAGAACTTATCAGAAGCTCCATACTTACCCTTCAAGTTGAGTAGTTTAACTATTGCGGACAACTTTGTGAAGTCAGGACATCCTTCGTAAAGTGGCTTCTCCGCGTCTAATAATAGTTGTTGAAACTTGGCAAGGTTATCCTCATCAAAACATTCTTTTGCACCATTAACCATGTTCACTGTTGCTGGGCCATCTGTTGGAATTTCTGGAACAAAATCCATGTCGAAATCCGTGTCGTCAACAAACTCCTCTGTTGTAGCATTAACAGGTATTTGGGCAGTTGTTGCTTGCTCATCATTTTCTCCATGTTTATCCCATTTTGTGTAGCTTTGATTAATCCCGTGGCAGAATAAATGGAACTGCACATCCTCCACTTTATGCTCTATGCGGTTTAAACATGAGATACACGGACATGGCATCTTAATCTGTTGTTTATTACCTCATGGGTCGATGTTCATCATCTTCTTCAAGTTGTGTTCTGCATACTTAATAAACGCGTGTACTCCAGCAATATATTGTTTCTTGGTCCTACTAGTTTTCATCCAAGACTTGTCCATGGTATTGTTGAGGTCAAATGGTAACGTATGTATCCTACAAGTCACAAATTAAACCAATATAAGCATCAAATCATTTGTGCATAAGTAAACCAAGTATTTACCACTACTAGTACAAAAGGTACTGCTGCTAGTGAAATTTAGTACTGCTAGTATAAAGTTAGTACTGCTAGTACCAGTCACAAATTAAACCAATATAAAATTGTAAATGTTTGATACGTTTGGGCCTAACTCTAATGTGGGATAAAATGTTTATTTTGAAAATATTACAACCATACATTAGTAAAATCTAGTATTAATGGTTTTTGTTGCAAAGTGAAAATTAAAATAATACTCTGTTAGTATAGTATTAATGGTTTTTGTTGCAACCTTGCAACTTGCAACTTGCAAGTAATTATGGAGAAGGCTATTTCATCATTACACACTATTCACATTGCTAGGCTCGATACATCTTCCTTCCTCTAGGTGTTTCTTGATTGTTGTTGTATATAAAGCAACATACCTCTCATAATTTTCATCTCTTCTTAACAAACCAAAATAAAATTTAAAAATTACAAAAAATCTCAAAATTTTTTGTTATCAAAATCATATATGGAAACTAAACTAGTGATTTGTTCTGAATTGGCAACAGTTTTCAAACTCAAAGCTTGTGAAAGACATGATGCTAGTTTACTATGAGCGACAGGTTGAAGCTACTTCCAAGGAAGTTCATGATTTGAGGCACAAGGTTTCTGAGAAAAGAATGCTGATAAACAATAGGGATAAGATGATCAAGGAGTTAGAGCTTTTATATGGTTTTGATTCTGCTCTTGAAAGCATTGCTGATTTAAGGAGGATGCAAGAGGAGGACATGATGGCATCTGATAGGTTGCTTGTTGATATTGCCCAAAAGCATAAGCGTCTAGGTGATTTGGGCAGCTTTATCACGAAGCTTGGATCAATGAACTACTGATGTGGTTGATATGTTAGTTGACTATGTTTATGTCTTTTGTGTTTTGTGGTGTCATGGTTGATGTTGTTGGTAGTCTTTCTGATGTTGTTGTGTTTTGTGGTGTCATCGAACGGTAATGCGATAGATGTATGATATGATGTTAAATATTAATGCAGCTATGTTAATGTCAATATTATTTTCTAACAGCCTTTTGATTTGTAAAGTTACAATGTCAAGTGTTTAGTACTGCCTAGTTCCAAAAATGCATATACTTAAGAAAGTCAAACTTTGTTTATTACACCTAAATGCAGGAAGTTACCTACACATACCAACCAAGCCTTTAATGGCATTTACTTATACATTGAACTATGTGATCCTCTTTACTTTAAATGGCCATTACATAAACACAACATTACACACAACATTACACCATCAAAAACCTGTCAAACACTAAACCTCATCCACAATGACTTCCAAGCCAAATGTTATTGAAATATCCTCTGATTCATCAGGACTAATGTCTCCTAAACCTGATTGGAATTTCCCCTACCCTCCTACAGGTAGCTTTCATAAGAGAATACCACCTAAGGGAAAGGTTGCTGACTCAAACTCTGACGATTTTAGCTCCTTTAACAGTAGCTTTTTTAATGATAGCTTGGTTTCTAGCTATCATTCAACATCTGAAGATGAAGCTGTCTCAAAAAAAGCCACAATGTCCAAAAACCCTCCTCCAGTTCACACTCTGTCAATCCCAGGAAAAAGGGAACAAGTTCTATGCCTACCAAATCAGGCAACTAGGGAAGAAATCCAAGCAAAGAAGAGAAAGGGAAAAGGCCCAATTGAACTCACTAAGGGTAAAGGGAAAAGGACAATTAGCTGAGCTTTACTAGTCTTGATGTTATGATGCTACTGTAATAAGTACTATGTTTTCTCCTTGTATGTAATCAACTATGCAATCAACAATGCATCTATGTATGCAGAATTTTGTTATGTAATAACAGTTGGTTTTTCAAGTTGAAGATGCTATTTTTCATTCATGTTAAACCCAAAATACAACTTTAAAAAACTATATATCCTACAAGTCACAAATTAAACCAATATAAGCATCAAATCATTTCCTAATTTTTGCATAAAAAAAATGATTTCCTAATTAAAAAAATTACCTAATTTAGATCTAAATGAACCTCCCTCCGTTGTTGATGGCCGGACCGGCGAGTGGTGGATGGTGAGTGGTGGCTGTGATTGGTTACTGGTGAACGGTGGATGGTGAGTGGTGGCTGTGATTGGTGAGAAATGTGCGAAATTTGAAATTTGCTGAAAAAAAATATGGGGGTCTTTAATTTTGAAATTTGCTGAAAAAAATATATATGGGTGGGTTTTAAAAAAATATATATGGGTGGGTTTTTTAAAAAAATATGGGGGGCTTTAATTTTGAAATTTGCTGAAAAAAAATGGGGGCTTTTTAAAAATTTTGGGGAGGGAAATACCAAAAAGGAAGCCACAGGTATCGAACCTGTGACCTCCCCTTCACAACACCAACAACTCAACCATCTCCGCCCTTGGGTATTTTTCGATTATACCTTCTTTTGTATTCCTCTTATAGACTATCTATTTTATTAAAGAAAATTGTTACAAAATCCAAATATCTTCTATACAAAGTTAAACCTGTTAGTACAACGTTAAACCTAGCAACACTAATAGAGACACAAGCAGTAATAACATTATTTCCTTTTTGCTTGTCTGAAGATATTTCTCAGTAACTCTCTTGCCATTACTGAGTCTTCATCAGTAACTGTCAGCTTAGCATCTAACATAACAAATAAGCTAGCTGCCCTTAATGGATAATCTTTTTCTATCAGCATGTAGACATCCACTCCACTCTTTGTCGATACATGGTGAACACCACATGTATCATACAGTCTCCATTTTGTACTCAACTCATGAGCTTGAAAATTCCATAAGATATCGTTTGGATCAGGTTCATACAACCTCTTCAATTCCACCCATAGCTCCTTCTCTTTGTCTTGCATACGATATGTAGATCTGAACATTTCTTTAACCAGACTCCATAGATTGTCCAAGTCTTCTCTATAAAAAATCTTCAGCATATCTTCAAAATACTTATAAATTTCTGAGTGTCCTCCTAGCCTGATTATCTTCCAAGCTTTCCCAAATGTATCTTTGTGTATCTCCAAATCAATAATTGGACGTTTAGCTTGAATAGGATGATGAACATCCAATGCTTCTGGGATTATAACACATCATATGCTGCTTGAGTCTTTCGTCAGTTAATTCCTCTGTTGTTTCTTCTTCATCTGCTGTAGGTACTTCTTCACCAATCTTCTGTTTCTTTGAAGATTCAGACTCCAATATTATACCATATCTTCTTGTAGTTCTACATGGTTTTTCTGTTCCCATGGGAGTAAATGTGTTCACTCTTGTATAAACCCTTTCAAACTCACTCTTGATCTCCTCAAAACTTCTACCTTGGAACTGATTCCTTTTGTATCCAGCCATGTTCATCATGTAAACACACATGGTGTGTCTTTGCTGAGCTTTACTAGGTGGTTTACTCCTCTTTTCTTTGGCTTTTTGTTCTGCAGCAAATTTTCTTCTGGAATTTATTAGTTCAACAAGTTGTCTTGACTTCTCATCAATGGACAACACTTCATCTCCTCTGAGTTTACCTAACTTTTCCTTTAAAACTTCATCAGCATCAATCATATACTGAACTTCTTGAGCATGATCAAAAATTGCTTCAGTTGCTTGATTTGCAAGTCTTGTTTGATCAAGGAAATATGCAATATCAACAATTTCTGATGTTTCATCTTCCTGTGCTTTATTAGCTACCTCTACATCAAAACTAATCTGAGCAAGAACACTCTTCTTGTCCTTCTTTGGTGGCTCTTCTTCAATCATAATGCCCTTTGCTTTATCTTCCCTTTGCCTTCTATCATACACATCCATATCTTGTTGATGAGAAGTACCAATATTTTCAGCATCCAAATCTTCTTCACCCATATCTTGCCTCCCCTGAAACTCAACATTCTGTTCAACCAAAGAAATATTGGGGTCTTGATCAATATCAGCTGTCTTCCTCCCCTGTTTGGAAGAAACATCCATGTCATCATCATCTGAGCTTGTAGACTCCACAATATTTTCCTTTCTCTTTGCTTCAAGTGACTTGACTTTAGACTGCAATTTCTTTACTTTTTCAATGACCTTCTTGTAAGCAGTACTATCCAACTGCTTTGTCTCCTTGAGTGCTTGCTTTGTCTCCTTGAGTTCTTGCTCTGTCTCCTTGAGTTCTTGCTTTGTCTCCTTGAGTTCTTTCTCCAACCCACTCACCCTTTGAGTCAATTTGGTACAAATATCCATCAATTCCATTAGTGACACTTTGCCCTCATCACTTCCAGGTGTGTTACCTCCCGATCGAGGTGAATCATGGGGCATTTCCCCCATATTTGGTTGTGAGGCTGATTGAGAACCAGATGAACCTGTGGGTGTGTGATGGGACTCAACTGGGCTTGTTGATCCTTCACCCTGAATGTTTTAATTTTGAACCAACATTGTTTCAAAAAGTGGAACTACTATCCCATTAAACCCCCTAGAAGCCATGCTCATGTTACTGAACAGTTTTTGAGTAAGGCAAGGAGTTGGATAAACAATTTTATGAGATAGAAGCAAACTTTTCCGTATATTCAAAACCGTTTGTATAAACCTTGGATACATTAAAAACTTGTATTTGTTATCCACATTTTTCACCATACCATCAAAAATTAATTTTGAAAAGTTAAAAGTCCTATTTGTTGTTAAACAAATGAGAGAAGTTGCAATATTGCTGCTGAATTGCTCCCATGCGGTTTTCTTTGGACTTAAACAATGAAGGATGGTATGTATGAAGAATCTCCATTGTGGGTCAAAACATCCTTTTTGAAAAGTCAAAATTTGAGAAGATGTGTCATACCCCATTCTGGAAAGGTGATGAAAAATTTCAGTATTAGGCAAAGAACTAATACCATTTTCATCTGCTAAATGGAGATGCCTCCTAACAGATGCCTCAGTAATAGTTATTATTCTGCCATCAACTGTTGCAATTAACTCTTTGACTCCATTGTCAAATGTATTGGTAGTAACAGACCGCCAAAACTGTTTGATTTGAGAGACATAGATAGTAGGATCGACTGTAAGAGCATACCTGATGTGGGTATTGTTTAGAAAATCTATTATCTGGTGGAAGCGTTGACTCCCTTCTGGTTTCTCCAAGAATGCAACCTGGTTATGCGTATCACAAAACTCTAAATTTGCCATGAAAATTGAGTAAATGCTTGATTAGAGTGCTGGGTTATGATTGGACCTACTTCAATTAATTGTTTCTCAAGTTTGAAGAAATGGTATAAATTGTATAAAGAAAGAGAGTTATCCAATTTATGAAACCCTACTCTGTTCTAGAGTTTTTTTAAGAGTTAAAGTAAAGTAATGAAAGTAGGTGGTCACATTTCTCCATAATAAATACACACTAAAGACAAAGGTTCTTTTCGACATTAACTCATTTGATTTTTGTCTTTATTCACTTTACTTCACTATGAAAGTTGGGACAAAGAAAACCAAGAACACACATAATTTTAGTTTCACTCCATTTCATTCCCTTTCATCTAAAAAAAACTTGAGAACATAGTGTAAATAAAGCGAAGTAATTGACAATAGTTACCCCAATGGTTAGAAATAAACCACGGTTAAAACCCAGAAACGGCTACCCAGTACCCAGCAGTACAACGTTTTACTCTAGCAGAACAAAAGTTTTCCTAGCAGTAATAACTTTGTGCATCCACTCCATTCTCAGACAATTAATTAAACATCAAATACTTCATTAATATTTTTTAAGGCTACAAGTATGTACATCTAATTATCCAACCTAAATACTAAACATACTAAAAAAAAAAAAAAAAAAAAAAAAAAAAAAAAAAAAAAAAAAAAAAAAAAAAAAAACACATCATCCTAAACTGCTTCACTCCATTTCACCCCAACTTGTTAGAACCAGAGCTCTCTTCCCTGCTTCCCATCAATTTCTGGCTTTCCTTGAGTCGTTTAAACACAATTTCAAGATCGCTAACCCTCTTTTCTAGATTATAAGGGTCCTGAAACCCATCTTGTTGCTCCCCCTGGTTTTGCAGCACAAACCCATTTTGCTGCTCCACCACAATTTGCTGCTGATCCTCTTCTTTTTGCTGCACCACCTCCTCCTCTTCACCTTCCTCCTCCTCTTCCTCTTCATCTTCTTCCTCCTCCTCCCCGTAGTCACGCAATCCCCAAACCTCATCCCAGTAAAAGTCTTGCGCATGCAGCCAGTTCAAAATTTGACCCCTCATCCACGTATCTACCTTCCTATACGACCCATATTCTGCAATGGGTTCATCCCCGAAAGCAATTAACACTGCGTCAAACAGCAAATTATTGTTTAACACCCACTCGTACTCTTCAGCATCATTTTGAAAGGTAACATTATTATTTGCTGCCATTGTAGAAGTACGTTTTCTTTGAATTGAAAGGGATATATATATATATATATATATATATATATATATATATATATATATATATATATATATATATATATATATATATATATATATATATATATATATGTGTGTGTGTGTGTGTGTGTGTGTGTGTGTGTGTGTTTGTGTGTGTTCTTTGGTATATAGTCGATAGGTATAAATAGGCTGGAGAGGTAGATGACCCAAGACTTTAGGCGGGAAAAGGGATCGACGGCGCGCGCCAAAAGTAAAGTGTCAATTGAAGTTTTACGATTTCCTTTTACCAAGTATTGACTTTCCATGTACAATGAGTTGATGCAACAACAAGTTGTATATCATGCTTTGTGAATAATAAACTTCCAAACTCAATATTTCCAACTATTGATCAAGTGGTGGTTTGGTTTAATTAAGAGTGGCAAGATGTGTAGAAAAAAAAAGAATAATAGTTAAAAAATAAATAAATAAATAAATAAAGAAATAAATTAAAAAAAAATCTAATGGTGTTGACGTGGCGGTGAAAACCAACTATAGCCGACGGTTCGGGTTCGTGGCGGGTTTTAGTGTACCCGTACCCGAACCCGAACCCGTTTATAATATACCCGTACCCGCCCCATATCCCACCGGATACCCGTTATCCATCGGTTTTTCGGGTTTCCCCGCGGGTATCGAGGTTATCCGTAATTAAAAGTTAAAGAAAATGAATATCGTATCAAACGATTTAACGCAACATATCGCAACGCAACGTACTCGGCACGATATTCACCAAAAAAATCAAATGTGCAAGAGGTTTCAAAAGTTAATCATTCTCATTTCAAAAAATAATCTCGTTTTAGCCTTTTAAAAGGGTTTGGTATCCTCATTCGTGTGACGGTAGAGAACACGGACTCACGAGTACTCACTCCAAAAAAACGAATAACCGAATTAATAGTCGAGAAGAGTATTGACAATAACTCGAGTCGAGACGAGATGACGAAAACAAGTCGAAGAGATAACTAACAACAAACATATCAAATAAGATGAGTCGATTGGTAATCGTCTGTATTTTCCCATAATCCCGTTTATTAGTACAAGGTATACTCGTTTTATGATTTAAAACAAGTTTGGACTTACGACAAAATTAATCTTTGGAAATAACAAAATTTCGCCAAGACCCTTTCATTTATCGAACGTTTCCAATTCAAAAGACTTTATTGAAAATCAATTTCCCGAGTAATTTATAATATATCGAGTATTTATATAAACCCTAAACCCTAAACCCTAAACTCTAAACCATAAACGCTAAACCAATCCGTAACTCAAACAATAACCAAACGAATAGTCCAATAAATCCAAATATGTTAGTGTACGGGTAGCATGTCTCGAATAGTCCAATATCCCTCGTGTGTTCCGTTTTTATCCCAAATGTCACACGAAAGGTTTTCAAAATCGAGATCCTACTTAAGATCCTATGGTAGATTTATTCTTTCTACACAACTTGCCACTAACCAAACCACCACTTGATCAATAGTAAAGGGGCAATTAATCCCTTTACCGATCAATTGTAAACAGACAAAAAAGTGAGTAAACCCTAATCAAAACACACATTCTTCTTACTCCCACGGCGGATTCCCACGGGTAACAGTATGATCCTGGGGCAATTAAACCAAACCACCACTACTTGATCAATAGTAAAGGGCCAATTAATCCCTTTACCGATCAATTGTAAACCGACACAAAAATCAATAAACCCTAATCAAAACACACATTCTTGATTCTTCTTATTCCCACGGCGGATTCCCATGGGTAACAGTAGGATCCTGGGCCACCTTTCATTTCATCTTTGTCTTTTAATTTAGCTAATGGTAATAGTTTGAAAAACAGACGTGGCAAACAAAAACACGCAAACAATGAATCCAAATGACAACAAAGGTATGTTTTTTAATGTTTTCACATATCAGTTGATGATTCATTGTACAATAATTAGTAACAGGCTTTTGATCTATAAATGGTGATGTTTGGGGTTGTTGTTACCGATTCTAATGTAAAGCTGTGTGAATTTATTGTTGAATAAAGCTGTGTGAAGTTTTAATTGATTCAAGTTTATGCTTTAACAGGTTCAAAGACAAAAATCCCTAGGTCCAAATTCAAAATCATTTCCAACAAGGTATATACTAAAGTTGTTATGTGTTTGTGGCTAAAGTTGTATACCTTAATTATACCATTAATTAAATTTTTTGAAACAAATGGTATGTTGAACTATTAAGAGGTATGGGAAAACACAGATTGGAAGAGAAAGAGCCCTTTCTATTTCTCTAGCGATGAAGAATCTGGTGATGCTGACACAGAAGGTGTGAATTTATTGTTGAATGTAAAGCTGTGTGAAATTTTAATTTATTCAAGTTTATGCTTTAACAGGTTCAAAGGCAAAAATCCAAACAACAACAACAACAACAAACCCAATCCCGCCGGGGCAGGGTATGGGGGAGGTAGGCTGTAGACAGACCCTACCCCTACCCCAAGGTAAACCCGGGAGTAGAGAGGCTGCTTCCAAAGAGACCTCCGGCACTAGGTCCAAATTCAAAATCATTTCCAACAAGGTATACTAAAGTTGTTATGTGTTTGTGGCTAAAGTTGTATACCTTAATTATACCATTAATTAAATTTTTTGAAACACATATGGTATGTTGAACTATTAGGAGGTATGGGAAAACACAGATTGGAAGAGACAAAGCCCTTTCTATTTCTCTAGCGATGAAGAATCTGGTGATGCTGACACAAAAGGGGTAATAATGGTCCATTTAATAAGTGTTGTTTCGCTACCTTTATCACATTCTCAAGACTTAATCCATTATATATACTCGTTCATGCTTGTAGGTATAAAAAAAAAATTACTCAGGATATTGTCTTGGGACTGCCGTATAATTAAGAAGATGTACCAACCGATGGCCGTGAAGAAGACTTCTCGTACATTAAATGTGTTGAGAATTATGTAAAGGTGGTGATCATCTCGACTATTATGAACTAGAGGATAATTAGTTTAATATGGTACGTAGTAGCAGTTATGAGTAAGAAGATGTACGTTGTATCAACCGATGGCCGTGAAGAAAACTTCTCGTACATTAAATGTTGGGCCGTGAAGAAGACTTCTCGTACATTAAATGTTGTGTTGAGAATTATGTAAAGGTGGTGATCATCTCGACTATTATGAACTAGAGGATAATTAGTTTAATATGGTACGTAGTAGCAGTTACGAGTAAGAAGATGTTGTATCAACCGATGGCCGTGAAGAAGACTTCTCGTACATTAAATGTGTTGAGAATTATGTAAAGGTGGTGATCATCTCGACTATTATGAACTAGAGGATAATTACTTTAATATGGTACGTAGTAGCAGTTCTGATATTTAATTTGGATAAATGTAACTATTAATGGTGCAGTAACTGGTAACTAGTGTAGTTTAACTCTGTATCTATTTTATAACTGTAATGATAGTATTTTGGTTTGTTAAATGGTAGCAATTTGCGTTCTTGATGTGATGATTGCACAGTTAGATTTTATGGTAGCAGTTTCTGTTGTTGATTTGATGATTGCACATATTTATTTAATGGTAGCACTTTGTGTTCTTCATTTTTCATGTTGGTTTATGATTTAATGGTAGCAGTTTGTGTTAAATGGTGTCAAGTTGTGTTCATGATTTTGGTGTAATTGTGTAAATTTGAGTTCTTGATTTGATATGCAGTTTGTGTTCTAGATCTTTGTTCTAGATCTTGGTTCATGATTTGCGATTAAGATAATGATATATAACATTTGGAGCCAAAATTTTGATAATGGTAGCAGTTTGTGTTCTTCATTTTTCATGTTGGTTTATGATTTAATGGTAGCAGTTTGCGTTAAATGGTGTCAAGTTGTGTTCATGATTTTGGTGTAATTGTGTAAATTTGAGTTCTTGATTTGATATGCAGTTTGTGTTCATGATCTTTGTTCTAGATCTTGGTTCATGATTTGCGATTAAGATAATGATATATAACATTTGGAGCCAAAATTTTGATTTTTTCAAGTTTATGCTTTACTAAACAGGTTCAAATTTAAGGCAAATTTTTAAAATAATTCAATTGTTATTTTGAAATTAGAATTTGGAGCCAAAATTTTGATCCAAAATTTTGAAATCGCCTAATTAATTAGAAGCGGGTACCAAGAATAAGGTACGATTCATCTTCTTCCTATATTTTCTCTCCTAAAAAAAAAAAAAAAAAAAAAAAAAAAAAAAAAAAAAAAAAAAAAAAACTGCAAAGAAAACACAATAATCAATTCTTATATCACCATTACTCTCAAATCCAGAATCATTTTCTTGTACCCATTGTTACTCGAGAGTCATGGGAATTCAACCCATTGTTGATAATCATCTTTTGCTTCCTGCTGATAATGAACATGATGATAACAACATAGACTATGAATCCGAAAAGTATTCTGATGAGGAAGATCTAGATGCGCCTGGAACCAACCAATCAGATCGGATACTAGCTAAGAGAGGCATGACCAGGCTATTTAAGTTTCGCATGAAATATGGCAACCCTGGTGGAATAAAGCTCAAGGTAACCTTCGATGCATTGAATAGGGTATCAGGGCTACACAGAGCACTGTTTACGAGTTTTTTAGGAGATCTGGTTCGTGAGCACATAGGTTTGAAGAATCTTTCCTGGAGGAATGTGAATAAAGAAGAAAGAGATAAACTATGGACTGACATCACTGTACATATATACTACTGTATTTTTTAACCCAGTACTACATAATTTTATCTATGCAGTTACATTATGTGCAACTAATTAACAACATTGTCTTAATCTTTGCAGCGATATTTTGATGTTGACGTGACATTCAGAAAATTGGTAATGACTCGTCTTGGTAAACTGCTAAGGAATTTCAGAACGAAGCTAAGAGAAGAATACATTTTGCCCCACCTAAATACACCTTCCAAACTGAATGAAGTCTCGGCCAAGTATAGTCGATTTGTGAAATCAGAAGACTGGGTCGAGTTTGTAAACAACACGACCACCGATGAATACAAGGTTTTAATTAGTCATCTTTATTTAAGTCTATATGTCATTTCATAATTTTCATTTTGCAGCATTACCACATGTAAACGCCTTATGATTTTGTGTTTTTAGAAGATAGCTGAAAAAGCTAAAATGTCGCGTTCCAAAAATATTTATCAGCATAAAATGGGACGAGGTGGATATGTTTATTTGAAAGAGAAAATGGTAAGATCACATGTGTATGCACCTTTTCATATTTTCGTTTATCTTGTTTTAACTTTACATGTGTATGCATTTGATGTTTATTAGATCGAAAATAAAGAGATTGAAGCAGATGAAGAACCCCCGCGTGGTATAATGTGGTTGAAAGGAAGGGTAAACAACGATGGCGAATTTCCAGATGATGAGATCACATCAGTGGGAGATACACTTGTAAGTTTGACTGCAAATTCTATTATTATGCTTATATACCAGCAGGATTAAATGTGTACTAGAAGTAGTAAATTGTGTACTAGCAGTGGTAAACACTAGCCATATTTGTAATTGAAGTTCATGAGCATCACTAACTCCATCTGAGCAGCATTGACACAAATAAGAGCATCAATTACTCTAACAGCATCTAGAAGACTTTTAATCCCAACATTTCCTATATTTTTTTTTTTGCAGAAAGAATCTGATGACCAGATCAAGAAATTGTCCAATGAGATTACAGAAACAAAAAGAATACTTACTCAACTGGTGGCACAGTTGAGTCAACAAGGGGTGCAGTTAAATTTGTCATCTCAATTGCCAGTAGCCTCAAATGCAAGCCAACAAGGGTCTACAGATTCCCAATCGCAAGGAAATGTGTCTCCAACACAAGGAGTACCAACAGTATGTATTTCAACATGTTTCTTGTTATTCTTTTGTTTATATAATGTAACGTGTTTTATATATACATATAGGAACCTGCTAAAACTGTCGGACCTAAGAAAAAGCCTAAGTCACGACAAAACGGGCCTCCAAATTCCCAATCAGAACAAAATGTGTCTCCAACACAAGCACTGCCAACAGTATGTATTTCAACATGTTTCTTGTTATTCTTTTGTTTAAATAATTTCTGATATATGTACATGCAAAAATTCTTTTTTTAAGCCATTTAACTGCAAACTGTGGCACTTAAAGAAATCAAATATCGTTGCTTTGGTACATACACGTGTTTTTTCAACGTACATATATATAATTCTTGATATATAATTCAATTTTTGATACAAGCGTCTTTTGTTACTATAGGTTACACTGCCAACTACAATGCAAAAGAAAAGTGACAACAACTGTGGACCAACAGCACCATCGAAGCGCAAAAGTAATGTCTCTATTGAAGCCGTAAAGCAAGCTATGCCGGCGAAGAGTCAAAAGTCTTTAAATTATGGTACTTGAGAATTTGATTATGTACGACATTACAATTGTATATTCTGTTCAGTTATATACATTCGAGTTTTATTCAATTTCAAATTTCTTTTTGTTTATGATTATGTTTTATATATATAATATACTCATTCCAGCAGCACTAGCATAGTACTAGCAGTAGCAACTCTGCTCCAACAGTACTAACTTAAAAATACCAGTAATAACCCTGTGACTAAAAGATGCAGTCATGTATTATGGTCACGCTTATCAACATTATTGGTCACTCTTTGTTTAATTCGATGTGTGACTAAATATTACAAAAGGCCACACAAACATAAAATTCAAGTGGCCATTGGATGATCAATAGTCACACAAAATACAAATTTCTTCACTTTAAACAGCATATGGTCACACTTATTAACACTTTTGGCCACTTTATGCTTAAGTGTATGTGACTAAATACCCAAAACAAACATGCTTTGTGTGACTGAATATTACAAAAGGCCACACAAACTAAATATTCATGTGACCATTGGATGATCAATAGTCACACAAAATACACATTTCTTCACTTAAAACAGCATATGGTCACACTTATTAACACTTTTGGCCACTTTATGCTTAATTGTATGTGACTAAATACCCAAAACAAACATGCTTTGTGTGACTAAATATTACAAAAGGCCACACAAGCTAAATATTCATGTGACCATTGGATGATCAATAGTCACACAAAATACACATTTCTTCACTTAAAACAGCATATGGTCACACTTATTAACACTTTTGGCCACTTTATGCTTAATTGTATGTGACTAAATACCCAAAACAAACATGCTTTGTGTGACTAAATATTACAAAAGGCCACACAAACTAAGAATTCATGTGACCATTGGATGATCAATAGTCACACAAAATACACATTTCTTCACTTAAAACAGCATATGGTCACACTTATTAACACTTTTGGCCACTTTATGCTTAATTGTATGTGACTAAATACCCAAAACAAACATGCTTTGTGTGACTAAATATTATAAAAGGCCACACAAACATAAAATTCAAGTGGCCATTGGATGATCAATAGTCACACAAAATACAAATTTCTTCACTTTAAACAGCATATAGTCACACTTATCAACACTTTTGGCCACTTAATGCTTAATTGTATGTGACTAAATAACCAAAACAAACATGCTTTGTGTGACTAAATATTACAAAAGGCCACACAAACATAAAATTCATGTGGCCATTGGATGATCAATAGTCACACAAAATACACATTTCTTCACTTAAAACAACATATGGTCACACTTATTAACACTTTTGGCCACTTTATGCTTAATTGTATGTGACTAAATACCCAAAACAAACATGCTTTGTGTGACTAAATATTACAAAAGACCACACAAACTAAGAATTCATGTGACCATTGGATGATCAATAGTCACACAAAATACACATTTCTTCACTTAAAACAGCATATGGTCACACTTATTAACACTTTTGGCCACTTTATGCTTAATTGTATGTGACTAAATACCCAAAGCAAACATGCTTTGTGTGACTAAATATTACAAAAGGCCACACAAACTAAGAATTCATGTGACCATTGGATGATCAATAGTACACATTTCTTCACTTTAAACAGCATATGGTCACACTTATTAACACTTTTGGCCACTATTTTTTAAATTGTATGTGACTAACTCGAAAAAAAAACACACGATGTGTGACTAAATCATCACAAACGTCACATTTATTATATTTTCGTGTGGCCATAGGATGGGAAATAGTCACACATACTGATGAATCCAACAAAACTTGTGCCTAATTAGTCACATATATTCGGGTTTTGGTCACTCTTTTTCGATGAAAACGGCCACAAACTAAACAATGTGACCATATGATACCTACGGTGGCGCGACTTTTTGTCACACACACCCAAAAAAACGTGTGTAACTATATGCATATAGTCACGCATTTCTAGTGTGACGATAGGCAGAATCTGTACCAGTGATTTGGGTTAAAGAATTTGCTAATTGGGAACCGGACATCAATAAAAATGATTGTGATTCTTCTTCTTCTAGTGAATCTTCTTACTATGAAGACTCTGATGTGGATTCTAGTTCAAAAGCAGATGAATATGTAGGCAGCGAACAATTTGACTCAAAAATTTGCAAAGAAGTCACGAAAGATGATACTACAAAGATGGATGACATTCTTGGAGGGCCTACTTCCTGTGAGAAAAATGGTTTGGACAATTCTGAGGAATCGGGTATTAAGTCACAGGAAGTTAACCAAGATGTGCACATCCAGCAAGAAGTCAATCAAGAAGTCAATGTCACCACGGAGTCAGAAGACGTGTTCTCATTAGATCGTATCATTAAAGAAGCCACAAAAAACCAGAAAAGAAATAAATATTGTCCGCCAGTGCCTTCTTGCACTTCGGAGTCTAGTGGAGCTCCGGGTTTTGTTAAGGGAAAGTATTCATTATCAAAGAAAACAGTTGGAGAAGAAGCACAAGTAAACAATTTTAATACATGTATTCATTCTAATTCTTTTTCAGCCGCCATTAGCAAAGAGGATTTGGTAAAGGAAATTATTGACATGGGAAAGAACATGGGTTTAGAAGTCACAGGAGATGCGGATAATGAGGTTCAACAGATCAAGAAGATTAGTGAAATGTATGGTCTCCAATGAAGATCCTCTCGCTGAATATGTGTGGCACGGGTTGTGAGAAGAAACGAGAAAAAATTCGCAACTTGTTAAACAAACATCGTATTAATTTTTTGTGCATTCAAGAGACTTTGATGAATACAGTGGATCCTTTTCGAATTAAATCATTATGGGGAAATTTTTGTTACGACTACGTTGAGTCCTTAGCCAGAGGTCACTCGGGTGGCCTTGTTACCATATGGGATCCCTTAGCTTTTATAAAAGAAGTTGAGACCATATTCAACAACTTCATCGTGGTTAAAGGTAAATGGATTGCTGAAGATATCACCTGCTTTATGATAAATGTATATGCTCCTCAACCGGAAAACGAAAAAGTTAGACTTTGGGAAGAAATTCTGAGATTTATGGATGCTAACCATGGAAAATATCTTTTATGTGGAGATTTTAACTCGGTTAGGAGTACGGATGATCGTTTGGGCTCCATGTTCTCTAGCATTAATTCGACCAACTTCAATCTATTTCTACTCCATGGCAGTTTGGTGGAATATCCTCTGGGCCGACATCGTTTCACCAGAATATCCAAAGATGGTTCCAAGGCTATTAGGATTGATTGGTTATTTGGTAATAACTCATTTTTCAATTCGGCGGATGACTTAGTGCTCGAAGCTCTTGATGATGTTCTCTCAGATCACCGCCCAGTCCTTCTCTCCCAGAAGAAAATGGACTTCGGTTCGATCCCTTTCAAATTCTTCAACTCTTGGATGGAGCATAGTGAATTCCACGACACGCTTAAAGCTAGCTGGTTAGATGTTGTCGGGGGTGATAAACCAGGGGAAGCTTTCATTAGTTTGAAAGAGAAGATGAAAAAATTGAAAAATGACATCAAAAATTGGCGGAAAATAATCACTTCTGGTCGAAATAGGGAGATGGTTACAAGAGAGATTGCTTCGGTTGATCATGATATCATTGTTGATAATAGCAATTCTGAGTTATTCAAGAAAAGATGTGGGCTACTTGCTGAGCTACACTCGATGGATCACTTACAAAATAGAGACTTAAAATAAAAGGCGAAGATCAAGTGGAGTGTTGATGGAGATGAGAACTCTAAATACTTTCATGCCATTATCAATAAGAGAAGAAGAACAGGTGCTATTAAAGGGATAAAAAATGAAGGGATTTGGGTTGATGATCCAGTCGACATAAAGAAATGTTTTAGAAATCATTTTTGTGAGAAATTCAAAGCTTTTGAAGGTGCCTCCTTTGCTGCCAATATTTCTGATTTCAAGTCCCTTTCCCAAGATCAGGTGGTGTCTCTTGAATCTGATTTCTCTATGGAAGAAATTAAAGAGGCGGTGTGGAGTTGCGGGGGGGATAAGGCTCCGGGACCGGATGGCTTTTCCTTTGCGTTCATCAAGCGAAATTAGGAAGTGGTGAAGGACGATATCATTAAAATGGCTGTTGATTTTTCTCATAATGCCAAGATCCCTAATGGATGCAACTCCTCCTTTATTACTTTGATTCCTAAGTCCAAAAACCCGGTTACGATGTCTGAATTTAGGCCTATAAGTCTCATCGGTGTGCAATACAAGATTATTGCAAAAATTCTTGCTAATCGTATTGCCAATGTTGTCGATTTGGCGGTGAGTCATGAGCAAACTGCTTTCATAAAAGGAAGACAAATTCTTGATGGTCCTCTTCTCTTGAATGAGGTTATTGACTGGTACAAAACCAAAAAGAAAAGACTTATACTCTTTAAGATTGACTTCGCAAAAGCCTACGACTCGTTGTCGTGGGACTTCCTTTGTTCTATCATGGAGGTGATGGGCTTTGGTAACAAATGGATAAAATGGATTAAGGCGTGTTTATACTCGGCTCGAACTTCTGTGCTTGTGAATGGAAGCCCTACCGATGAATTTCCTATTAGACGCGGTCTTAGACAAGGAGATCCGATGGCCCCGTTTTTGTTCATTATTGCGATGGAGGGACTTCATACGGCTATTGATAATTTGGTTAAGAAAGGTTTGTTTAAATGTGCTAACATTAATAGTATGTTTGTTTCTCACCTTTTTTATGCAGACGGTGTGATGTTGGTTGGAGAGTGGTCTCAATCAAATTTGGAGGTCATCATTAAAGCTCTTGAGTTTTTTTATTGCATATCTGGCCTAAAAATTAATTTGGTTAAATCCTCAATCATCGGTATTGGTGTTAGCAAACATGAAGTGGAGCAAATGGCAAGAAGTATGGGATGTAAAGAGGAGTCCTTACCTTTCACGTATTTAGGAATTCCTATAGGTGGGAATCCGAGTAGAATTACCACTTGGAGTCCGATCATCAGTAAGTTCCAGAAAAGATTATCCGGTTGGAAGGCGAATCTTCTTTCTGTTGGAGGTAGATCCACTCTACTCACTTCTGTTCTTGGTTCGGTGGGTATATATTACTTGTCAATATTTCGAATGCCTAAGAAGGTTAATTCCACTCTTGAATCCATTCGCACTTCATTTTTTTGGGGTCATTCGACCAATAAAAGAAAGATTGCTTGGGTAAAATGGGGTTCTGTCCTTGCAGCAAAAGAAGATGGGGGGGGGTAGGTTTCGGTAGTATCGACGCCATGAATCAATCTTTGCTTTATAAATGGCGATGGCGAGCTCTTGTTAACCCTCAAAGTACATGGGCAAAAGTCATTGCGGCTATTCATGGACGTGATTGTTTCACTAATATGTCAGCCATCAACAAAGGTTTGTGGTTCAGAATTGCTCAAAACGCTCTTACTGTCCATAACAACATTACCTCTGGTCAAGATATTCTCATGAAAAGAGTTGGAAATGGTCAAAGCACCTATTTTTGGAATGACATTTGGTGTGGTACGGAAGCTCTTAAGATCAAGTTTCCACGGCTGGCTGCTTTAGACATGGATAGTCAGTGCAAGGTTAGTGATCGTTGGAATACTACGGACTGGAATTGGCAGTGGAGACGTCATATTCGGTCAAACAGAGAACATGCCATGGTGCATGAATTGTATAATATCCTTCCCAGAGCTTTGGACAACATGGAATGTGATAAATGGGTTTGGAAGAAAAAAATGGGAAAGCTGATTTCCATGTTTCCATTCTGAGAAAATTAATTGATCATGCATTACTCCCTACTGTGAACAATATCAAAACCAAATGGAATGCTCTTGTTCCGAAGAAAGTCAATATATTCATTTGGAGATTAAGGCGAGATGCCATCCCGACCTTCATTAATCTATTCGCCAAAGGAATAGATGTGGATTCGTTTAGATGTCCCCAATGCGACCATCGGGTTGAATGGACCGGTCATACCTTCCAATGTTGTAATTATTTCATGGACACGCGTAACCTGTTGAGATCTTGGCTCAAGCTTAATATTCCCATGGCTTCCCCTGAAAACGTCCTTGCATGGTGCGATACTATCAAACTTTCTGTTAGATCACGGCTTAGACTTGAAGCCATTTTGTTTACGTGGTGGTGGTTTACGTGGAAATCTAGAAACAATAAAGTGCACAACGACACCCAAGAATCTAGCTCGGATATGTTCGGTTCCATTGTTTCTATGAGTTTTCTTTGGATCACTAACAGAGACCGGAAATGCAATATCAAATGGGATGAATGGATCGAGTTTCCTCTAATGAGAATAAAGTTGCAGACTAGTTATTGGAGTTGCTTGTGGCAGGGGATTTTTTGGATTTGCAGTCGGACGAGAGTGGCATGGGTTTTGTTTTTATTTTTACTTCTTCCATGTCATTTTAGTTTTGTTCTTGTTTCTCTCAAGGCTTGTATGGGATCGCATCAAAAACATCCCGGAGTGAAAACCGGTGGCTCGGCCTTCGGTGATGGGGTTTTTTCCTTGTGTCTTGGTTCATCTGTAATTGGCACAAGTTTTTTTTCAACCCTTTTGCGATCCTTGCAGTTAAAGTCTTGGGATTAGATCTAGATAGTTTCTTGTATATTCTAGATTGTATTCTTTGTATTCACCGCTAGCATCTTGTTAGTTGGTGCTTTTTATTTTTATAATATATTGTCGTTCAAAAAAAAAGTAAATAGTGGAAGGACTATTAGTGAAAATAGAGGCTTGGAAGGATCTAGAAACCCATTCAATGGGTATGGCCGGTTTGGGCTAAGGGTTTGCAACCCTTGTCGATCCAACAACCCAACTTGTGCTCCAAGTTAGGTTTTGCCTATAAATACAATTGAAGGGTTATTAGTTATTTTACCTAGTGCATTACTATAACCCTAAAATTATCATTTCCTCTCTTTTGCTCCCATAACCAGTCGTACACTTCATAAGTGTGTCGATCCATAGTTTTTCCCAAGTTAACAAAATTGTTTTGGTTAATTGTGTTCATTCACTACATCAATACTTGGTTGCTTATAGTATGTGTGTACAAGAGCTCGGTAATAACTTACTTTAGTTATTCATCTTGGATTGTGAAACAAAAAGGTAAGGGGTTTCACGGTAATCCTATTTGTTTGATCAAGTGAAGTGAAGAAAAGATTAGATCCTTGTTTAGCTATGGTCAAAAGGTATGTAACTATTTATTATTCGGTAATTCTTTATACGTGTTAAATATTCGATCTTGCTTCCGTTATATGCTCTTTGATGTGTTTATTTATTTAATTGATTGTCAAGTTATTTAAATTCCAACAGTGGCATCACGAGCCAATTTAACATGTAATTGTAATTACCTAAATGCATAATAAAAATCAATTCTTGATTTGAATATACATGTTAAGTCGATTTTTAGGGTTTGTTTTATAACATACAATTAAAGATCGAATAATAATTGAGGGTTAAGGTTTCGACCCTCTTTTAACTAACAATTAGTTTTGTAACCCTAAATTATGACATGTTGTGTTTATGTGTTTATTTGAATAATAAGGGTTACGTTCCTAGATAATCCATGATTCTTCATGCAAGGAACCATGGATTAGTGTTTGCTTTTTGTACTACATGTTTTAGATAAATCTAAAATTAAGGAAGACCTAATTAATTATATTAATGAATCAGTTATGTGCAACGTGGTATATAATTATTAAAACTTACGCGGCCAATTATTGGTGTATGTGGTCCATTGGGTACAATGAGCTCGAAAACCAATGGGAGTTTTAGTAATTATATACATAAATATTCACATAGAGATTATTAATAAGATTTATCAAAAGGTTTTGCATGTGGCTATATGATTTAATGGTTAAGATCATATATGTGTTATTATGTGTTTGTTTATTTTTTTTGTTAAATTACTTGATCTTTTTTGTTTAAATTACCGTTGAATTATAAGCAAAAAGAGGGTAATTTTTTGTATAAAAAAAAATAAATGAACCTAATAACTATGAAACCTTTTGTGGTAAATTATTTATTGCCAAGTCTTATGTGCCGATAGTGGTTCGCTTCGCACGATAATTTGCTCCCAGGCGAGACTAGCAAATTTAATAATTTACAACATAAATTTTTAAGCTTTAAAAATCTTAAACTTTTAATTGATTGATGCAATTGTACATATTGGTCGAAAGGCGGACCTAATGTTGACAAACTATAAAGTGGGTATAAGGTTGGTTTCGCATTAAATTGTGGCCTTAAAGAGACTCCATTCTGTCTCTCCGCTCGCCTGTGCGTCAAATTAGACTTACCAAGTACAACCATTATACATGTACGAAACATCTTAAGGCAAAGTTGTAAGTTTCTCAACGCCATCAATTAAAACTTTGTTGATTTAAGCATAGTAAAGAGTAAAAGTTTTTTTTTGCATGAAACATATGATACAAGATGAATGCATGACATCTTTGTACATAATTTTTGATTACATACATCAAACATTAATACCCTTAAATTTAAGTTGTATGCCGTCCAATGAAACGGAAACACCTGAGATTAGATACCTTCATTACTAGCAGCCAAAGCTGATGTGATGATCAAAGAATAGTAATCGAAGGGTAAATTACATACTTTCATTACTAGCAGCCAAAGCTGATGTGATGAAACTATGGTAATTTGCAGTTTCTTAAGTTGGTTAACTTAATTGAGTACTTTCATTACTAGCAGCCAAAACTGATGTAATGAAACTATGTCAAGGCATAAAGATGGGGATAAAACATGCTTACATTTGCAACTGAGGTTGGCAAAATATGTAAATCCCATCATTCTAGGAATTGCAATTTGAGATTGGCAATTGAGTTCGACTCGTACCTTATTGAGTACTTTCATTGCTAGCAGCCAAAGCTGATGTGATGAAACTATGTCAATTTGGATCCTAGTTTTCAGTGAAAATTAAATGGTTAAATGTTAATTTACCATGGGTGTTTAATTTTCTTGAAAAGATTAATTATCGAAAGTACTAACTTTTGAACTTTTTCTGTAGAAATGGCCCAACCCGACAAAACTAACATGAACAACATGAGTTCTGCTTTCAAGCAAATGATTGAAAGAGAAAAGTTGACTGGGACAAATAATTTCAATGATTGGTACCGTTCGTTGAGGATTGTTCTGCGAATGGCCAAAAGATTTGAATACCTTAGTAAGCCTCTTCCTACAGCTCCTGCTGGTACTGCATCTAATGTAGAACATGAAGAGTATAACCTTGATTATGAGAAGCACAATGATGTGGCATGTCTTATGTTATCTGGGATGGACACTCAATTGCAAAAGCAATTTGAGAACTATGGTCCCATAGACATGATCAATGAGCTCAAACGTATGTTTGAGAAACCACCTATGGCAGAGTTATATGACTTGATTGATTCTCTGCATAAGTGTAAGCAGGATGCTAGTAAACCCGTGAGTGCCCACGTATTGGAAATGAAATGTTATTTGGACCAATTGGAAGCACTCGGATGTGGTTACGTGCAAGATGTACAAGTTGGCCTCATCAGTCGATCCCTTAACGATGAATTGTTTGGTATTTTGTGCGCAACTTCAATATGCATTGCACGGGGAAGACAATAAGTGATTTACATGCAATGCTTATTGACTTTGAGAAAGGATTATCAAAGAAGGCACCTACACCTTGTTGGTCCCTTTACACTATTAGAGTTAACTAGAAAGTTAATCTATTTCGTGTTATGACTAATACAATGTTTAGGATTAATTCTAACAGTTATAAAATGTGAGTATAAAAACAACAATATTTTTCAACGTTTAAATTCTTATTAGAAATAATTCCAAGAATCTATACCCAAGTGTTTTGCGGAACAAACACTTGGGATTGAATAGACAAGGGTATGGGGTGTCTCCTATCGAAACTTAAGTTTTGCTTGAGTGGTAACAATATACCCACTGAGCTATCTCAGTGAGTTGTATACTCTTTGTAGGAGAGAAGTTCCTTTGCAAAAGTTCAAGACTTTAAATATACAAAGCACACTTTAACTTCTCTCCCATCTGATCTATTTATACACAAGTAATCTAAGTATAAGTGATTAAATATAATACAAGTTGTTGAGGTTGCGTGTCTGACAATTACAAATAGTAATTGTCATTTCCAAGAACCAATAGGAAAGGGCTAATAAGATTTTGGGAGTTGTTGGCTGACACTCCATGACTTTTAGCCGCAATAGGGAAGGTTGGATCTGACAAGAGAAGAGTGTTGGGCTTACACTATTATCTTCTCAGATATTTTCCCTATTGTTCCCGCCTTTTCTTCAGGCGTTGGTTCCTCAGTCCTTCAATCACTTTGTTGGTTGAGGAGACTGGGGTTCAGTGAGTTCTTGTCTAAAACTCACTGAACCATCATCTTCTTCTTTGGCTTAAGTCCGACTCAGGGAGTACCGCCTTCCTGAGAAGTGAATCCTTCTTCTTGAATTCGTCTTAAGCATCTTGAAGATGACTCACTGAGAGGCTGTTCTCTCAGTGACTTGAATTGTTCTTGGTTTAAGTTTAACACTTAGTTAATTTGTGTCCAAATCATGTTTTACGTATTCTTGGGTTTTTCATGACCCAACAATCTCCCCCTATTTGGATATAAATTATTCCTAAGTGTTTTGATCAGTATGAGTGAGCTAAAGTCTTCTGCTCATACTGAATGTACTAGAAAATAAATAAGGATATTGATATAGCAAAACATTCATCAATTTATTCATATCATTACAAGTCCTATTATTTTAAGTACAAAATACTCATGGTTCCTCAACAAGACCCATGAGTTCAAGCTTCGCCTTCTTTGACATCAACACCTCTTTATCAGGTCGATCCTTCATCATTTGATCCATCAACCTTACAAACTCCTCATTTTCAGGTCTCCTGATATTAAGCGCCATCAGTTTGTAAGCGAGGAGTGTTGTCGTTTCCACTTTGTCGATGTCAGAGACTCTTTGAAAGGCTTCCTGACCAAATTCATTCACAAAGAAGATACCATACTCAGGTTCTTTGATGACCAGGTTGGGACGGAACTTGACTCCCTGAGGAGTAGTCCTGTTGCAATGAAGTGCAGCTATGTATTGTTCAGGTTCAATATCCACAGCTTTTCTTTTCCTCCCAACCTTTTGAGTAAATTCAGGGATAGTTAGTCCCTGAGAAGCAAGTGCCTCATCATGGTTAATGCCCAGACTCTTTGCCACTCTTGCAAGTTCCTCATACTTAGCACTCAGTGACTTGATGATGATTGGGGCATTCTTGCTTGCGGTTTTCTTCCTCAGGATGGGCATCATCATATCCCATTCTCTTAACCCATAGTCTGAGAACTTGATTGCAGGAAGATGTTCAGACTTCCTTGGACCTCTATGGATTGTTAAGCTCAGAGGTCTGGTGGGGTGCATAGTGATATCAGTGATTTTGCCTTCATCTTTGGTTCTGGTCATGTGCCATACATACCTCTCATAAATCCTCTGCCTCTTTTCTTCCTTAAGTTTGGCCTGTTTGTTATGTTCCTTAAGGATTTCAGCCTGAAGCTTGAGAAACTCATCCCCTTTGATGTCCTTCTTCTCAGACTCCTTGATTACTTCTTTGGCAACTTTAGAAATTTCAGACCTGTTGAGTACCAGCTCTTTCTCTCTTTCCTTCCTGAGCTCTTCTTGGTGTAAAATTTCAGCAAGTTGATCAGGAGTCCCATAGACCTTTCTCCCATCCTCTAAATCAACATAGAATGGTGCATCAAGATCTGCACGTCTTTCAGATGAAGCCTTGACTAAGAGTGATTCAGGAGGAGGGTTTGTTTCAGTCACCATGATTTTCTTCCCTTTTTCAAAGGGAGGAGGTTGACTGGTGGATGTTTCAGGGACAATTACCAATGCAGAATTGGGGTCAGGGATTGGTGGATCATCATTTTTCTCCCCCTCAGCAGATGGCGGAGCTTCAGTGGAGACACCTGCTGACTGAGGAGGTGGAGGAGTATGAGAGGCCTGAAGAATGGATAAGATGTTGGAGACCATAGACTTAGTTTCAGAAGTCTCATTCTTCACAGCACTTAATTCGGTAGCCATTTCCTTCTGGTGGGTGGTGAGTTCAGTTACTTGGGTGGTGTAGTGGTTGACCAGCTCATTATGTGTTGTTGAGAGCTGCTCAAAGGCTGAGGAGATTCTGATCAGGTGCTCCTTGGATGCATTTACAGCCTGATAAATGGAATCTTGATGTGTCCTTAAACCTTGAAGATCTACCCCCTGAAGGAGCTTTAGAAGCTCAGTAATGCTGGTGGAGGTGTTAGCCTGAGAGGCCAAGTATGCATCCAATCTGGTGACAAAAGTGGGATCATCTGTAAGATGTTCTTGTACTGATTCTATAGCCTTGAGGATGTTGGACAGTTCCTGATGCTGTCCAGTGGCTATGTCATCTACAGATTTGTTTAGGTCGCCAAGTTGTTTATCAGTGAGGGTGGCGGCCTGAAGAATCTTTGCCTGAGATTCTTCCACTGAAGCCCTGAAGTCAGCATAGGAGGATGCCACTTCAGTGTGCTTATCCCATAGCTCATCCACAACAGAGTTGTAAAGACCTTCGTTGGCTTTGCGAAGGACTTTTGCCATTTGTCTTTCAAAAGCTGATGAAGCGAAAAGTGTACCGCTTTTAGGGGGTCATTTAAGCCCTAAATCGTATTTATTTGATCAAATATTGCCCTAAATCGGTCCTTTTGTCATTTTAGGTACTTTGGAGAAGAAATCTAGAAAAGGAAGCATTTTGGACGTTTTTGGAGCATAAAAGTGAAGAAAACGACAAAGTCTCAAAATCGGCTGGAAAAGTACCTTTGACGGCGTCAGGGATTGTTCTAGACGGCGTCATGGCTTGGCAAAAGAGGTGGATATGAAAAATACACGAGACGCGCCAGAGAGTTTTGCAATGGAAAGTCTGACGGCGTCACCCTTTAAGATGATCAAGGCCATCACAGTTTAAGTTAAAGAGAGACGGCGTCAAGCTCATTTCTGACGGCGTCAACCTTTGATAAGCCAGAGCGGATTTTGGAGCACTAAAGAGGGACGGCGTCAAGAAGACCATCCGGGAACCCTAGACACGGCGAGGTGACGGCGTCAAGATCTATAACGTGACGCCGTCAGCCCCTAAACTCTATATATAGTTTTGCAATTTTTTGTCATTAGTGTGCAACTTTGTGAGGAGAAACCCTAAGACGAATTTCTGCCATTTTTAAGGGTTTTCATACCCTTGGATCTCCCATGTTTAATTGAAGATAAGTAATTACTTAATCAATCAATATGTCTATGTGTTGTTTGATTATATCTTGTTCTTGTCTTTTAATTAACATGCTAGGCTAGATTTATCTTGTGTTTGCTTAGATCTAATGAAACCTAGCTATTGATTATTGGTTATTAGTGTGTTATTAATTGTATTGGATGATTGTTTATCGATGTTAGGCTTAAGAAAACTGGCTAACTTCCTATACAGTAACTTGCTTGAACGTCTTAAGAAACATGAACCAATGCGTACTAAGGTTTTTATGGTTGTATTTAATGCATGAGCGAATTCTAGTGATCCCATGTTAGGAGCTTCCTAGCCGGCTCGACATAGGAGTGAAGTAGGAGCTTGTAGAGTTGGGGAAGTACGTACGCCACCCCACGATTGGTATTAAGGAATACACCCGTCATCCACGCAATTAATACACACTAATCAACCGGTAAAAGATAGTTAGGGAGTAAGGAAATCTAAGTAAACACATTTCTCTCCACATAAGTTTCACAACCTTTTCATTTTCAGTTATTTTATTTTATTTGCATTTGTAGTTATTTGGGTTAGTTGACTAGCAACTAATTCCGCCCACTCCTTCAAACCCGAGATTTTACTTGCTTTCATAAAATATAAAAATACAAAAAGAATCTTCCCTCACCCTTAGACCTATTAGAGTAGTTTTTCAATCCTAACGACACTATTCCCTGTGGAGAACGATCAATCCCCCGTACTTACCACTACACTATACTACATCGGTCAGGTACACTGCCTGGTGGGGTTGTAAGCCTCTTGAGATCCCTCGAGAGGTAAAACCTGTTGTAAGGTCGCAAAACCACGCATCAAGTTTTTGGCGCCGCTGCCGGGGAATAGTTATTGTTTAGGTTGAATTTTTATTTTATTAGGTCTACTCACTAGATTCCTTTCTAGTGAGATTTTTATTTTTATTTTCTAGGATTTCTTTAGTCTATCTTTTTTTCTTCGTTTCTTTGTTCGTAACCATTACCATCCGACATCATGGAAGGTGGTAATATCCTTGATCCCAACAACCCACCACCACAACAACACCCACCTCCTAGAGCCCGTACCTTAGGAGACTACTCCCGTCCTAGCCACCATGGCTATCGAAACACCATTGAGCTCACTCAAGGAGCCAATGTCACACCCTTGCGATCCGACACCATCCGGTTGGTGCAAAGTGGATGCGCATTCCATGGACTTCGTTCCGAAGATCCTAATCAACATCTAAAGGACTTTCTCAAAATTGTTGATTCCATAGACCTTGATGTTGCCACTCGAGAGACGACCCGCTTGCGTCTCTTTCAATTCTCTCTGCGGGACCAAGCTAGTCAATGGCTAGAGCGTCTACCCGCAGGATCCATCACCTCTTGGGATGATCTCACCACTCGTTTCCTTGCTCAGTTTTTCCCACCAGGAAGAACTACCAAGCTAAGGAATGATATCTTGATGTTCCAACAACGTCAAGGCGAAACCCTCTACGAGGCATGGACTCGATTCAAGGACTTACTCCAAAATGTCCCTCACCATGGCATAGAACTTTGGCTCCAAGTCCAAATCTTCTATGACCATATCAATCTCTCCACGAGGCAAACCATTGACCAATCGGCTGGTGGTAAGCTGCGTGATCTAAGTGCGGAACAATCATGGGCTCTCCTAGAGGATCTTGCTCTTTATGACAACGAAAGTTGGAGTGATCCCCGTGATTTGAATAAAACGGTCAAGGCAATATCTTTGCCTTCGAACAATTCAAGCACTTCCGACCGTAGGATCATAGAACTTGAAGACCAAGTCAAGTTTCTCATGAAATCCTACGAGGCTCCTAAACCTTCAAGCCAAGTGAACAAAATCACTTCTTCGTGTAAATTATGTAGTGGTCCCCACGACACTCATGATTGCATGGAACTCCCCAAACAGGCTTTCCAAGAATTCGCATCCTCGCGAATCGATAAGGCGGGAGACAGTGGCTCACCACTAATTGCCCGAAGAATTCCGAAGATAGGTATGAGGCATGGAAGAGTAAGCCAAATTTTAGTTGGAAACCAAACTCGAAGCGTATCATTCAATGACTCTCCCCCACTCACCTGGTCTGAACATTATCCTCATCAGCATACGCATAAACAACAAAATCGCGAGGAATCACTGCAAAAATTCATTCTCTCTCAAGAAACACAGCTCTCCAAACTTGAGAATCAATTCAGACAACAGCAAGTTGATATGAACAACAAGGTTGATAACCTGTTAAAGGTTATCAATGATCGCATTGCTGGCAGGTCAACTTGTGAGTTGGCACAGTTAATGAGATCAAATCTGTTACGGTGACTCACCAAAACCCCCTCCTGTAAAAATCAAGCACCCTAGTAACTCTTCAAATACATATCACAAAAGGGAAAAAAAAACAGGAGATACTCATACCCCTTCGAAACCTCTCCACTTCGTGAACACCATTACAACAATACCTGTTCCTAAACCAAATCTGGACCAACAATCAACCGAGAACGTGGACAATGAAATGGAGGGTGAAGTTCCCGAAAAGAACCCCGAGGCCCCGGCGACTATCTAGACTCACCAAAAACTCGAGTACAAGAGAGGTGAGTGATGAGAGGGCTCGGAAGAGAAATCCGAAATAGCCTCATGGGCTCCCAGGACTGCTAGACCGCCCCCTGGTAGAGGAACTTGAGAGGGGCACAGCAAAGTTTGCCTATGGGATTCGGAGAGAGAATAGAGGATGGCGCTCCTAGGGTCTTTAAGATATCTTGCACCACTAGGAAAAAGTTTATAAAAGATGCCTACATAAACCCCAACTCTTCTATGAATGCAATATCCCTCTTCTCTATATAACGAAGCCTTCACCAAACAAGTCAAATATGAAGGGTCTAATATCATCGGGGTAATAAGAGGGTACCAATTGTGATAGAAAAGTTCCTCTTTCATATCGAGTTAACTGTAATTTAATAACATGAACTCTATCATCAGTCCATCCTTAACTGCCTTGTTCTAGGCAAACCATTCATAAAAGCAACGGGAGTGATACTCATGAGGATGATAGGAGTGCATTATTTACCGATGGTGTCAGGAAAGTGATTTTTCGGGATGGCTGTGAAGAAGTGTATGAGTATCGACCATCAGCATGTTGCAACACATGGGGGCTAACGGTAGAAGGCCTGGCCGCAATTAAGCAACAGTGATCCGAATAATCTCAAAATACCTTGCATGATTGGTCACAAGCATTTTTATAATGTTTACATTGACACATGTTTGCCCAAAAATGTGATGTCCCTGTTTCATTATAACAATATTTGCAGATGGGGGATGATTCATAAAGGGAAGGACGACATTGGCATAGATGATGGTGTACAGGTGTTTGTAGGAAACATGACATTCACTATGAGCTTCGCAATCGTCGATAATATCGAAAAGTACATCGATCCCGGGTTATCACAAGTTGTTTTTTGGGGCACCTTTTTGCAAGGCCACAAGCTTGGTTGTGGACGAGCTTCAATCGGATCATGACTTTCACCGATGGGATTAGGGAAATCTCATACCAAACGCCTTACAAGATGAGAGAATTCAAGGAGATTGATTATGAGGGCTCGATGGGTTAAGTTCCCAACTCGTGTTATGTGATGATGATGTGAGAAGGGGATGTAAGGAAAACTTTTGACCTGTCAAGTGGATTCTTTAAGCATGATAAGGAGCTTAGTTCTAAATACCAGAAAAATCCTTTGATCTCGAGGACCCGAAATACCTTCACTATGAAAGTGATTCTGATAGAGAATCAAAGGAGAATGGCCTAGGAACCGTGACCGATGATGGATCACGTAATGAACGGGGACTTTGAGTCTAGCTACAAGACTCGTTAATAAAGAAAAGCGCTTCTTGGGAGGCAACCCAAGCTTTATTTGCTTTGTGTGTTTATTTTTTGTTTGCTTGATTTTATTTTTTCCGTATGTTGTTTAATTTTTATTATTATTGATTCATGTTCAAAATTAATTGTGAAAATGCTTTATTTTGTTTTTAACTTCGTCTTAACTACATATAAAGGTATTTTGCAAAAGATAAGTGTAAGGGAAATCTAAATCGGTTTATTAGAACACAAATGAACATGAATCGTAAAATAATAAATGAACATACATATTAGTATTTGTTTGAGTCAAATGCTTGTATCGAGTCATAATGATGTTTTGCAGGAATTCCAGGAAGTAAGGTAAAGGTTTTTCCAGAAATTTTCCGAAAACTTAAAATGAAAATTTTGTCAGGTTATTCTGACGGCGTCAGGTTTAAACCTGACGGCGTCAGTTTAATTTTCAGAAATTTTTGAAAGTTTTGTTTTAAAAAAGTTTTTATTAAATCTCCAACTTATAATCTCCAGGAATCTGCAAAATTATCATTCCACAAGCATTATATCCTTATATATAGAATTTATCCCGCCGATGTTATGCAGGTTTTCGTGTTTGTTTTCTCAGGTTTAACAGGTTATTTTGGACAAGGAAAATGTTTGGAATCAAGCTTATGGCGATGCATTAGTCATGGAGCTTCAACATTACTTTGGAAGAAGATTTAACCTGTTACTTCATTATCCACCGAGCGAATCAGGGGAGTATTTGATTTCATTCTTTTACTTTATCATTTTTACATTTGTTATTTGAACATTGGGGACAATGTTCATCTTAAGTGTAAGGGGGGTAAAATACGATATTTAGAGAATGCTATTACGCTTGATTTTTGTTTGTTTAATGGTAGATGTGTAATAAAACTGAGAAAATACCTGTTAGGGTAATTTTAGTGCCAAATTTAAAATTTTTTACAACATATAGGAGTGAAACTTTGTCTTAATGAGCGTCTCACGGATAGGAGTTATATGACTAGCACAAAAACCGTACCACTAAAAAATTTTCCACCCCCAAATATGTGAGGTTCGCCCCTAGAATTGGTAGGAAAAGCATTTTGCTATGATGTGTGTACCGGTAGCACTTAGATTCTAGAACTTGCGTTAGGACCATTCCAAGGCCACAAGTGAGACTACATTCGTGTAGTTAGATTTACTACATGATAAGAGGCATTAGGATTAACCCATTGTTTTACACCTGTGTTTTTGTTATAATTACTTTGGCTACATTGGTCAAGTAATTCTCCCACACCCTTTGCGTTGTACTCATTTTTAGTACACGATACCCCTAGTACACCCCTCAGAGCCTATCTTTTCGTTTCGACCTTTAAGCATTTTACTTAAAGGAAGAATTTGTTTACACCCCACTAAAATGTACACCCAAATCGCCTTAGCCTACCTTGTATGCACTCATTTTTAGTGCATTATTGTGACAACATTTGTTTAAACCCAAGTTAATTATCTAGTTGATTACATGGTTGCTAAGTCGAGTCATATCCTTGTACATATTGTTTTGGGACGATTGGGACTCATGGGTAAAGTACTAGTGTAATGGAGTAATGGGGAAGAACATCATTTATTACCCCCATATGTGCTAAATATTTTAAAAAGTACTCCAAGTTTTTCAATTATCTTAATTCGAGTCATTAGAATAGTTATTTGTAAAGTTATGTAAAAGTCCAAGTGTAAGGGGGATGCAATGCCCCTATGATGTATTATTTTGGATGGTAGGGCAAAAGTGTATGTCAAAAAAAAAAAAAAAAAAAAAAAAAAAAAAAAAATCGAAAAATTCAAGAAAAATACAAAAAAAAAATGAGAAAAAGAAAAATAGAAAAAAAATACGGACTACCATCCCGTTTCATTTTATGTTTATTTTATGTTTTTGTTATTTTATATTTTAGCTTAAGATTGAGTTGAGTCTTGGCTTAGCAACATTGTATAGTACATGTAATTGATCAAGATCTTTAACTCGCCACCAGTAAAATATCCTTTATCCAACAAAACCGTGTTTTCCTTTTCCCTACACCTAACGTTATAACCCATTTAAAAGCCCTCTTTGATAGTTTATCTTAGGTGCTTACGCCTAGTGGAGGAGGTTTTCGATCCTTTCCCAAGCCTATGGTAATCTATTTGCTATGACAGGTAGTGAGAGATATTATCCGTTTTCATTTATGAGATTTATTTTGATGACACTTGAGAGATGTGAGTATCTAAACACTACTTGTGAGGTGCTAGTTTATAATCTCCGTGCTTATTATGATTGAAGTGGAACGATTATTTGTTGTAATTACTTTTATGTTTGCATTAAATGACCCCTAACATGTATTTTGATTAGAATAAAAGCGCATTTGCTTGAGGACAAGCAAATCTCAAGTGTAAGGGTATTTGATGAAGCGAAAAGTGTACCGCTTTTAAGGGGTCATTTAAGCCCTAAATCGTATTTATTTGATCAAATATTGCCCTAAATCGTTCCTTTTGTCATTTTAGGTACTTTTGAGGAGAAATCTGGAAAAGGAGGCATTTTGGACGTTTTTGGAGCATAAAAGTGAAGAAAACGACAAAGTCTAAAAAATCGGCTAAAAGTTACCTTTGACGGCGTCAGATTTTACTCTGGACGGCGTCATGGCTTGGCAAGAAAAGGTGGATGTGAAATTTACTCATGATAAGCCAGTGAAAATAGCATGTGAATTCTGACGGCGTCACGCTTTAACCTGATCAAGGGCGTCACGGCTTAAATCAAAGAGGGACGGTCACGTTCAAGGTCTGACGGCGTCAAGCCTTGATAAGCCAGAACGGATTTTGGAGAGCTAAAGAGGGACGGCGTCAAGAAGGTCACCCGAGAACCCTAGAAGCGGCGAGGTGACGGCGTCACACTCCATAAGGTGACGCCGTCAGATGTAAAAATCTATATATAGTTTTGCAATTCTTTGTCATTAGTGGAGAGCTTAGTGTGGAATTTTTGGGAGAAAACCCTAAGACGATTTTAGCATCTTTTTCAAGGCTTTTTGCCTTGAGATCTTCCATGTTACATTGAAAGATAAGTTATCAATTAATCATTCAATATGTCTATGTGTTGTTTGATTCTATCTTGTTCTTGTCTTTTGTTTAACATGTTAGGCTAGATTTATCTTGTGTTTGCTTAGATCTAATGAAACCTAGCTATTGATTATTGGTTATTAGTGTGTTATTAGTTGTATTGGATGATTGTTTATCTATATTAGGCTTAAGAAAACTGGCTAACTTCCTATTCGGTAACTTGCTTGAACGTCTTAAGAAACATGAACCAAATGCGTACTAAAGGTTTTTATGGTTGTATTTAAAGCACAAGCGAATTCTAGTGATCCCATGTTAGGAGCTTCCTAGCCGGCTCGACATAGGAGTGAAGTAGGGCTTGTAGAGTTGGGGAAGTACGTACGCCACCCCACGATTGGTATTAAGGAATACACCCGTCATCCACGCAACTAATACACACTAATCAACCGGTAAAAGATAGTTAGGGAGTAAGGAAATCTAAGTGAACACATTTCTCTACACTTAAGTTTTCACCAACATTTTACTTTCAGTTATTTTATTTTATTTGCATTTGTAGTTATTTGGGTTAGTTGACTAGCAACTAATTCCGCCCACTCTTTCAAACCCGAGATTTTACTTGCTTTCATAAAAAATATAAAAACATAAAAAAGAATCTTCCTCAACCCTTAGACCTATTAGAGTAGTCTTTCATACCTAACGAACACTATTCCCTGTGGAGAACGATCAATCCCCCGTACTTACCACTACACTATACTACATCGGTCAGGTACACTGCCTGGTGGGGTTGTAAGCCTCTTGAGATCCCTCGAGAGGTAAAACCTGTTGTAAGGTTGCAAAACCACGCATCAATAGACTTTGTTTCAGAAGTCTCATTCTTCAGGCACTTAATTCGGTAGCCATTTCCTTCTGGTGGGTGGTGAGTTCAGTTACTTGGGTGGTGTAGTGGTTGACCAGCGCATTATGTGTTGTTGAGAGCTGCTCAAAGGCTGAGGAGATTCTGATCAGGTGCTCCTTGGATGCATTAACAGCCTGATAAATGGACTCTTGCTGGGTCCTTAAACCTTGAAGATCTACCCCCTAAAGGAGCTTTAGAAGCTCAGTAATGCTGGTGGAGGTGTTAGCCTGAGAGGCCAAGTATGCATCCAATCTGGTGACAAAAGTGGGATCATCTGCAAGATGTTCTTGTACTGATTCTATAGCCTTGAGGATGTTGGACAGTTCCTGATGCTGTCCAGTGGCTATGTCATCTATAGATTTGTTCAGGTCGCCAAGTTGTTTATCAGTGAGGGTGGCGGCCTGAAGAATCTTTGCCTGAGATTCTTCCACTGAAGCCCTGAAGTCAGCATAGGAGGATGCCACTTCAGTGTGCTTATCCCATAGCTCATCCGCAACAGAGTTGTAAAGACCTTCGTTGGCTTTGCGAAGGACTTTTGCCATTTGTCTTTCAGAAGCCGGATGAGCATCGTCATACTTTTGCAACCACTTAGGAGTGGTTAAAGCACCTGATGATGATGATGAGGTTGATTGAGAACTGGGTGGTTGATCCTCAGGATGAGGTGAGGAATGTTGTTTCTCAGAGGGCTGAGGAGGGCTTACTTGTGTTTCCATTTCCTCCTCAGCATCAGGGATCTCATCATCACCAAAATCAATCTCCTCCTCTGACTCATCAGCCAACAAATTTTTATAGTCAGCCAGAGAAGGAGCCTTCAGTAAATCCGGCTCCCCCTCAGAAGAGGGCTCACCTTCGTTGTGGCCAGGTCCTGATTCTTTTGTCATAATAACTGGTGGGGTTTGACCAGCCTGACTAGTCATAATAACTGGGGGGTTTGCCCAGCCTGACTTTTAGGATCAGTTCCTGAGAGAACAAAAATGCCTGAGGTGGGTTTGGGTTCCGTATCGGCGGGTGGTTTAAATCCCTCCGAGTCTTTGTCCCCCTGAGCGCCTTCATCCACTGACGGGTGTTTTTTAGTGGAATCATGAGGCACTCCTTGTGAAGATGTATGGACCCCCTTCCCATCAGGATTGGTCTGTCCTTTTGGGGATTTAGGGTCCTGAACTCCCTGAGACCCTGAGTGTGATTGCTCAGGGACGTTAGCAGGATGTGAGTGGGTATGGGTCCCCGTCTCAGTGGAGTAGTACTGCTCCACCGAGGATATAGAACCCTGAACTCCCTCAGGCTCTGATTGTGATTTATCAGTGCCTTCATAAGGATGTGAGTGGGTGGATGCTCCTGACCCTTCTGACTTGTTTTTGTCAGTAGGGACATTAGGAAAGGGTTTGCCCGAGGATACTGAGGATGATTGCTCAGCACCCTCCAGTGGCGTTTGTTTTGTGGCCAATGTGGTCTCTTGTATGGGAGTCTGAGAGGTCAAGGTCACAACAACTTTCTTGGTGCCTGAGGCAACAGTCTCAGTGACGAGTGGTTTAGGTCTAACCACCTTACTGGATTGTCCCCCTTTCCTTTTCTTCTTCTTCACCTTCTTGGTTGGTGAAGGAACTGGTGAGCATACATTTTCACCCTGAATCACCATTAACATGTAGGTGGTCAGGGCGACCGGTTGTACCTCAGTAATGTCACTACTAAAGTTGGTCTTATGCAAGATGTCAGGTTTTGTACCTTCATCGTCAGACCTTAAGTAGTCAGAACCAAGAAGATCCTGAAGCACACAGGAAATGAACCTAGGATAAGACATGGTCTTTGCCTATGTTTCCCTGAGAGCTTTGACACGAGGTCTCGGAAGATTATTCCTCCGATATCTATTTTTCTACCCTCCAAGAGACTGAACATCATCAATTGTTGTGATGAGTTCAACTGCACAGTGGAGGATTTGTTTCCTCTGAGTACCTGAATGATGAATGTCATCATAAGTCTCCAGACAGGGTGAAACCATGTCTTCACTATTGGAGCCTTTGCCAACAAGGCTTCAGGAGACTCGCCAGGATGCCTAACATCATGAGGCCCTAGGAAAAGCATTTCAGCTTTTATTTCCTGATCAGTAGGGTTAGCCTCAAAGTTCTCAACAAAGTTAAGACCAGTGGCCATGATGAAGGTCTTGTAGTTCAGGGAGAGAGTCCTAGTCCCATTCATCACAGTGAAAGTGATGATAGACTCTTTGGTGTCCTTAGGGCTAGTAGCCGTTGCGGTACACCAAAACTCCCTGAGATAGTCATTATAGATGACTTCTGGGGTGGTTGTAAAAGCTGTGGCAAGGAAGCAGTTTTGTAAATACTTAACTACATCCTTGTAACCCGCATATTGCTGCGGGTAATGGAAATTTCCAACCACATTGTTTTTGGTCAGGTCCACGCCCTCCATTGTGAAGCTCACATTTGGGGCGGTGGTAATAGCATTAGAGGAAGCCATTTTATGATCGGGTTTAGGTCGGAAAATGGTCGGTATTTCTTAATGCTAAGAACACACACACAATTTGTTTGAGAAATAAAAAGGGCAGAGTTTGCTTATAAATTTCTAAAAACGTGTGTGTGTATTCTTTTGGATGGGTATTTATAGGATAGTGGAGATGGGGGTATTTTTGGCATTTGAGTGATCTTATTTAATCAAAATATAATTTTTTGAAGTTATTTTGAATAAAATGTTTGAGATCCGCATTAAATGCCACCACTCCACTTTTCCTCTTTTTTCTCAATTGGCAGAGTGAACAGTTGAGCAGTTTCTGCAAAAGGAGAAGTTGCAGAGTTTCCATCATCACACAGTGTATTGTGTGAGAGAGGGCATTGAATGCCAAGTTGGGAAGTGGGGGCCCATTAGGTGTATGCCAGAAAGGCAAAAAGAACAAATATTCTTGAATTAAATATGAGTTCAGTTACCAACCTCGGACATTTACTAACTAGATACTTAAAGCATTTAAGTCAGTATTTAATGTCTCTTTTCAGGGCCCTGAATGACTTTTCATTCAGTGATTGTATTTCAGGGACTTAGGACTAGTCACTGATGATTCAGGAATATGAAAAAAAATCCTGAGCAAAAAGGATTCATGAACTTGGGTTTAGTTCATGAACCCTAAAGATTTCAGGAACTTGGGTTTAGTTTCTGAGGTTGAGGATTCAGTGAATTAATTCACTGACGAACACATTGAGTCAGGGACCTGAGATCTTAAGTATTTACACTTCAGTTGGTAGGAATCAATCAGTGGACTGATTCTCTATATCCAACATTCCTAATTCAGCTTTCAGTCTTGTGAAAGTTGGTTCATCCAAAGGTTTGGTGAAGATATCAGCCAACTGATATTTAGTAGGAATGAAGTGTAATTCAATGTCACCATTCATGACATGGTCCCTCATGAAGTGATATCTGATATCAATGTGTTTTGTTCTCTGATGAAGAACAGGGTTGTTTGAGATTGCAATTGCACTTGTGTTATCACAAAAGATGGGTACCATCTTGTACTGAATTCCATAGTCACTGAGTTGACTTTTCATCCATAGTACATTTGCACAACAACTAGATGCTGCAACATATTCAGCCTCAGCTGAGGACAAGGCAACTGATTGTTGCTTCTTGGCACTCCAACAGACTAATTTCCCACCAAGTATTTGGCAAGAGCCTGAGGTGCTTTTTCTGTCCATGTTGCATCCAGCATAGTCAGAGTCTGAGTATCCTTTGAGATCAAGTCCTGAGCACTTTGGATAGTATAATCCAAGGTTAGGAGTGCCCTTTAGGTACCTGAATATCCTTTTCACAGCAGTGACATGAGATTCTCTTGGGTCAGATTGATATCTGGCACATAGACATACTGAGAATTGGATATCAGGCCTTGATGCAAGAAGATACATCAGTGATCCTATCATTCCTCTAAAGAGAGTTTGATTTACTGGTTTACCAGTTAGATCAGGACCAAGGTTGTTTGGGGGAACCATGGGAGTTTTGACTGAGGCACAGTCACTGAGATCATACTTCTTCAGTAGATTCTTTACATACTTCTCTTGACTGATAGTGGTTCCTCTATCAGTCTGCTTGATCTGAAGACCAAAAAAGTATGCCAGTTCTCCCATCATGCTCATTTCAAACTTCTTTGCCATTAGTTTTTCAAATTGTTTGCAAAGTTTGAAACTTGTTGAGCCAAAGATGATGTCATCAACATACACTTGTACTAGTATGACATCATTATTTGTTTTATAGATAAACAATGTGTTGTCTATCTTGCCTCTGACAAATTTTTTTTGGATTAAGAAGGCTGAGAGAGTCTCATACCATGCCCTGGGAGCTTGCTTCAGTCCATAAAGAGCTTTGTTAAGCTTATAGACATGATCAGGAGACTCATGGCTTTCAAATCCAGGAGGTTGCTCAACATAAACTTCTTCTTTCAGTGAACCATTTAAGAATGCACTTTTAACATCCATTTGGTACACCTTGAAGTTCATGTATGTAGCAAAAGCAAGGAAGATCCTGATGGCTTCCATCCTTGCTACTGGTGCAAATGTTTCCTCATAGTCAATGCCTTCTTGTTGATTATAGCCTTTGGCTACAAGTCTGGCTTTGTTTTTAATGACTATGCCATTTTCATCAGTTTTGTTTTTGAATACCCACTTCATGCCAATGACTGAGACATTCTCAGGACATTTGACCAAGGTCATTACCTTGTTTCTGTCAAATTGTTCCAGTTCATCATGCATGGCCTGAACCCAACTTGGATGTTTAAGTGCTTCTTTAACACTTTTGGGTTCAATTGTGGAAATGAAGTCCACAAATAGGCATTCATTGGATGAGGCTGCTCTTAGACTAGCAGCCATGCTTTTGGTGAGCATGCCTTCAGTAGGCTCTCCAATAATATTGACAAGTTTAATGTCCTGAGACCTAGTCCAACTTTCTTGAGGTCCTGGATACTGATTTGAACTTGTGGAGGCCTGATTGGGTAGAGGGTTTGGTTCTGGAGTAGACACATGATCATTGATTGGATCTTGAGTGTTTATCAGATCACTGAGATTGTTTGGATCTTGAGTATTTTGAACAGGCTGATTGATATCATCAGTGTGTGTATGTGACTCAATAAACTCAGTGATGGTTGGGTTAGGTAGGTTGTGGGGGATTATGTAATAGGAGAGATTAGCATCATCTTGATACTGAGTAGAAGGATTGTTTTCAGACAGATATTCATCAGGAGGATATCTTGAAGAATTATCAATTCCTATCTCTTCTACTGAGGCAGTTGAGAACCTGATAGCATCAGTGCTCTCATCAAAGGTAACATGAAATGTTTCCTCAGTCTGCTGTCTCCTTGTGTTGAACACTTTGAAGGCTTTTGAGACAAGTGAGTATCCCAGGAAGTATCCATCATCATCTTTTGCATCAAATTTCCCTAGGTGATCCTTGTGATTATGAATAAACACAGGACACCCAAAGACATGAAAGCAGCTGATGTCAGGGATTCTTCCTTTGAATAACTCATATGGGGTTTTCCCATGTCTCTTGACAATTATGGATCTGTTTTGTGTATAACAGGCAGTTTTGACTGCATCAGTCCAAAAATGGTTGGAAAGGACTGATCCACATAGCATTGTCCTAGCAGCTTCAATGAGTGTTCTGTTTTTTCTTTCAGCAACACCATTTTGTTCAGGTGTGTATGGAGAGGAAATTTTTTGGGAAATACCTTTCTCATCACAGAAACATTCAAGTTCATTATTTTTGAACTCAGTCCCATTGTCAGTTCTAATTTGTTTGACCTTAATGTCATTTTGATTTTCAATGTTCCTGACAAAGGACATGATTGTTTCAGCTTCCTGACTCTTTTTGATCAGGAAGAATACCCAGGTGTATCTAGAGTATTCATCCACTATGACCAGAGTATACTTCTCATGGTTAATAGACCTTGGACTGACAGGTCCAAATAGATCCATATGGAGAAGATGTAGGCAGTTCCTGATGGAAAAGTTGGTTTTGGTTTTAAAGGATGCTCTGTGATGTTTACCTTTTTCACAAGCTGAGCATGGTTTATCCTTAGAAAACACAAGAGATGGTAAGCCAAGGACTTTGTTTTGTTTTACAAGATTGTTAATGTTCTTAAAGTTCAGGTGGGTAAGTCTCTTATGCCAAAGCCAGTTGAGTGTATCAGTGGCTTTAGCAAAGAGACAAGTTCCATCCTGAGTTAGACTGGACATGTCTAATACATAAACATCTTGTCTTCTTGGTGCAATGAGGACAATTTCCTTATTTGCATTGAAGATGGTTCCTTGCTTATCATCAAACTGAACTATGTATTTTGCATCACATAGTTGACTGACACTGATCAGATTATACTTAAGACCATTTACATATGCTATCCTAGTAAAGACAATACCATTGCAGTTTACTGAACCATAACCTTCAGTGAGACATGATGAATTATCAGCAAATATCACTTTGGGTCCTGGTTCTTCCACATATTTGTGCAGACACTCCTTAACACCAGTCATGCTCCTTGAACATCCACTGTCTAGATGCCAAACAGGATCCCTGGCATGCTTCTGCACAAATAGTAAACTAGGTCAGTTCTTTCTAGGACTCCATTTCATGGAGGGTTTGGTATTGTAGGTCTTTATGAAAGTATTAATTGATTCATGGTCAGAGGTTGAGTGGACTGAGCTACCACATGTTTTGCATTTGGTTGCAGGGGTAGCCTCAGTAGTCTGAGAGGATTGTTTCATTCCTCTTCTTGACTGAATGACCTTCTCTTTTCCTGAGGATTTCTGAGTGGAACTTCCACTAGATTCACAATGTTTGTCATATTGACAATCCTCAGGGTGGTGGTCATTGAATCCACACAAAGGGCAGGGTGGAAAAGGCTTGGCCTTTTGCTTCTGTTTCTGCTTAGAATCAGAAGGGTAGTTCAGGCACTGAGCCTTAAGTCCTGAAAAGTTTGACATGACTGAGCATTGTTTATGATCAGAGGTCCTGTGATCTTCCTTTTTGCAAATCATGCAATAAAGGACTCTATAGCAATCATCAGTGAGATGATTTGTATAGTTGCATAGCTCACATCTTTTCAGGGGTTTTGTGGGTTTGGGTTTGGTCTTTGAGGAAGTTGGTTTTTGTTCCTTCTTGGATTGAGAAGATTTCTCAGAAGATGCAATCTTCTCTCCTAGCTTCCTGACCATTTCAGCCAACTGATCAAATTTTGAGTCAGGGCTTTGGGTTGTTACTTCAGAAGGGACTGAAGTTGATGAGTCATCAGTATTTACTGAGACATCAAGGTTTGCTTTCTTCAGGATGGTTGTTCCCCTTCCTGATCTCTCCTTTGGAGAGTGTGGTGAGAAGACCATAGGTGGGAGGCCTAAGTTAGGTGTAGCACCCTGAAGGGTATTCAGTGGAGGAAGTGGAGGGTATGATTCTGATTTAGACTCATCCAAGGACTCAGTGAGTGGTTCAGTGAGTTCAAGCTTACTGAGTTTTTCAGTGAGTCCAAGCATATTTTTCAAAGCCTGACTTTCAGGAAGCAAGATCTTTCTAGTCTCAAAGTTTGGTAACTTACAGACTGGGTTGTCCCTGACAATCCAGTCATTTGACTTGGGAAGTAATTCTTGCTCAAAAGATATGCCAGCTAGAACAAAGTTTATTTCATTTTGACACACAGTAGGATAAACCATAAGAGGGTCAATACCAATGGTTTTCTGAGAGATTAATCCCACAGTGTCAAAAACCTTAGGGTTCTTCTTGGTCCAACTTTGAATGATAGCCTTTTCTTTGTTAAGTTCAGTTTGAAGGACTTGGTTTTGTTTCAAAATCTCAGTGTTCTGAATTTGTAGAGTTATTGTTTCTAGTTTGGCTTGCTTAAGTACAAGCAGTTCATCTCTACATTTGTTCAATTCTGACACAATATTGTTATATTTTGAAAGCAAGTTAAGCCTTTGTTCTTCAACAAACTTTAAATCAACACAAATATAATTCATGTAAGACTGCCAATCAGAATCATCATCCATAGAAAGTAAAGTATTTACCTTCTTCATGGTGATGTTGACCCACTCTCCATTTCTAGCATGGCCTTTTCCCACAGCCACCTGATCCTCTTCTGAAAGAGCCATCAGTGCACTAACTCTTATTTCCTCATCTGAGGAAACCTCTTCATCATCCCAATCATATGCTTCAGCTATTAAAACCTTGTTCTTTGTCTGAATAGGTTTAGATGTTTGAGCAGCCTGAGACAATATGGGGTTAGTTTCAAGAAGTGCAAGTTTAGCTTTGATATTCCTATATTTTGTTTCAAAATCCTTTTGACCCTTGTTTTGGAATTGTTGGGTGGACTGAAACATTTTAGGTTGAAACTTGCTAGTTCCTGAAAATTTGTAAGAGGGTTCTGAGATAGTTTTAGAATAACAGTCCCTAGCAAAATGACCCTTTTTACCACATTTAAAGCATTCAGTGGTCTCATTTGCTTTTGATTTTGTAAAGTTGGACTGATTTCTTTTGATGAAACGTTTTGAACTAGCAAGGAGTGCCCTTTCTTGGAATTCCAAGTTTAGGTCATTCAGGTATTCCTCATCAGTCCTTTCATCAATTTCTTCTTCAGAATCCTCTTGAATATCCTGCACAACACCATTAGAATAGAAAGCAGTTGATATGGGTGTGGAGGTTAAGGCCTTTTTGGACTCAAAAGCTTTTGAGTTAGGGTATCTCCTTGAGATCAAGTTGTCTTCATAGACAAACTTCCCATAAATTTCAGGGAGCTCAAGGGTCTGAATGTGGTTAGCATTCCTGATGCGTGGTTTTGTAACCTTACAACAGGTTTTACCTCTCGAGGGATCTCAAGAGGCTTACAACCCCACCAGGCAGTGTACCTGACCGATGTAGTATAGTGTAGTGGTAAGTACGGGGGATTGATCGTTCTCCACAGGGAATAGTGTTCGTTAGGTGTGAAAGGCTACTCTAATTAGGTCTAAGGGTTGAGGAAGATTCTTTTTATGTTTTTATAGTTTTTATGAAAGCAAGTAAAATCTCGGTTTTGAAGGAGTGGGCGGAATTAGTTGCTAGTCAACTAACCCAAATTACTACGAATGCAATAAAATAAATAACTGAAAATAAAATGTGGTGAGAAACTTATGTGTAGAGAAATGTGTTTACTTAGATTTCCTTACTCCCTAACTATCTTTTACCGGTTAATTAGTGTGTATTAGTCGCGTGGATGACGGGTGTATTCCTTAATACCATTCGTGGGGTGGCGTACTTACTTCCCCAACTCTACAAGCTCCTACTTCACTCCTATGTCGAGCCGGCTAGGAAGCTCCTAACATGGGATCACTAGAATTCGCTTGTGCATTAAATACAACCATAAAAACCTTTAGTACGCGTTTGGTTCATGTTTCTTAAGACGTTCAAGCAAGTTACCGAATAGGAAGTTAGCCAGTTTTCTTAAGCCTAACATAGATAAACAATCATCCAATACAACTAATAACACACTAACAACCAATAATCAATAGCTAGGTTTCATTAGATCTAAGCAAACACAAGATAAATTTAGCCTAACATGTTAAACAAAAGACAAGAATAAGATAGAATCAAACAACACATAGACATATTGAATGATTAATTGATAACTTATCTTTCAATGAAACATGGAAGATCTCAAGGCAAAAAGCCCTGAAAAAGTAGCTAAAATCGTCTTAGGGTTTTATCCCAAAATTCCACACACTAAGCTCTCCCTAATGACAAAAAATTAGAAAACTATATATAGATTTTTGGATCTGACGGCGTCACCTTATGGAGTGTGACGCCGTCACCTCGCCGCTTTTAGGGTTCCCGGATGACCTTCTTGACGCCGTCCCTCTTTAGCTCTTCAAAAATCCATTCTGGCTTATCAAGGCTTGACGCCGTCGAACCTTGAACTTGACGCCGTCCCCTTATGATTTAAGCCGTGACGCCCTTGATCAAGTTAAAGCGTGACGCCGTCAGAATTCACATGCTATTTTCACTGGCCCGTCATGAGTAAATTTCACGTCCAACTTTTCTTGCCAAGGCATGACGCCGTCCAGTATAAATTGTGACGCCGTCAAGAGTAACTTCTAGCCGATTTTTGAGACTTTGCCGTTTTCTTCACTTTTATGCTCCAAAAACGTCCAAAATGCCTCCTTTTCCAGGTTTCTCCTCAAAAGTACCTAAAATGACAAAAGGAACGATTTAGGGCAATATTTGATCAAATAAATACGATTTAGGGCTTAAATGACCCCTTAAAAGCGGTACACTTTTCGCTTCATCAAATACCCTTACACTTGAGATTTGCTTGTCCTCAAGCAAATGCGTTTTTATTCTAATCAAAATACAAGTTAGGGGTCATTTAATGCAAACATAAAAGTAATTACAACAAATATTCGTTCCACTTTAATCATAATAAGCACGGAGATTACAAACTAGCACCTCACAAGTAGTGTTTAGATACTCACATCTCTCAAGTGTCATCAAAATAAATCTCATAAATGAAAACGGATAATATCTCTCACTACCTGTCATAGCAAATAGATTACCATAGGCTTGGGAAAGGATCGAAAACCTCCTCCACTAGGCGTAAGCACCAAAGATAAACTATCAAAGAGGGCTTTTAAATGGGTTATAACGTTAGGTGTAGGGAAAAGGAAAACACGGTTTTGTTGGATAAAGGATATTTTACTGGTGGCTAGTTAAAGATCTTGATCAATTACATGTACTATACAATGTTGCTAAGCCAAGACTAGACTCGATCTTAAGCTAGAAACGAAATAACAAAATAACAAAAATATAAAACAAACATAAAATGAAACGGGATGGTAGTCCGTATGTTTTTTCTATTTTTCATTTTCTCATTTTTTTGTGTTTTTCTTGATTTTTTTTTTTTTTTTTTTTTTTTTTTTTTTTTTTTTTTTTTTTTGACATACACTTTTACCCTACCATCCAAAATAATACATCATAGGGGCATTGCATCCCCCTTACACTTGAATTTTTACATAACTTTACAAATACTAATCTAATGACTCGAATTAAGATAATTGAAAAACTTGGAGTACTTTTAAAACATTTAGCACATATGGGGGTAATAAATGATGTTCTTCCCCACTACTCCATTACACTAGTACTTTACCCATGAGTCCCAATCGTCCCAAAACAATATGTACAAGGATATGACTCGACTTAGCAACCATGTAATCAATTAGATAATTAACTTGGGTTTAAACAAATGTTGTAACAATAATGCACTAAAAAATGAGTGCATACAAGGTAGGCTAAGGCGATTTGGGTGTACATTTAAGTGGGGTGTAACAAATTCTTCCTTTAAGTAAAATGCTTAAAGGTTGAAACGAAAAGATAGGCTCTGAGGGGTGTACTAGGGGTATCGTGTACTAAAAATGAGTACAACGCAAAGGGTGTGGGAGAATTACTTGACCAATGTAGCCAATGTAATTATAACAAAAACACAGGTGTAAAACAATGGGTTAATCCTAATGCCTCTTATCATGTAGTAAATCTAACTACACGAATGTAGTCTCACTTGTGGCCTTGGAATGGTCCTAACGCAAGTTCTAGAATCTAAGTGCTACCGGTACACACATCATAGCATAAATGCTTTTCTTACCAATTCTAGGGGCGAACCTCACATATTTGGGGTGGAAAAATTTTTTAGTGGTACGGCTTTTGTGCTAGTCATATAACTCCTATCCGTGAGACGCTCATTAAGATCAAAGTTTCACTCCTATATGTTGTAAAAAATTTTAAATTTGGCACTAAAATTGCCTTAACAAGTATTTCTCTCAGTTTTATTACACATCTACTATTAAACAAACAAAAATCAAGCGCAATGGCATTCTCTAAAATCGTACTTTTACCCCCCCTTACACTTAAGATGAACATTGTCCCCAATGTTCAAATAACAAGATGTAAAAGCAAAAAGTAAAAGAATGAAATCAAATACTCCCCTGATTCGCTCGGTGGATAATGAAATTACACGGTTAAATCTTCCTCCAAAGAGAATGTTGAAACTCCATGACTAATGCATCGCCATAAGCTTGATTCCATAAACATCTCCTTGTCCAAAATAACCTGTTAAACCTGAGAAAACAAACACGAAAACCTGCATAACATCGGCGGGAAAAAATCTATATATAAGGATATAATGCTTGTGGAATGATAACTTTGCAGATTCCTGGAGATTATAAGTTGGAGATTTTAATAAAAACTTTTTATGAAAACAAAACTTTCAAAAATTTCTGGAAATTAAATCTGACGCCGTCAGGTTATAAACCCTGACGCCGTCAGAAATGATCTGACAAAAATTCTCATTTTAAGTTTCCGGAAAATTTCTGGAAAAACCTTTACCTTACTTCCTGGAAATCCTGCAAAACATCATTATGACTCGATACAAGCATTTGACTCAAACAAATACTAATATGTATGTTCATTTATTATTATTATGATTCATGTTCATTTGTGTTCTCATAAACCGATTTAGATTTCCCTTACACTTATCTTTTGCAAAATACCTTTATATGTAGTTAAGACGAAGTTAAAAACAAGATAAAACATTTTCACAATTTAGTTTTGAACATGAATCAATAAAAATAAAAATTAAACGTACATACGGAAATAAATAAAAACAAACAAACAAATAAATAAACACACAAAGCAAATAAAACTTTGCTTGGGTTGCCTCCCAAGAAGCGCTTGTTTTTGTTCGAGTCATGAGCCTGACTCTACCCTTATTTAACGGATAAAGGAGAGGTTTTTCCTACACTTAGGATTAAGTGCGGGTGATAGTAGCGATACACACCATCTCGCTGGAAGTATGCCGCGTGAGGAAAGAGTGGTGGATGAATTATATGCTCAAAGATGTGGGATCCAATCATCATAACCTTACTTAGTTCAATTGGGTCAATGGGTGAATTGAAGTTTTCTCCTAGAAAGGGATCATCTTCTATCAACTTCGAGAGATTCCTAGATGAGAATCCACTTTGACCTAATAAACCCGGTTTAAACCCATAATGTTTCTTGTGATCAATCATGAATGGGTGATGTAAGTATGTAAGGTCATGGTTCACTCCTATATTAGCTTCCACTCCACATGGCCTAGAGTCTACTACCTTAATCTTAACACTACCCGGACTACATGGTTTGATGGGTGGATCGGGACCTAATTCAATTCCTAAGTTCACATCTAAGGATGGAAGATTAGGTAACGGTTTTGGTTTAGGCTCTGGTTCATCAAAACTAGGAACTTCCATAGGACTAAAAGAAAGGTTGTGATCACTAAAAGCATTCAAACCTATTTCTTCTAGTTGTGTTTGGTCCAAGGGCTCTACCTCTATTGGGGTTCCTATAGTCTCCTCAACTTCTTCTGGGTAAGTCACGGGCGGTGTGTGTGCCTCAAATGATGGTAGGACTTGTGGAGTACTTGGTGGGCTTATGTGACTTACCTCATCATTCCTTGTGTCAAGATCACCTATATCCTCATCATGTGTTTTAGTAGAATTTAAACCTAACATTTTCCCTAATATCTCAAGTGCTTCTCTAGGCATCTCAACTTCTATATCCGAATCATAAGGATCATCCTTAATATTCTGACTACTATATTCAAATTGCCCAAAAGATTCATCATGTGTTTCTTGAGATTCATCGTCATCGATCATAAAACCTAGGTCTTTTTGATCAATGTGATCATGTTCGGCTAAATCCTCCATCACATCAAGGTCACCTATGTGTTTGTTTTGTACTATGGCATTACATGACAACCACTTAGGTATCTCAACACTAATGTATTCATCCCCAAACAAACTTGTTTCATGATCCAGGAAATTTATATTCAATTGACTTGTACTAACGTTTGTTGGGTTGTCTACCCTATAATAATATTGGGCACAATCTTCTATGGCATCCCATGCTTCTTCAGCACTTAATTCCCTAAAGTCCCCATTGGCAAAATCCTCAATGCGCATTTGGTCATTTTGGCCAACACGATAGTAAAAGGTTCGGGTTAGGGATGCTAAAGTGAAACTATGATGAGGGAATTTTCGGAGTAAATTTCTAAAACGAGTCCATGCATCATATATGGGTTCATCTCGATATTGTTTGAAATTCGAGATGTCAATAGGGTAGAATGGCCTTTGTGGTTGGTGGTATGGTGGATTCGCGTACTCCATAATGGTGAACGGAAGAGTCAATGGAAATTACGAACAAACACACAAAGAAAAAGATAGACTAAAGAAAACCTAGAAAAATAAAATAAAAATCTCACTAGAAAGGAATCTAGTGAGTAGACCTAATAGAAATAACAATTCAACCTAAACAATAACTATTCCCCGGCAGCGGCGCCAAAAACTTGATGCGTGGTTTTGTAACCTTACAACAGGTTTTACCTCTCGAGGGATCTCAAGAGGCTTACAACCCCACCAGGCAGTGTACCTGACCGATGTAGTATAGTGTAGTGGTAAGTACGGGGGATTGATCGTTCTCCACAGGGAATAGTGTTCGTTAGGTATGAAAGGCTACTCTAATTAGGTCTAAGGGTTGAGGAAGATTCTTTTTATGTTTTTATAGTTTTTATGAAAGCAAGTAAAATCTCGGGTTTGAAGGAGTGGGCGGAATTAGTTGCTAGTCAACTAACCCAAATTACTACGAATGCAATAAAATAAATAACTGAAAATAAAATGTGTTGAGAAACTTATGTGTAGAGAAATGTGTTTACTTAGATTTCCTTACTCCCTAACTATCTTTTACCGGTTAATTAGTGTGTATTAGTCGCGTGGATGACGGGTGTATTCCTTAATACCATTCGTGGGGTGGCGTACTTACTTCCCCAACTCTACAAGCTCCTACTTCACTCCTATGTCGAGCCGGCTAGGAAGCTCCTAACATGGGATCACTAGAATTCGCTTGTGCATTAAATACAACCATAAAAACCTTTAGTACACGTTAGGTTCATGTTTCTTAAGACGTTCAAGCAAGTTACCGAATAGGAAGTTAGCCAGTTTTCTTAAGCCTAACATAGATAAACAATCATCCAATACAACTAATAACACACTAACAACCAATAATCAATAGCTAGGTTTCATTAGATCTAAGCAAACACAAGATAAATTTAGCCTAACATGTTAAACAAAAGACAAGAATAAGATAGAATCAAACAACACATAGACATATTGAATGATTAATTGATAACTTATCTTTCAATGAAACATGGAAGATCTCAAGGCAAAAAGCCCTGAAAAAGTAGCTAAAATCGTCTTAGGGTTTTATCCCAAAGTTCCACACACTAAGCTCTCCCTAATGACAAAAAATTAGAAAACTATATATAGATTTTTGGATATGACGGCGTCACCTTATGGAGTGTGACGCCGTCACCTCGCCGCTTTTAGGGTTCTCGGATGACCTTCTTGACGCCGTCCCTCTTTAGCTCTTCAAAAATCCATTCTGGCTTATCAAGGCTTGACGCCGTCGAACCTTGAACTTGACGCCGTCCCCTTATGATTTAAGCCGTGACGCCCTTGATCAAGTTAAAGCGTGACGCCGTCAGAATTCACATGCTATTTTCACTGGCCCGTCATGAGTAAATTTCACGTCCAACTTTTCTTGCCAAGGCATGACGCCGTCCAGTATAAATTGTGACGCCGTCAAGAGTAACTTCTAGCCGATTTTTGAGACTTTGCCGTTTTCTTCACTTTTATGCTCCAAAAACGTCCAAAATGCCTCCTTTTCCAGATTTCTCCTCCAAAGTACCTAAAATGACAAAAGGAACGATTTAGGGCAATATTTGATCAAATAAATACGATTTAGGGCTTAAATGACCCCTTAAAAGCGGTACACTTTTCGCTTCATCACGGGTCTGAATGTGGTTAGCATTCCTCAGGCCTTGTGAGAAGTTGAGCCACTTCTCAGGGAGACTGTTGACAAAGCCAACATTTGTCTCATGTTTGGTCAGTACAACACCATCATTTGATAATTCATTTATCAAAGTCTTGTATCTGGTGTAGGTCTGTGAGAGACTTTCAGAGTCTTTTGCTCTGAAAGTATTATACTCAAGTTTAAGGTCCATGACCCTATTTTCCTTGGTATCTGAGGGACCCTCAAAGCTGTTTACCAAGTCATCCCAAGTTTGCTTGGCTGTTAGACAGTTGATGACTGATTCCATTACATCGTCAGGAAGACATGATATAAGGATGCTTTTCAGGCGTTGGTCTTGATTGACCACCCTCCTCTCATCAATGGTCCATTGGGCCTCAGGCTTGTTTAGCCCTGTGGCAGTCTTTGGGACAAATGGGCCATCCCTGATACAGGTGATGTAGTAGGGTTCCATACCAGTAAGATAGCAAATCATACGCTTCTTCCATTTGCTAAATTTCCCAGCTTCAAGTCTGGGTGCAACAGCTAAGTAGCTGCCACCCTTTTTGTCGACTAGCTGGGGTACATTGATATCAGCCATAGTAGGATCTTGGTTTTAAAAACCTAGAGCACTCTTGGTTAGTTTAAAAGATTTTATAAACCAGAGGCTCTGATACCACTTGTTGGTCCCTTTACAATATTAGAGTTAACTAGAAAGTTAATCTATTTCGTGTTATGACTAATACAATGTTTAGGATTAATTCTAACAGTTATAAAACGTGAGTATAAAAACAACAATATTTTTCAACGTTTAAATTCTTATTAGAAATAATTCCAAGAATCTATACCCAAGTGTTTTGCGGAACAAACACTTGGGATTGAATAGACAAGGGTATGGGGTGTCTCCTATCGAAACTCAAGTTTTGCTTGAGTGGTAACAATATACCCACTGAGCTATCTCAGTGAGTTGTATACTCTTTGTAGGAGAGAAGTTCCTTTGCAAAAGTTCAAGACTTTAAATATACAAAGCACACTTTAACTTCTCTCCCATCTGATCTATTTATACACAAGTAATCTAAGTATAAGTGATTAAATATAATACAAGTTGTTGAGGTTGCGTGTCTGACAATTACAAATAGTAATTGTCATTTCCAAGAACCAATAGGAAAGGGCTAATAAGACTTTAGGAGTTGTTGGCTGACACTCCATGACTTTTAGCCGCAATAGGGAAGGTTGGATCTGACAAGAGAAGAGTGTTGGGCTTACACTATTATCTTCTCAGATCTTTTCCCTATTGTTCCCGCCTTTTCTTCAGGCGTTGGTTCCTCAGTCCTTCAATCACTTTGTTGGTTGAGGAGACTGGGGTTCAGTGAGTTCTTGTCTAAAACTCACTGAACCATCATCTTCTTCTTTGGCTTAAGTCCGACTCAGGGAGTACCGCCTTCCTGAGAAGTGAATCCTTCTTCTTGAATTCGTCTTAAGCATCTTGAAGATGACTCACTGAGAGGCTGTTCTCTCAGTGACTTGAATTGTTCTCGGTTTAAGTTTAACACTTAGTTAATTTGTGTCCAAATCATGTTTTACGTATTCTTGGGTTTTTCATGACCCAACACACCTGCTGTAATAGCAATACAAGGTGGTAGGATTACTAAGCCCAACAAACCGCAACACGCGAACAAGAAGGGGAAAGATAAAGCTGACAAGGGCAAACAGGTTGTGACCTATCAGCCAGAGCCTAAGAAGCAGAATCCTCCTAAGAAGAAGGATAAAACCAAGAAGGGTTTACCTGCTTGCCACCATTGCAACACTCCTGGACATTGGAAGAGGAATTGTCCATTGCTGCTAGAGGAGTGTCGTGCGAATAAAAATAAGAAGGCTGTGAATGTCGCGAGCACTTCAAGTATTTTTATGATTAAATTATTTTCTTTTCCTCGTAAGCATAATACCTGGGTATATGATACGGGATGTGGTACTCACATTTGTAACACATCGCAGGGGCTTAGAGGAGCGAAGAAGCTGACCTATGGAGAAAGCTTCTTGTACATGGGCAATGGCATACGTGCAGCAGTTGAAGCCATAGGGACATTCGATTTAGTCTTACCTTCGGGTTTAATACTAGTTTTGAATAATTTTCATTATGCACCATCTATTATTAGAGGTGTTGTTTCAGTTTCTTTGTTAAAGGATAATGGTTTCGTTCACACATTTACTGATAATGGAATTTCGGTTTCTTTAAATAATGTTTTTTACTTTAATGCAATTCTAATAAATGGTGTGTTTGAAATTGACATGGATAATCATGTGTCCAATAGAAATAATTCTGTGTATAGCATTAGCAATAAGAGAATCAAGTCAAACTTGGATTCGTCTTATCTTTGGCACTGTCGTCTTGCTCATATTGGCAAAAAACGCATGGAAAAGCTGCAACATGATGGGATTTTGCAAAATATCTATGATGATTCATTTGATAAATGCGAATCTTGCATATCTGGGAAGATGACAAGGAAACCTTTTTCACATCAATTGGAAAGGGCTACAGATCTACTTGGATTAATACACACTGATGTATGTGGTCCACTTAGACATGTGTCAAAACGCGGTGCTACCAACTTCTTAACCTTTACGGATGACTATAGTCGTTATGGTTATGTTTATTTACTTGAACATAAACATGAAGTCTTTGAGACATTCAAGGTTTTTAAGAGTGAAGTAGAATTACAACTCGGTAAGAAGATTAAGGCTCTTCGATCCGATAGAGGTGGTGAATATTTAAGCCAAGAGTTTAAAGATTATCTAGTTGAGTGTGGAATTGTCCAACAACTCACATCTCCTTATACTCCACAGCAAAATGGTGTATCTGAAAGGAGAAATCATACATTGCTAGATATGGTACGATCTATGTTTAATCTGACAACTCTTTCCTTATCCTTTTGGGACTATGCCCTTGAAACTGCTGTTCACGTGTTAAATAGGATTCCAACTAAGAAGGTTGATAAGACTCCATATGAATTATGGACTGGAAAAGCTCCCAACTTGTCTTATTTAAAGGTCTGGGGTTGTGAGGCGTTTGTTAAACGTGACTTACCAGATAAACTCCAACAAAGATCTGTTAAGTGTATCTTCGTAGGATACCCTAAGAAAACAAAGGGTTACTACTTTTACTTTCCACCAGAGAATAAAGTCATTGTGGCTAGGTATGGAGATTTCCTTGAGGAGAATCTCATATCTCAAGAATTCAGTGGGAGAGTTTATGATCTTGAAAATGATCAAGAAGATACATCACCTTCTGAAAACAGTAGCACACTTCCTGTGGAACCTGAAAGTCTAGGTCCTCCACCTGAAGTTGAAGTGGTTCCCATTCGCAGATCTGCAAGAACTGTGAAAGCTCCTGAGCGTCTATGTCTTAACGTAGAGTGCGAGGAAACTATACTATGGGATCTTGATGAACCCACTAGTTATAGGGCTGCCATTAATAGTCCTGAAAAGGATAAATGGCAGGTTGCTATGAATGGGGAAATGCAATCCATGAGAGACAATGAAGTCTGGATTGAGGTAGACCTTCCTCCCAATGCTAAGGTTGTTGGGAGTAAGTGGCTCTTCAAGAAGAAAACGGACATGGATGGCAATGTACACACCTATAAAGCTCGTTTGGTGGCTAAAGGCTTTACCCAAACGTATGGTGTTGACTACGAGGAGACCTTTTCTCCTGTAGCTGACATTAGAGCTATTAGGATTCTCATAGCCATAGCTGCACACTATGATTATGAGATTTGACAGATGGATGTCAAAACAGCCTTCTTGCATGGTCACCTAGATGAAGACATCTATATAGCGCAGCCTGAGGGGTTTGTGAATCCAAAATTTCCTGAACGTGTATAGAAGCTTCAAAGATCCATTTATGGATTGAAGCAAGCATCACGTCAATGGAATAAAATATTTGGTGAGGAAATCAAAAGGTTTGGATTTACTCAAAATCTTGATGAGCCATGTGTATACCACAAAGCTAGTGGGAGTGATGTTATTTTTCTAGTTCTATATGTTGATGACATATTGATCATGGGTAAAAACATTCCAAGTTTGCATGAGGTGAAAGCCTATCTTGGGAAGTGTTTTTCCATGAAGGATCTGGGAGAAGCAGCATACATTCTAGGAATCAAGATCTATAGAGATAGATCAAGGCGGTTAATTGGTTTAAGCCAAAGTGCTTACATTGACAAGATATTGAAGAGATTCAGTATGCAAAATTCCAAGAAGGGATTTTTGCCAATGCAAGTAGGACATGGCTTGAGTAGCAAAGCTTGTGCTTCAACACCTGAAGAGGTGGCACGCATGAAGAGAATCCCTTATGCTTCGGCTGTGGGATCTATTATGTATGCGGTGCGATGTACAAGGCCCGATGTGGCGTTTGCTCAGAACATTACCAGTCGTTATCAGCAGAACCCAGGTGAACTCCACTGGACTGCTGTGAAACATATTTTCAAGTATTTAAGATCTACGAGAGAAATGTTTTTAGTGTACGGGGGAAATCCAGAAGCAGAACTGTGTGTTACAGGTTACTGCGATGCATCCTGGAAGTGTGATAAAGATGATACGAAGTCTCAGACGGGTTATGTCTTTGTCGTCAATGGAGGTGCTGTGGATTGGAAGAGCAAGAAGCAGAGTACTATAGCGATGTCTGCAACAGAAAGTGAGTATATTGCTGCCTCAGAAGCTACGATGGAAGCAGTCTGGATTAGGAAATTCGTTTCAGGGCTTGGAGTTATGCCCTCAATCGAAAGACCTATAAAAATGTATTGTGACAACTCAGCCGCAATTACATTTGCTAATGAGCCTGGAATCATGAAGGGCACCAGACATTTCCCGATCTGGTATCACTATGTTAGAGAACAAGTGGAGATAGGCGAGATCGAATTACTCAAAGTTCACACAGATGACAACTTAGCAGATCCATTAACGAAGGCTCTACCCGGTGGAAAGCTTAAACAACTTTCTGAAGGCATAGGACTTCGTTTAGCTAATAGTTTCATGCATATCTGTGATTAGTATTTGGATAATGGGATGTTGTAAAATAGTTATTATTTTAATGAAATAAAATAAATTGTTATGTTTGTTTATCATTTTCTTAATAATATATCCTATATTTGCATGTTTACATCCTTGAATATATTCATATATTCTAAATTGTCCGTTATCGGTTAATGATATGAGAATATTATTAAATGAAGACAAATGTGAGTATTGGTAGAATATACTTGAAAGTATATTGATGTGTTGTAATACCAATTTCACATGATATTCAATGATTTGAATATAGGACTTATCCCGACTTCATGAGTTTACTTTATGGATCTTGTCATTAAGTAAATCATGTGTATATAGTTATCCTCAGACTTGAGATGCCAGATAACTGTCATGCATGTAGTGCATTTCTGTGATTCAATTTAACGCTATACGTAACTGGTAGCTATACGGATTGTTTTCGGAAGCGTTGCGAAGTGCATGTGTTATGCTCGTAGTCAAGATAGAATTTGTTCCTTCAAATTTATTTGGAGTTTAATACTGCTGGGCCCCTCGTAGGATTAGTAAGATGTATGTGTGGCCACACCCAAGATCTCCCCTGAATGATTCAGAAGATTTTGTAATCTTATTTAATCATAAACAACGAGAAACAGAATGGTTTTTCCAGGAGACCACCACCCGAGTTGTACTAGGGGCATTGGCGTGTTGCTAGACGCTAACCAATGTCATTACACTTTTAATAGATTTCCAAGTGGGAGCTGTTAGAGTTTAATGGAAAAATATTAATCGTGTATGACTAGATTCGAACACGGGACCGAGGGATTGCACACTTTACGTATGAATGATCAAGTAAATAATTAATATATATATATATATATATATATATTATAGTTATGTATTTTAATTATTTGGACACGAAATGATAACTAACGGACGTTAAGTAATTAACGAAATTGACTAACGACCGTTAAGTAAATAGTGGAAGGACTATTAGTGAAAATAGAGGCTTGGAAGGATCTAGAAACCCATTCAATGGGTATGGCCGGTTTGGGCTAAGGGTTTGCAACCCTTGTCGATCCAAACAACCCAACTTGTGCTCCAAGTTAGGTTTTGCCTATAAATACAATTGAAGGGTTATTATTTATTTTACCTAGTGCATTACTATAACCCTAAAATTGTCCTTTCCTCTCTTTTGCTCCCATAACCGGTCGTACACTTCATAAGTGTGTCGATCCATAGTTTTTCCCAAGTTAACAAAATTGTTTTGGTTAATTGTGTTCATTCACTAGCATCAATACTTGGTTGCTTATAGTACGTGTGTACAAGATCTCGGTAATAACTTACTTTAGTTATTCATCTTGGATTGTGAAACAAAAAGGTAAGGGGTTTCACGGTAATCCTATTTGTTTGATCAAGTGAAGTGAAGAGAAGATTAGATCCTTGTTTAGCTAGGATCAAAAGGTATGTAACTATTTATCATTCGGTAATTCTTTATACGTGTTAAATATTCGATCTTGCTTCCGCTATATGCTCTTTGATGTGTTTATTTATTTAATTGATTGTCAAGTTATTTAAATTCCAACAAAACAATCCGTCCAACAATTGAGATGACATACTTCCCTAAATCTGTTTTATATCCATCAGTTCTTCAATACACTAAATGATATATGTATATTTAACGTCCATCTATCCTCCCAAATTTACTTCAAAATTCATTTCTTCTACCATTTCATAATTTAGATAAATCTCGTTGCAATGGTAAATTCATTTTGGAGATTATGTAGCATAATGCAAAAGGTACTGGTTCAACTCTCGTCCATCTATTCATTTATTATTGTATTACATGATTTATCTTTCACATTTTGATTGTAAGACCAGTTGGTATACGAAGCCATGGTCTTTCAATTCCTTATATTAAACTATGTAGGTTAATTTGCCCAAGCCCGAATGTGGGCTTATGAACCATTAGGGTTTCGTATCCTTATATATACATCGGATTAATAAAACATATCACCGACAGAGAATTCTATCATTCAACACCCTACTCTTTATGCAAAAGTTTAACTACACTTGATCTATTTTTAAACCTTATCACAGTTAGAAATTCAACCTCATACCATTCCTATATGCTCTTGTAACATCACATAGGGGTGAGCAAAAAAACCCAACAAATTGTCAGGTCAAGAAAAAAAAATGCTAGTTAGCACTTTACCATTTGAGTTGGAGAGTGTTATGTAATTGCTTCATAGTAAAGGGTGGATTTATGTAACATTAGGGGTCATTAATATAATTGAAAATGATAAAACAAATAATGCAAGAGCACGGCACCACGAGGAATCCCACCTAGAATATCCTGTTGTGCTCATAAATAAGAATATGCTAAAAGCCTAAAACTACCAAATTATTGATACCACCAACACCCTTTTAAACCACTTTGTTCAAATATCTATACCAGATATAAATGGTGTATGGTTCCAGTGTAATGTTGAAAGTTGAACATAGGTGAGAGAAATATATAGTGTAATTAATACTCTTATTAAAACACCCAATTATTTAAAAGTAAAATAATTTATTCACATTGTACAACAAATTAAAAGCATATCTACCAAATTAAATACAACCAATTAAAACACCACTTAATAAAAAATACAATAAAATTTTCATAATGTACAATTTAAACAAGCTACAACATAATCCAAAGTATAAAATAATTAAACACACTAATTAATATTATTTATAAAACACCATAAAATGAAAAGTACATGTTATTATACACATTATACAAATTAATAAAACACACAAAGCTTCATACAACCTAATAAGTTGATGGTACATATAGTTTTGAAAACCAGACGGGACCAACGGGCTCAACCGGGAACCGGTGTCGCCACCGGTTTAGCTAACCAATAAAAGCCATCCGAAAACGAATCATAGAAGACCCGTTGAAACCGATACAAACTGCTGAATCAGGCCTCATCGAGATCTATTTCTCCGGTTAATCGTCACAGGGTACCCGAAGGAAAAACTGAAAAGTGAAAAGTTGAAACTAATAAAGGAAATATTGAAAACATATATTTCAAAAGGAAACTATTAATACAAATCGAAAACCGGGTTGACCCGGGACGCTTCAAACCCGGCGGGTTGACCCGGTTTAATTTGACCCGTTTTCGACCCAACCGGGCAAGTTGACCCGGTTTAAATCGACCCATTTTTCGACCTGAACGGTTCAACCGGTTGAATCACCCGGGTCGAATCGGGTTTCAAAATATTACGTTTAATCTCAGAATCTTCAAACTTTTATTATTTTTCGTTTATAACCTATAAATTTCTTTTTTATCAATAAACGATTTGTCGCTATAAAATCCCGTTGCTATGCACGGATACTCGTATAGTATAAAACAAAAATGGTCAAAGTGAAAAGTGAAAATTCAAGAAATTTAAATGTTGAAAAAATTAAAATGGAAATGTTGAAACAATTAATTATAAGCAAGTGAAAATGTGAAACTAAAAAAGAAATGTTGAAAACATATGTTTTAAAAGGAAACTGTTAATACACATCGAAAACCGGGTTGACCCGAGACGCTTCAAACCCGGCGGGTTGACCCGGTTTAATTTCACCCATTTTTTCGACCCAGCACGTCGGGTTGTCCCGATTTACATTGACCCGTTTTCGACCGGAACGGTTGAACCACCCGGGTCGAACCGGGTTTCAACACATTATGTTTAATCCCCAAATCCTCAAACTTTTATTATTTTTTGTTTATAACATATAAACTTTTTTTTTATCACTAAAACCATATGCCGCTCCAAAATTTCGTTGTTATGCACGAGTACTCGTCTAGTTTTGATAAATGCTTGAAAGGTTGGTGTATAAGTTGATAAAAACACATTAAGTTTGAGATATGGAAATTATACTATAAGTTGATAAAGTATAATATAAATGATAATAGTTTTTTTACTTGACTCTGAAGTTATAAATAAAATAGAGGTTACATATATGTAATACTTGAAGCCATCTTAAAATAAGTGTTCACTTTTACATTAGAACAAAGCGAGCCCGTATGAAAGTAGTACCGGTTTGGGTGACCTACCGGGAAGTCTTCACATGAGGGCCACAAAGCTCTGTTGGTATTAGGCAATGAAGAGGAGAGCCTGTGAGCCAATGTTGCGCAGGTTCGAATCCGAGCCGGCCCCGATTTTCATCCGGCCGTTATTCCAGCGAGAAAACTCGTGTGGAGACGGTACGGTTTCCGGGCGGAAGCCGTTAAAAATCTCCACTACGCCAGCGTGGACCCGATTCAGACAACATAGTCTGGGTATGTGGTGGATGAGGGCCTGCCAATGTAACGGGTGCGACTCTAAACCAAAAAATGAAAGTCGCCTTCAAAAAAAAAAAAATTATAGACACTATAAAATAGAAATGATTTACTTTGATACGGAAGAAATATGTGTTTGTGACGCTGATTAAAGATAGTATGTAACTTATTAAGTATAGTTAAATAAGTTGATTTTTTAGTTTTTTCATATACTTATTTGAAATAAATATTAATCTTGTTAAAATGTCACGTAATAATTTTAAATTTTCTTTAAGTTATCTTTTAACTCGCTAATTTATGCGGCTTAAGCCCACCGCCACACACTAAAATCAAGTAAATTTATTTATTTTATTTGTTTTTTAAAAAAATTGACGTGACTACTTCAGATTGTATATATAGTTTTACTTGATTCGCTTAGCTGCAAGTACAAAATTAGGGCCAAAAGTGATCGGGGTCACAATATTTTTTTAACTGTGGTAGAAAAGAAAAAATTAGCAAAATGTACGATATTTAATAAAAAACGATCGAGTTTAGTGAAATTTGCTTTAAATATCCATTTATTGATGGACTAACTGAGGGGGTGTTTCTTTATTTTGTTAGATAAGAGAGTGTGTAGGGTCCATGTTTATATGAGCCATTTATTGGGAGGGCATTACAATTCATGCCTTGTGGATATAGAACAATTAAGGGAAATAGTGAGTCTCATTTAGAAAAGAAATAATATTAAATGAGTTTGTGGAGACATTCTCTTAGCTAAAAAAAAAAACCCTAAGCCATGTCTAAAAACACAGTCCACAAAATTAGGTGCATCTGAAAAAAATTGATATTTTTCACGATGATTAACAATACGAAAAAAATTTTATCAGGATCTCATGATACCATGAGACCGATCCGTCCGGCATATATGACTATTATGCAATTCCTTGAATTATCCTTTTGTCATGCTTGACTACAAAGACTCGGATGATCTACGTCATCGATGTAATGTGCTAAAAGATACAACACAAAAAGGTTACTTCCTCCGTCCCACTATAAGTGTCCACAATGGAATATTCAAAGTCTTTGTTTTTCAACTTTGACCGTAAATATTTTGTTTGTGTTATATAATACTTGATGAAAAGTATACCCAATGAAAACACATCTAAAACTAAATCAATTCATATAACTTTCATTAAGTATTATATAACACAAACAAAAATATTTACGGTCAAAGTTGAAAAACAAAGACTTTGAATATTCCATTGTGGACACTTATAGTGGGACGGAGGGAGTATGTCTTTTCTGTAATAAGTAATGTCTCAATGAGAAAATAGGTGCAATTATAAGCAAATGGTAGTTTTATACTTGTATTATATCAAACGTACATTGTTTAAATTTCTCATTACGTCATATTTAAATAAAAGCTGATTTAATACGAACACCTTTTATATTATTGCTTTATATTTTGAATCATCCCTCTCAATAAGTCATAAACAAAAGACTATTATATAAACTTTCTAAATTTAGTTTTTTGTCATAATAAGTCAATTAAGTTAAATTCAAACGCCGCCTAACACACGTGTTTTAAGATAGATATCATTGTAAATCAAAACCTTTCTATATACGTCAAAGTATAAAACGCCGTCTAACACAAGTGTTATGTTTTTTTCTTCAACGAAAAAGGTATAAATCTAGAGATCCAAACAAAATATTCCTCCCAAAACATTACATAAGCCCCACAAAAGTTCATAACCAACCCTTAAACTATAAAAATTTGTCACAACTCACCCTTCTTCTCTCAACCACTATATATCATCTCCTACAAAACCAAAACTTCCAAGCAAGCATTTCATATCATCATCATAATTAAATATATATATTTATTACACTTACGTACTTCCCTATATCTCTTTATATTTCTATTTATATCCTTCTATATCTATATATATAAACACACAAACAGATATGCATAAAAGTTTTACATGCACAGGAGCTAGCTAACAGCATGTCAATTGAGCCGTTAATATCGAAAGGCTTATCGTTTTATCTGGTCGACTCGATCAGAATATTCGATGAGCTACCGAAAGCTACGATTCTTTCGGTGTCTCGACCCGATGCTAGTGATATTGGACCTTTGCTGCTTTCTTACACAATTCAAGTAGAATATAAACAGGTACTGTATATGTTTTATGTTTTTTATGTTTATAATGTATCTGTTATATCATATTGGGACATAATACCTGCCACATGTTTGTTTGTGTGATTAAGAGTTACTATTTGTATGTGGTACCTATTTTTTAGAACTTTGTTGGATTTGTTTAAAGTTTTTGGTTGGCGGGTCATGTAGAATAAAACTTCTGGTTAAACTATGTAACAATGTATAAACAAGTTATATTTGACTTTATAATGCATAATGAAGTTACGGTTGATTTTATAATGCATAATGAAGTTATGTTTGATTTGATGTAGTTACTTGATTTATTGGATGGGAATTGAAGAATGTGTTTTTATTAGATTGTAGAAACTTTATGTAAAACTATATATGTTACAAAGCATTTAATTTAGGTATTGAAGGGAAGTTTGGGATTACGTTTGCAAAACTGATTATGCGTCTGCATATCAATGTTTTTTTTTTTAATAAAAAACATGTCTCAAACTTATGGGTGGCAATTCTCGACACGATACGATAAACGATATGAACCTGATACGAAGTTAAATAGGTTTAGGTTGAGGATAAACAAGTTTGGGTCAAAAACAGGCCAACCCGTCTAACCCGTTTAATAAATGGGTCGTGTTTGGGTTGAGTAAGTATTAAAAAGGTCAACCCGTGAATCCGTTTAAGTATATAAGGCTCTAAAAATAAAATCTATAGCTTGGATTTTATGTTAGAGTTGGATTAAATGTATTTTGTTGTTTACTTAATATGAGTGAATTATAATTATAACTCGCATATCGTATCATTGAAATTGTCGTATAGTTGTTTATATGTTAATTTTATTAGATCCTTATTTCTGTTTTGCTTTTAAATTAGTTAAATCGACAAACCATAAACCATATTCACCGTTTGACCTATTTACTTAAACAGGTTAAACGGGTTACACGTGTTATGCAGGTCTGGGTTAGGGTTGAGTTTCTTGACACGATTAATAAATGAGTCGTATTTGGGTAGAGGTTATAATAACCCGTCAACCCGCGAACGCGAATAGGTAAACACTAGGGGTGTTCGCGGGGCGGTTCGGTTCGGTTAGTTGGAAGATTTAAATTATCCATCGCGGGGCGGGTAATTAATTTTACTATCCGAAACCGAACCGTACTAGGCGGGTAACCGAACAAGCGGGTACCCAAAATGAGCGGTTACCCGCGATTCGGGTCACGGTTAACCATTTTAGACATTTAATCGAGTTTAACCTTTTAAACAATAACATGTTCTAGAACGTAAAATGTCATTTTAGTAAAATTAAATGACATTTAATAGATAATAGTCATATAAAAGTTATCCCGTTAGAATAATTGCATTCAAATATCCATATATAATCAATTAACAAAATAATAGTTATTCGATGTTTATAGATTACAATCACATTTATCAACTTTAACACATAAATGTTTAGAAATATTCACATTAGGAGCGAAAAAGGCGTTATACAATAAAATTAGTGCAATAATATAATTAATACTTGTACAATTATTTGAATATTTAGTTAAAAAAACCTTCATGTATTAATCTCGGTTCGGTTCGGTTAACCGCGGATATCAAAAAATAAAAAACGAAACCGAACCGTGATAAGCGGGTTTTTTCGGTTTCGGTTTTTTTCGGTTTCGGTTTCTTCGGTTTCGGGTTTTTTCGGTTTCGGATTGAGCGGTTCGGCTCGGTTCTTCGGTTTCTCTGGATTTTTTGAACACCCCAAGTAAACACTACTCTATTGCCACCTCTACTCAAACTGCGTTTCAAAATGTGTTATGTCTCTATGATTATGAAAGAGCACATAATCGGTTCTTTTTACGGTTGACTTGCCTTCTTGGTTATCCGCGTTTTGCAAACACAATTACGGAGTATTAGCTACTCCCAAACAAAATCATATAAGAAATATGAGGGTAATAATCAACTTTTATAGATATATTCAGGATAATGTGGGCGATAATTGACAGTTTAAGGAGTTTGAGGTTGTGTGAAACAATTCAATCCGGATTAAGTTTAAGCCCGTTATTAGGGTAAGGTGAGGAGGGATAATTATCAGTAGCATTGATAATTTTAGATATGTAAGGTTGCTAGAATGTATTTTGAGCTATGTTATATATACTACCAAATGTGACACATCACCCTGGCTTACAAAACCACTACTTGAAACCGCCAAATAAATCAAAAAACTGCCGAAAACTATTAGTGGCCACCACTTTGCTCAGGTACCATGCTAGTGACTTTTTATTGATGTCTGCTCGAAATGGGGCTATTTAGCTAGGTCTAGATATCTAGAATTCTAAGTCATACTTGTGAGTTGTGAGTTGTGATTTCACGACTTAAAAACGTTTCCTCAATGTGTAGGGATTTTCTATTACTTCACCAGTAAGAAACATCTACAGCTTTGGTTATGAATCCGTATAATATACATTCTGCTGTTCTGTTTTTGTGCTTTTACTTTTACAATAGTTTGGCTTTCCAGTTAACGAATGGTGAAAAGTTTGTGAAAAGATTAAAGTGGCCTTAAATCTTATTTTGGATAACTGTTGATAAGAATCTTTCGGATTCACTGATATGACTCTCGAACACACTTCTATGTGGTTTAAATTACTTGTTAGTAGCATGAATCGATAAATAATTTTAACTAACTAACCAAGTGTACTCCAACAGTTCAAGTGGTGTTTACAAAAGAAAGCATCACAAGTTATATACTTGCATTTTGCATTGAAGAAACGTGCAATAGTTGAGGAAATTCATGAGAAGCAAGAACAGGTATTTTCCAGTATCCATTAGTTACGATGTTCTCTATGCGAATAAATCTAAATGAAATATCGCGCGATAATTACATACCTTATATCATACTGCTTCTGAAGCGCTTTTTACTTAGATCCCGAACAATAGTTTTCAAATTTCCTTATTTATCTGTTGATTTTTTTTAACACTATGAACACCAAAGGTTAAGGATTGGCTTCAACACATAGGATTAGGAGACCAGACGACAGTTGTGCATGATAATGATGAACCTGATGATGGAGCTATTCCTGTGCATAATGAGGACAGCGTTAGAAAGAGGTAATGCATACACAGATGCAAAGTTTTCTATCAAGTGTGTTCTTACCATGTTTTCGCCGATGCAGATCCGTCCCAACAAGGGCTGCTCTTTCAATCATAAGGCCATCGATTGGGAGGTCCACGGTTTCAGAAAGAGCAAAAGTTGCAATGCAGAATTATCTTAATCACTTCCTTGGGAACATTGATATTGTGAATACTCGTGAGGTAAATCCTTAATGTAATGCTGTGTTCTGATCATAAAGCTCTCAATATGTGGGTCCATATTTCCAATTTCAATTTTCTTTTATCGTTCATAATTTTGATGGTTAATTTGTTTTTTCAACAATTTTGGTATTCTTATATTCAACAATTTTGGTATTCTTATAACTTTGGTCAGGTTTGCAAATTTCTAGAAGTCTCTAAGTTATCCTTTTCTCCAGAGTATGGTCCAAAGTTGAAAGAGGACTATGTTATGGTTCAACACTTAAATCACATCCAAAGAGAGGACACAAATGTAGGATGTTTTATGTGCTGTTGCTGCAGATTCAATTGGCAGAAGGTAAGTTTATAAAAAACAAGATATTTTTCATTTTAATAAGCGACCCTATCTAAAATTTTGTATGTTTCAGGTGTGGGCAGTATTAAAACCTGGATTTTTGGCTTTATTAGAAGATCCTTTTGACACCAAGCTCTTAGATATCATTGTTTTCGATGTGTTGCCACCTTCAAATGGAGATAAAGAGGATCGAGTACTTTTGGCAGAAGAAGTCAAGGAAAGGAACCCTCTCCGTTATGCATTCAAGGTGTTAATTTCTCTATGATTTTTGTAATCAATTCATTGATTTTGGAACCACTTTACTGTTATTATTATGTCCTTCGGCTCTTTAGCTTATTTCGTTTATTGTTTTATTGTTAAGAATGGTTGGCGTCTGGGCTTATTGTTGGTTTTTCCTTATTGCTGTTATCTGTGATTATTGATAGGTTACATGTGGGAACCGAATTACAAAGATAAGAACGACAAGTAGTGCAAAAACCAGAGATTGGATATCTGCTATTTATGATGCAAGTCAAAAGCCAACTGAAGGTTGGTGCAATTCTCACAGGTTTAGTTCATTTGCTCCACAAAGGGGTCTAACAGATGATGATAGTCAAGCTCAATGGTTCGTAGATGGAGAAGTAGCATTTGAAGCAATTTCTTTGGCAATAGAAAATGCAAAATCAGAGGTACACTATGTCTTCATTCTTTGATATTTGGGCTCCTTAATATAAGGGGTTGTTCGAATTTGAAAGTGATTACGTGATATTAAAAATGAGTGACACATGATTAGTCATAATAAACCGCCGGTAAAATATAGTTTTGGATGTAATTTTGTGGTTTGAAGCTGTTATAATGCTTGAACGAGGAACAAATAATAAGTGTTGCGAAACTAATAAATGAAGTGAGCAAAAGCTATATTTTTTTTTTGTGAAAAAGTAGACCGCTTGTGAATTGGGAATAAAAGTTTTCTAGAATTAAGTTTTTCAGTCTTATTTAAGCAGCTGATATGAAATTGATTATCCACCCCATATAGCAAAATAATCAGAAGCAATTTTGTTATCCAAACTCAGAAACTGAATTAGATAATTAGTTCCAGAATTCAAATCCAAACACCCAAATAATCAGTTAACTGATAGACCCTTCAACCTTTCATGCAGATCTATGTGACCGGATGGTGGCTCTGCCCAGAATTATATTTGAAACGTCCATTCCATGTAAATGGTTCTTCTCGCCTTGATGCATTGTTTGAAGCTAAAGCCAAGGAAGGTGTGAAGGTACAATGGCTATTATCTTGTCATTGATGTGTTAGGTTTCTGATACATTTATTTTACGGCCCTAATTACGAGTTAACCAATGTGCGTGATTTAATGTTTTTTAATATATAAAACTTACTTTCTTGCAGATATACATTCTTCTCTACAAGGAGGTTTCGATTGCTTTGAAAATAAATAGTTCATATAGCCAGAAAAGGCTGCTTAAAATTCATGAGAATGTGAAAGTGATGCGCTATCCTGACCACTTTGCAGCCGGCATCTACTTGTGGTATGCATTTTACAAATTTTAAATTTCTTAAAAATATCAGTTTACATGCTGTGATATTAAAGATATTTTTTTCAATTGCACACTAATCTATTTATCTTGTCTTGATCTTAATTTCTCGAAATGCAGGTCACACCATGAAAAAATTGTAGTCGTTGATCACCAAATTTGCTTTCTTGGGGGATTAGATCTATGTTTTGGTCGTTATGACACAATTGAGCACAAAGTCGGTGATAATCCCCCTTTCATATGGCCTGGAAAGGACTATTACAACCCCAGGTAAATCCTCTTTCTTTAAGTAACCGAAGTGGTGGCAATTTTGAACCATTTACATATGAATGGGTCAGTTTGGGTTCACTTGTTCAACTCTAAGGTTTCCAAACGGGTAAGATAAGAAGTTGGCGAAAAGGAAACTGGTCAAATGTGTTGAGCTGGTCGAAAGTAGTCCAATATGCATACTCAAAGCAAAACACCTCGTTTTAGTCATGAAAACTAGATAGTTATTGAGATAATGTGATATCTGTAATCACATTTGACATAATAATTATACATTATAATCTGAAATTTTATAGACAAGTAAGTGTTTGGGTCAACCCAACTTGACCTTAACCTGCTCATTTTGCCACTCTAACATAACCCAACATGGTAACGAGCTTGTTCATGTGATCTTAAGGAGCAGTATAAAATGAATAATTGTGACAAACAAGAAATATAAGGAGACACCAAGACACAATAATCTAATGGCTTCCAATTTGTATTAAAACTATAGCACTTTATACAAAAAAGAAGAAAGAATTGCTACTTACCATCATCTATATTTGTCTAGGGAATCTGAACCAAATTCGTGGGTGGACACCATGACAGATGAAGTAGACCGCAGAAAATATCCTCGAATGCCATGGCATGAAGTTCACTGTGCTCTTTGGGGACCTCCATGTCGAGATGTAGCAAGACACTTTGTCCAACGTTGGAACCATGCTAAGGTTCAACTCACATAAGCTTACTTAGGGCCTTCTTAATAAAGCAATATGATTTAGTGTTCTGAATGGACGGTCTGAATCACAGGACTATGAGTCTATGACCTTTTTTAACTTTTCGCTCTCTTAAAAGGTGAGTGTCTTTCACTAATACATTCACCATTTTATTCAGAGAAACAAAGCACCAAACGAACAAACAATACCACTACTTATGCCACAACAACACATGGTTCTGCCGCACTACATGGGAAGAAGCCAAAAGTTAGACATCGAGAGTAAACCTACTAATGAAAACCAGAGAGACATGACACAGGGTTCTATTTCCTATGAGTCACCATCACAAGACATACAGTTTCTTTTGCCTCAAGAAGCTGATGGGATAGATTCTAAAAAGGTCAATGACACGTTGAACGGGCTGCACCTTAGAAACCATCTGGACCTTTCACGTGATGAACATTTAAGGCAAGCCATGCAAACAACAGATTCAGCAGATGATTTTGATTCGTTGAATCATCATCATGAAAATAGCACAGGGACAACTAGTTTTGGATCTGACTTGTCAGATGAGGGGTGTGAAAGGCAAGAAGTTTCTAGTGGTGAAATTTCACAAGTCGGCCCTCGTACAGCATGCTCTTGTCAGGTTAGCTATTAGATTAAAGCTCATGTAGTTATAATTTGAGTTTTTTTTGCAAAATATTGTTTATCTCACCTGTATAATAGTCTTATACTACCTATTATCGTAATATACGACTAAACCGTAAAGTTAATTACTTGGCTGACAAACAAGGAAGCTGAAGCCTCATTAAATTGAGAGTTATAGTTTTAAAGAAATTACTTATGAACGGGTCGATTTGGGTTGTCTTTTATTTCAAGCAGGTCAATGGATTGAATAAAAAACATATAGCTAAATGGAACAGGTTATGAGGGATAAAAGTAGCCCAGAGTCTACTTTTGTCATACAAACAGATAGTTATTAGTTTATGTTAGTCTGTGACAACATATGTTGTGAACTGTGTAATAATCTTATTCCTTTGATGTACTTACTGCCATGGGACTTGATTGTTTCTGCAACCAACCATTTGATGTCCAGTATGTTGATGCTTCTTTTGCAATGCAAAAATCACGGTTGTTAAAAAATTACAAAGCACCGGTTTACGGAACGTGTTGCTTGGCTCTCGTAGCTAACCTTTTACTTGTATTCATGTTTAATAATTGTTTATGGTATATAATTTTTAGGTTATCAGAAGTGTCAGCCAGTGGTCTGGTGGAACAAGCCAAACTGAAGACAGCATTCATAAAGCTTACTGTTATCTTATTGAAAAGGCAGAAAAGTTTATTTACATTGAGGTAACTCATAGGAAATATATGTACTTGTAATCTTAGCAAATTTGTGATAACTTGACGACTGGTCCCGATTGGACAATTACAGCAAGATCTTGACAATTTATTACTTTTGTTTTCTTTTATAGTTAAAGCATGAAGAACCTATTATGATCAACATCTTAGAAGCTAATCCTTTTATGTTTGTGGTTTTGTTTCTTTCAGAACCAGTTTTTCATATCAGGCATCTCAGGCGACGACGTCATACAAAATCGAGTATCGGAAGCTTTATATAGACGTATCCTGCGTGCACATAAAGAGAGAACGTGCTTTAGGGTTATCATTGTCATGCCACTCTTACCAGGATTCCAGGTAATTTTCATGCTCTTGATGTAATCTCCTTTTGAGTTTTGGTCTAAAACATCAATGAATATAGTTATATTTAGTAAAAAGTATTTTACTTTATACTCATATTTGTTTTAGGCCTAGTACTTTCCGAAACCACATACAAGGGAGCATACGTTATGTCATACAGTCATACTTGTTTGAGGGACCATTTTATTTGTTCCACTGTTAAGCGGCATTTTAGATAGAAAACGGAAATATGTTATGATTTTTTGTGGTTTTTGAAAACACGAAGATAATAAGTAGAGTCTTATATTGAAACAACGACAAAATGAAGTGCCTTATTTGTGACTACAAAGATTTAACATGTGAATAAACAGGGACGACTGGATGATGGTGGGGCTGCAACTGTGAGAGCTATAATGCATTGGCAGTATCGAACCATTTCCAGAGGACAGAACTCAATATTATATAAACTCAATGAACTTCTCGGTCCTAAAACAGATGACTATATATCATTTTATGGTCTCAGAACATATGGCAAACTTGGTGATGATGGTCCCATTGTTACAAGTCAGGTAACACAATGTTTTTGTAGTCTTTAGCAATTTATACGTCATACTTGCAGTGACTATAATATAACCAATAAAATTATCGTATCACCATGCAGGTGTATGTGCATAGTAAAGTGATGATAGTTGATGACCGTATCACTTTAATTGGATCATCCAATATAAACGACAGGAGTTTGCTTGGGCACAGGGATTCTGAGGTACAAATCCACATTATCTTTTAAATTACTATATTTAATATGACTTGGTATATTGTAAAATAAATATTTTGCTAACACAAGTTGCCGCATCAGATTGGGGTTATCATTGAAGATAGAGAATTTATTGAATCAACAATGAATGAAGAGCCTTGGAGTGCCGGGAAATTTGCTAATAGCCTTCGTCTTTCTTTATGGTCTGAACATCTTGGTCTTCACGGTGACGAGGTTTGTACCTTTTTACTACCTTTAAACGTGTTATGAACATCTTTTTTTTTTCTCAATTTTTTTTTATGTTTCAGGCGATTCAGATTAGAGATCCAATAGCTGAAAAGACCTACAAAGATCTGTGGTTGGCAACAGCAATGGTAAAAAACATGGCAACATATGGATACTATTTTCTTCGTATTTTTACTTCAACCTTTAAGTAATATTCTTAATGTATTGACAGGCAAACTCCCAGATTTACCAGGATGTGTTTTCATGCATTCCAAATGATTCTATATACTCAAGGTAGGATGCTAAAATTATATGTTTCATGAATTTCCCCGTACTAAGAATTACACCGTCACTGTTATTTATTAGCGGTGACAAATGGGCAGGTTATGTGATGGGTCAAAAGGGACAACCTTTTGGTTCTGTTCAGCAAACAGTTTCTCTTATTCAAATTTTTTTGAAAAGATTTGTCTTAACATCCTTTTGCTAACGCGTCAAAAGGGACAACCTTTTGGTTTTGTGTTATATTTCTCTACAAAATATATTATTAGTAAAACAGAATATCTATTTTTAACGGGTCTTAATTACCATTTCAGCTACAGATTTTTTACAATCCAGGTCGACCCCTTTACTCATATAATCGTTTTTTTGTGTTCAAATTTGCCTCGTCTAATGTTTATGATTCTTTATACAATGCAGATATGCATTTAGACAAAGTATGAACTACTGGAAAGAGAAACTTGGGCATACCACAATTGATTTAGGACTAGCTCCTGAGAAACTCGATTCATTAACAGATGGACGCATTGAATCAATGGAGGTATTAAAGCGCGTACGAGGGTTTCTTGTTTCATTTCCGCTACACTTCATGTGTCAAGAAGATTTAAGACCAATGTTTAGTGAGAGCGAGTTCTATACATCTCCTCAGGTTTTTTACTAGATTGTTTTACCATTCAATTAGGAAGAAATGTACATGGATCTTCTTTACAATTATTCTTTTTGTTCTCTTTTTAGTGATTCTATGTTTTTTCTAGGAGGGAAAAGGGTGTTGATGTAGATAATTTGTTTCAGGGAGAATTGAACTAAATGTAAATATGTAAAATTACAATAATTTGCTCATGATTGACACATATTACAATTTTCCTCTTGTGTGACTCAGTAAAGCATGAAAGAACTAAAATAGACTGAAAATGAAATAGCCGGTAAACCAAAGGACTAAAATAGCTTGTCAACTATTTATTTTTGTTCTTTATGCAAAAAAAATTTTGTTTGTTAAAGTCAATTAACAATCTCACTAGGCATCGCAGATATCTATACTACTTTATAATGTATTTATGACTTTTATTTTTAAAAGGCTTAAAAATTTTAAGTTTACACACGTGCTATTATTAGAAGTTCATTTTTCAAAAATAAAAAACAAAAATTCAATTTAATTAAAGAATACAACTACTAATGCAATATGCACAATTAATTGATGCACTAACACATACTCTATTGACTGATCAACACTTACAATTATTGTTGTTTTTTTAAAACACCCTCTCAATTAAGAATACAATTAATAAAACCCATTGTATAAACCAAACAAGCTACTTGACACAAAAAACAAACAAGCAAAATAATACAAACCAAGCAAAGCTCCATCATAATTTTGACGTCTACAATTATTTATGGATTTATGTTGCACAGATGCGTGAACTTGAATAATACGAGCCAAGTAAACATAGACGCCATTTATATCTATGTTAGATTCAATATTGGGGTGACTCTCTCTAATCAAATACAATAAGAAACTCGTAAAACTAGGTAGTTACATTCAATAAAATTAGTTGTACAAGCCTGTAAAGCCCAAAATCTTTAGCATCAAGTTATAGACTATTAACAATTGGTCAATCCTTTGACCATGCATACTAGTAATAAACACCAATAATATTATTGGTATACCTTTTAAACCTCAACCAATATAAAGCAACCCTTTAAATCATAAGCAACACCCCATTAGCATATGTTACACCCGTTTCCCGGGTACATGTAGGTCCCACCTTAGATGGAAATGGACTAAGGACTTAACGTGATTGAGTAGTCAAACCCGATAGTCAACCTAATGATTAATGAATGTATTATATGGTTATGGAAAGTGTTAGGTGGCACAATTAGAAAGGAAATAGACTTCAAGGGCTTAAGTTGTCATATACTAAATGTGTTATAAGTTTATATGTGGCCAAAGTAGAAGGAAAGAGACTTAATGTAGGATCCCACGAAAATCCGTTATGATAATCCTCATTAATTAATCATAACCTTGAGTTACTGTTTGCCAAAACCCATTTTTATGGGTAAATTTAAAATTTTCTTGTTATATTATTTTCACCACAACACGATAACACAACAATTAACAAATATCGACAATAGCTCTCGGCATGTATTTTGAAACGTGACCATTACGCGAATCACCCTTTACACTAATTAGTACCAATAGAAATATACACTAAAAACACATTATCCACAAATCATTATGTTTTCTACTAATTACAACAATAATTATAAACTTACACTCACTACATTTAAATACACAACATTTACTCTAAAACATATTTTACTTCATGCACTAACCTAACAAAGCTACAACTAAACTGGACCTTTAAATGCATCCAGCCCAATCACTACTCCAACGTGCACACGTCCAGCCCAACTTCCAAGCTACCTTTTCTTTTGTGATTTCATGCCTAGTTCGATCTGCTAAACCACCTCCAAAACACACTTCGTACGTTAAATTTCTAAACGCGACCTATACATATTTTTACACCATTTTACTCACCACCCACAAGGCTAATATAGTGTCGAATCTCATTACTAGGTGTCGAACTTTAATAAGGTTTTGAAGGCCAATCTCTTTGTCCCATTTTAACCCAACCCAATATACGTAACTTATCGAGACTCAACCAAATCCTACCCCGCTTTTTCCTATGTACTCATAATGGTACTCTCAACAAAATAGGACGACCAGAAGTTGGCTAGGAACACAGAGGATTTGTATAGTTCGCTATCTTCATTCTAGAACTCGTATGAGATAAAAATGTATACAAATAACCCAACAAGTAAAGATAAGATTTCCCCATGTTCTCCTATCTACCAAATATCTACTAGTGTCAGTGAAATGTGCATATGTGTCCCTCAAACTACAGTAGCCCTCAATCATTGAGGATGGAGTCTTATAGTCAATCAAAACGTGTGTAACTTTCCTACCTCTATATATATACCACCTTCTTCAGCCACCTTGTTTACTTCTCACCAAATTCACCTCTTACAAGACACCCTCCAAAGCCGTAAATGTATACCTCCCTTAGATAAGCAAATCGACCAAAGAACTAAAACCATAAAGACGTATTGAGCTCACTAGAAAGCCTACTGCTTTCTTTTCTTTGTGCAACCCTTCGAAACACACAACTTCCTTCACCACCCATTTCACTATCACTACTTCACACCACTCCTTCTACACCTTCACCCTAAACCTCCCACTCACAACAGAGAACCTCGCTAGTTTTGCTTGGAAGATTTCGAAGTAAGTGGGTTGTCTTCCTTTGAGTTCCATTCGGTCACCACTGAGTCATCACCACCTTAATAGGTGTAGTAAGTACCCATTCTTCCTCTTACTTTTATGTCTCACACTCCGCATTTTACTATCACGTATCATGCATACATACTTCATTGTACATTCGAACGTATTATTTTACTTTTGTATCACTAGTATGTGCAATAAAGTTACCAACCCACTCCACTGTGAAGGGTTAAAAATCACAACTTGCACATCATTTTCATGATATGATCACATGCATGCATCATTCTTATTCGAACGTATAACATTTTACTATTTCGAAAACCAGTAAGCCATATTGAACTATGCAAAATATCGAACACTCCACTTGTGGAGACTTAACAATCACTCACACATTTCTTACTTGCATTTCATGCAATCTACTTCTCATGTGTAACTAAAACTCGACGACACTTAGAATTTCTACTAAGAATTTCACTTATTAAGAACAACACGAATCGACTAGTAAATCACTTCACATCTCACAACCCAACTAAATGACTATACGATCACATTACACGACCTATTACACCACGTAACTAACTACATTTTTTGTTTAAAAACATTGTAAAAACAAGTGAGCTACAACCTTTTAAAACAGCCAACTTAGTTCCAGAAACACTAAATCGTTTTTAGAAGAGATAAACCAAAAACCCTTTTCGATAATGGACTTAGCTAAAGCCCAATAAGACTTTGCGTGTAACCGGTCCAGTGGGCCCAGGAAATATATTTTCAGAATCACAAAAATAATCCAAGAACAGGCCCAAAACAATTTTACATGCCCTTGCCTCTAAAATATTAAATGGGCTTTAAGATAATTCGTTGTGCGGCCCATTAGTACAAAAATAAGCTCTTTTCTGGAATAAGCACTTGGAATAAGTTAAAATGAACTTAATAAAGTTATAGAAATTTTCAGAATATTTTCCCCGTCATTTTTATGCAAAAAGGACTAAAAACGTAACGCGATCTAACTTGAGGGACTAAAACTGCCGAACCGAGAAACTTATGGACTGAAGCTATGAAAACAGTTTGTAGAAGACTTAAATTGACATACCCTTGGAATCCAAGCCTTATATGGACATATGGACAAGATTTGGACTATTAATGGACTTTGGACTTAACCGAGGACTAACGACGTAACGCAATCGCAGTTAGAGTAAAAAGTATAAAATCTGAAAAGGGCAAGGACCTATTTAATTTTACCGACATTCTTAGTTTATTTTTCATTTTGCACCCTTCACTTCATATGCATTTTACATTTTAAGCTATGCATTATTTTAAAGTTTCGTTATTAGAAATATTAGCGACTTCACTTGCATATTATTTCAGCATATTTCGAGAAAGTAATATTTTGGGTTGATTAAGATAAGAATCAAGATAATATTATAGATATATCATATTTTTAACTTGAGGCATTTTAAGCATATCACACACTCACATCACCGATCAAATCGTTATACGATTTATCCTTTCCACATTCGTTATTAGTAGTACGTTAGACTCTTAGACTTCGCTTATACTCAGGTCTCGTATTGAAGAAGTTTTCGTGATCGTTTACTAGGTCTTAAAATTTCGTCTTGTCAGATACACTCCAGGTGAGTTCATGGCCCCTACTTTTACCGGTTTTCTAACTATGTTTGAGGGAGATACATGCTTCGAAATATTTTACTCATTTATCAATTATATGATTTGTTTTACAATACAATACTTTTATAAGTACTATGAAAACTCTTATGACTTACCGTGAGTCGTGGCCCCTACTTTTAACTCTTGTTTTAATAACTCTTTTGGGAGAGATACATGCTTTAACTGTTTTAAGTTACTTATATAAAACTCTCATGATTTACTCAAAATCATCCACTATGCTCTATATGTTTGAATCACCTCTGAGAGGAATATATGTTCATTATATATACAAATTGCTTGCTTAGCATAAACACTGAGTTTGAAAGATAACAACTTTAAACTACTTGATGTAACATGATACTGAGACTTATTGTATGCATTCATATAACAAATGAATGTAATGTTACTTTATTATGATATTTCTACATTTCACTAGAAATAATTGCCAAGACTAAAATTACGCATAATTCATGCACCCTGAAACCTATATTGCCTAAGTTTACTTTATTGCCATAAAGTCCCTTGATCACGAGCCATTAATCACTGCGGTGAGCGCGAATATAGTGAACAGCTTCGAAACCTGTTGGAGGCTGACGACCTATCCCACTAAATACTTGGACGGAATGCCTAAATGGTTAGTCGTATTTAGTCGCGATGCACTATATTTGAGAAAAATAGGAATTGGCAAGTCACCTATTACACGAGGGCAAAACTTTCGTCATTAATTTGGTGAACACTCCGTTTTCCGGTACAATGTTAACGTTTTGCGTGTCATGAGGCTTAGGGCAATATAACTTTATGAATATATGAATGTTTCATATATATCCTAGGATACAGCTGTATTTAGAAGACCATCACTTTACACTGATAGATTTCAGACTCTAAATTACTATTCCCACTATGTGATATAATTTTGAATCCTGTACTTGAACTTTAATTTTTATCATATATGACTTAAATGAGAATTCTACAAAAGACAACCCAAAATGCTTGGTATATCGTTACATTTACAAGCTGACTCAACAGTCTATAACGAGCGTATAACAACGTAGCTCATCTGCATCTATAACTTGAAACTTATGATTTTGGAGATCATACATGATTTGCTTGTGGATTTTTATACAACACAACTGGCTATTTATTTCATGAAGAATTATTATTTACTTCGGAAATCACTATACACCTTTTAAATTCATGGAAAGAAAGTTATTTTCTAACAAACTCCACGAACTCACCAACCATTGTGTTGACGTTTTAAGCATGTTTATCTCAGGTAATTAACGGAGCAGGACAAGACACGGAGCAGGCATCTTATACTCTGATAAATAAACTGGTGTAAAATCAAATATGTCATTCTTTCCAAATTATCACACTGTTGTGGGAATTCCAAATCAGATATCTCCCTTTTATACCAAAACTATTAATTCGAATGACATATAGCTTTCAAAACGCCTATTCTGGGCCGTTTTTCTGAAATTTTAACTCGATCCTCACCGTAACACCCTAATTACTTTTCCGCTGCCACTAAACAAATTAGGGGGTGTTACACTTAAGGGGCTAATTATGTCAAATGGCCAAAGTTATGCAAGTAAATATCTCATATGTAGAGAATTCTAGAAATTGGGAGAAGAGTGGAGAAGTCGGTTATATAAGGAACAAGGAGGGAAAGAGGATTAGTCTTGATGGCTTAGGAAGGATGATAATGAAGTCCTTATGCTTATAGTCATCCCTAGCAATGATCTCCCAAGTAAGTAATTTTTCTATTTAGATTCTAATGAAGTTATAGATTATGAGGAAAGTGGGTATTCATCATATGATCAAGGTATGATCATATGATGATCTAGAAAGGAAGTTAAGTATGTTTGGTGGGTTATGTAAACCCTTGATCATGATGTTGATTAATGTATTAATAGATCTTGATTTTAATGGTAAAAGATGATGATGATGGAGGATGATGAAGATGATGATGGTGATGGAGATAAGGATGATAATGATGATGATGTCCTTATTATATTTAGCTTGGAATCAAGGCAAGTAAAGTGGTTATAAGTTAATGTTATATGGATTTCAATGCATTATGTGTTATGTGTTGTTGATGTTAAGGTTATTGAATGACTTGATGTGTATGTGCTTATGTGAAAGTAGATTGTAAGGCTAGTTTGGCATAACTAGCAAAAGAATGATAGAGTAGGATGGATTTGGTTAGAGTATGAATTGTAACACCCCCATCCGAGAATGGGTCAAATGTCACATTTATGACATCAACAGAACATACGCAAGCAGAAGACTTTATTAATATAATGATTACAAGGTATTCTAAAGTAATAATAAAATACTAAGTCTAAACATAATGACTTCCAACTAAATACAAATCCAAGCTAAGTCTAATGAAAGATAAATCCAAATCCTAATCCATATCAATAGAAAATGCGAAACTATCTTCAGGGTGGTCCACTAATGGCTCCTATGCACTCTTCGCTCAAATCCTAGCTTCCCTCATTTAACCTATCGCAGGAAAAAAGAAATGCAGCTGAGTTTAAAAAGCTCAGTGAACAGATATAAACAAACGGATATCTAAACATGAATAAGTAAGTGAAAAGAAATCATCAGAACCTGCTGAACAAGATTATCATAGGAATAAGAGTCAATGAATAAGGAAATCAAAAGAATAAAAAGGAAATGCCCACGAGCCTAGAACTTATGTCTAATGCATGATACATGCCCTAAACCAAATATCCAATCATATATCATATCCTGACATATCAATATGCATATGGAGTAGCTAGCTCCCAAAGGTGAAATGGGGTGTATGGCACTCACAAAACCATTAACATAAATCAAATCTGAACCAAGTACCTAGGATGCATCCATACGCTCTTGCAAAACAAGTAATATATATACAAGTACTAGACTGTGCATATATATTAAAAAAAATGGCGGCCATGGTACTATATATCATACAAAGTAGGAACGCCGTGGACTAATCACACTTCCACAGATAGTGTCATGCAATTGGTGCCTCAATGACATGGCCATGGTACCCCCATGGCTAGTTAATAGCTCGGGCAACAAAATGAATCAAATGATACAAATAAAGCAAAGAGAACAACCATAGATTGTACAACAAAGAAAATGCTTAATTGAAATGAATATAGCATCAAAAGGGATAATCAAACGAATATCAAATCAGATATGGATCATAATAACAAAATGGTAAACGTCAAGGATCAAGAAGTCATGAGAAATCCTTACTGATAAAGGATAGAATATATGTACCTTAACGTAAATGAAAGGATCACTATAAAACACATGTCACACCTTTTTCATCGAATCTACATGAACTAATAATAGTTTATCATTTAGGAGTCCATTTTATGTCATAACTGATTTTACTTTTAATACTTATAGTTATTAATGTGTTTAGGGTTTCTCGTGTGAATCTGGTTCATTTCTTTATGATTTTTATGACACATCAAACAAGCTCCTGTGGTTCTATAAATTTTACCAGTGAAACCTATATATGTCTAGTACTTCCTATAATTGTTACAGATTTTATCTCCTAGTGTAGGTATTTAATAAAAATCATTCTTTTCACATTTGTCCAGAAAGTAACCTGTTTGTATACCCGAAAACTTTGTATTTTATTAACACATTTAAACCTTCTAGAAAAATCTACAAAAATTACAGTAACTAATAAACATGTTGAATATTTTCCTGCAAAAATTTGGGGTTCTCAATCATTATAGTTTGTGAATTAAAAACCATAGAAACTGACTGAAATAAGACTCAAGATTTTCAGATTTGACAACCAATCTTGAAACTAAATGTTGGGATTTATATTTGAGTTGATAAATACAAAACAATAAGTGAAGAATGAAGACAATGCAAAACGCGAGGGACTTAGAAGACAAATAAGATTTTACTTATTAGTCCTTTATAAACCTAATTCTCTAGTATATAAAGAGATACAGGTTATTAGGTTTTGTTTGTGTCAAGATGTAAACACCAAAGAGGTGTGTGTGTAACCTAGGCGTGTAGATTATAAAAAATGGCTAGGATTAGTTTTTGTTTAGCCTCAAGATCGTTTGATCCCTATTACAAGATGTGTAACACGTACTACACTTGATCAAGTAGTATTGGGGCTGTTAGTTTGTAATTGTAGTTGTTAAAGATGACGATAAGAAACCTTATACAATAACATTGATGTTTTACTTATTTGTGTTGTGCATGTTGATCTTTGTTATTATTATCCCTAGATAAGATCTAATCAATCTGAGCTTTCAAACGATTTATCAGGTGGTATCAGAGCTCGGGGAGCTCGTGATCTAGGGATTCATAAGGTTTTTCCAGGAGAAGGAAGAAAAATTTGAAATTGTTTTCAATTTTCGTAACTTTCTACAGTGCTGTATTCAAAAAACTATAGATCATTCGTTAACCATTGGATCGTAACAAAATTTTTATTGGAGGTTCTTTGAATATCAAGGTACATTCTCACCAGAGGGATCTTCAATCTGAGCTCTTAATCGTAAGGTATTAAGTTTTGAAAACTGCTGCAGAAACATTGAAGTAAGTTGATTTTTAGGGTTTTTATTCAGTTTCTGCCGACTTTAATATTGTCTTGGAAGTTGGTTATACATTGGATGGTGTTTACAAGTTTATTGCTTCCATGATTGGTCGACCTTTATTAGGGTTTCTTGAATTTTTAGGGTTTCGTATTTTTGGAACCCTAGATATTTAGGGTTTGTTCTTCAATGAGATCGATCTGATTATGATGTGTTACTATTGGTTGTCGGTCAGTTTCTTATGATTAAAGGTTATTGGTTTAATGATGAACATGATCGTTTAATTTGGCGATAAATTTCTTAGATCGATTTGATGCTGATGATGGTGCATTCATGAAGAATTTCAGTGTTGAATGTCGAATGTTTTGGTCTAACAGTTGTATCAAGTTAGGGTTTGAGAAGCTAAAGGTGTTTGAGAAGGCTACATATGTTACTGGTGTTAATGAAGACAGGTTACTGATGATACGAAATTGTTTTTGGATTTCAGCTGCTACTCGATACTTAGTACTGCTGGTATCACATGGTTAGTACTACTCTTTATATGTTTGTACTGCTAGTCCTTCAAAATGAGTTAGTACTGTTAGCAGTCGTATGAGTGGTTTGTACTGCTCGTTATAAAATATTAGTATTGCTTATGATTTGTGTACGGTTGTCGATAGTTAGTACTGCTCTTGAGTTTATACTACTGAGTTTAAAGTGTCGTTATGATCTGTTCGGTTCAAGTGGGATGCAATTCATTTAGGTACACTTTATTTGGTACTTGCTATTGAAAAGTAGATTATGTGCAAAGGTTTTAGGGATTGTGTTTTGGATTCTTACTGCTGATTAGTATATGTTTAACAATTTGAGAACATATGTTTGTGGGACAAGACAGAAGAATGTTCATGTTTGCGCTAAGAAGAATGTTATCGAATTAAGTTTACGCATGCGTTTGGATTTGGTTGGGATGATCCTTGAATATAAGCATTTTTGGGCTGACTATTGTTTGTTAACTAATCGAATTTGAAAATTGGTTTCAAAGATATTGGGCTTGGAACTGTATTACCTCTGAATTCGATGATGCCGTGATTTTATAAGGGTTTAGAGCAGCCTGTTTATTTGTTAATAATGGTGTTCAATTTTACTAGAGGTTAAATGTCAAGTTGTGATGGTGAGTTGAATTGTTGCTGCTATTTATCTTCACGTTTGGTTCTATGCCGCCTATGTTCAAATTGTTCCAAGTTTTCACTCATTTATGGGGATGTGGATCTGAGTGTTTGTTAGAAGATAAGAAAGTTTTTATTCTCGAATGGATATTACATACAAAGATGTCGATATTATAGCCATGAGTTACGGGCAGTGAGGGGAAGACAAGATGGTTTTTAGTATTGTTTGATATCGGATAGTACATGGTTATGGTTCTCGAATTTATTTGTGATATCAAACGACACACACAAGAAGGATTTTTATTTTATTTTTTTGGTTTTTGGTTTATTTGTTCTTAAAAGGTTCAAGGCTCGTATTTTTTGGAATATTTGATTACGAAGACGATTGATTATTACCTATTTGAAGTTGAAGTGGAGTTTCACAGGTTTATGTTCTTATCATATCTTAAACGGCTGACTACATTTAAAGATAACTTGTTCGTGCATTAATGTTGTGACGATGACTTGTCAAATCTAGCAATAGGTCTTTGCTATCACTTAAAAGAGTTACATTGTAGTGCTCAGTGTCTCATTGAAGATGAGGATTTTGTCAAGAGATTGTTGTCTGCTTATATGGTGTTCATATAAGTTCAAAGTCATATGGATAGTGCAAGACATAAGGCATAAGTTTGAGTTGTTCTACTTCAGCATCAAGTTCGTAATACTTAGTTTTCTTCATCAGTGATCATTACATCGAGCTTACAGAATTGAAGATTCAAGAGATGGTTAACATATGGGTTTCAGGGGAAGCTTAATGTTAAAATGTTTAACCATCTACATGTATCATTCGAGGGGAAGGTTTTTACAACTGTAAGTTGTTATTACTACTGCTAGTTTAAGTTTCTATTGTCTTGAATTCATTATTAGTGCGGAAAACTTTATGGAGGGTAATTCAAGACATTGGAAGGCTGGATTGGAAGTATGATTGTGGTTTGTGGTTGTGAAGATCAAAGTTGCTTCTACTTAGCGTCTCCCCGTGGATAATGAAAAAAAGGGGAAGAAGTATTTACATGTTTTGCAACTTTGTTGGTCCTAAATCTGAGTGGGTCTTTCTAGCCTGTTAAGGGTGGTAGCCAATCTGAATATATCCAAACTAACTACGAGAGAAACAATGATTATGAACAATATAAGTTACGCGAAAACTAACGTATATTGCTAATAAGAACAATGAATAGAATAATACTTTTGATTACTATAAATCTGCTTAGGTTACAGATCTCTAACTATTGATACTAAACACAAGATGAGACACACTTTGATCTATGCCCGTGAGGTTCCTTTTATACACCAAGGAAACCCTAACAGCTTACATAAACGTGTAAAGAGATATTACATATCTCTTCCTAATATAACTCAATGCATATCTCTGCATATCTATTCTAATAATAACTTATGCACATCACATAAGCAGTAATATCTAAATACGCTAGCAGTACCTTTCTAACACGAGCAGTACTATCTTAAAGCTACCAGTACTAACTATATTACTAACAGTAGAAACTATAACTAGCAGTAGAAACTCAGAAACACATAATTCCCAACAATCCTCCCCTAAACATGATGTTTACTTGTTAATCTTCATGTTTCTTCAGATCATGTGTTTTCTTTAAGCTTCTCTTGATCTCTTGAAGTCTTTTCGACTCTTTTAGAGGATGTGTCCAAACACTCTGTTCTTCAAATATCTTCTTGATGATTTTGAACTCTTTTGTCTTTAACCAGCTATCCATATAATCTTCATATACAGCAACACAGCAACATTCTGTTCACAGCAATACCAACTAAGTTGGCTTTGTAGTTTTTGGCAAACTACCAGCCATAAACGGATTTGATATTTCTTTACTAGTAGCTGTTTGCTCTGGAATAGCCAATGCTTTATTATAGCAACATGGTGCATTGATTACCATATAGTTTTGGGTAAACTATCAACCATCAATGGATTTGAGATGTCTTTACCAAGAGTCGTTTGCTTTGGACTAGCCAACTCTTCACAATGAAGCAAGGTGAGTTGATAACCATATAGTTTTTGGCAAACTGTCAGCCATTAATGGATTTGAGAAGTCTTTACCAGAAACCGTTTGCTCAAGAATAATCAGTTCTTGATGTCTGTTAGACATGGTGAACTGATGACCATTTGTTGTGTGGTAGAAGTACCAACACTCAAAGATCCTTCTCATTCCATCACAGCTTCCAGATTTCCAAAACATACTACAACTCTTCACTCTGCTTCTTAAAAGACATCATTTTCCTTATCAGTAGAAATTTTTGATGCAGTAGCACAAACTTTTATACTAGCAGTAGAAAGTTTTTTAAGCAGCAGTACAAACTTTTATACTATCAGTAGAAAGAAATTTCTACTTCTTCACTTTTTTTGTGTAACAGCATCAAAATCATCAACTTTTTTTTTATCAAAATCATCAACTGTTTCAACTTTCTCCTCCCTTGTTTGGATACATTCTCCATCTTTCACAAATATTACCCCTTAATCATCTTAAAGATAACAACCTGCCAATTTACCTCCCGTGAACCAATGCATCTATAGATTTAGCATTCCAATGTTAACAACCAAGTAATTGAACCTGCTAACATCAAAAGCTTTGGTTAAAAGATCAGCCACATTGTCATCAGTGTGAATCTTAAGCACCTGAACCAGCTTCTTCTCATAAGCATATCTAATGAAGTGGTGCCTAATTTCAATGTGCTTTGTTTTGGAGTGAAACACAGGATTCTTCACAATGCAGATGGTGCTTTCATTATCAATGTAGATCTTTGTGTTCATGAAATTGAAACCAAAATCTAACATCTGATTCTGAATCCACAAGACTTGTCCACAGCAATTTGCAGCAGCAACATATTCTGCTTCAGTAGTAGAAGTAGCTACAATGGTCTGTTTCTTACATTGCCATGAGATGAGTCTTCTACTAAGAAATTGACAACCTCCTGTTGTGGATTTCCTATCAAGACTAGCGCCAGCATAATCACTGTCAGAGTAAGCTTCCAAATCAAATGAGGAGACTTTAGGATACCAAAGACCCAGTTTTGGATGGCCTTTGAGATATCTAAAGATCCTTTTCACTGCATGAAGATGTGAAGTCTTTGTAGTTACTTGAAACCTGGAACAAGCACATATTGCAAACATAATGTCAGGCCTGGAAGCAGTCAAATACATTAAAGAGCCAATCATGGATCTATAAAGATGCACATCCACATCTGCTGCTTCTTCATCCTTTACCAATGGCTTCTTTGTCTCTATGGGGGTACTGGCAGTTTTGACATTAGCAAAATCAAACTTCTTCAGGATCTCTGCAACATATTTATCCTGACTTATAAAAATTCCATCCTTTTGCTGTTTGACTTGTAATCTAAGAAAGAAAGTGAGTTCTCCCATAGAACTCATCTGGAATTTGCTCTTCATTAATGCTTCAAACTCTTCACACCAAGACTTCTTAGTAAAACCAAAAATGATATCATCTACATAAACTTGCACCAACAGGATATCATTTTTGTCTTTCTTTATGAATAAAGTCTTGTCAATGGTTCCTCTTCTAAAACCATTCTTCAATAGAAAAAAAGATAAAGTAGCATACCAGGCTCTAGGAGCTTGGTGTAAACCATACAGAGCTTTCACAACTTTTAGACCTTCTTTGGGGATTTAGGATCTACAAAACCTGGAGGTTGAGACACATACACCTCCTCATTAATTGTGCCATACAGGAAAGCACTTTTTACATCCATTTGATAAACTATGAACCCCTTATATGAAGCAAATGCCAAGAAGATCCTGATGGATTCAATCCTAGCCACAGGTGCAAAAACTTCATCATAGTCTATCCCTTCCTCTTGTCTATATCCCTGAGCAACTAAGCTTGCCTTATTCCTTACTACTACACCTCTTTCATCCTTCTTATTTTTGTAGACCCACTTGGTTCCAATTGCTTTCTTCCCAGGTGGCAAATCTACAAGAATCCATACCTTCTGCAACTTGAACTGCAAGAGCTCCTCTTGCATAGCATCAACCCAACTTTCTTCTGCAAGTGCTTGAGAAATAACCTTGGGTTCAATCTGAGAAAGAAAACAAGCAAATAGACAATGTTGGAAGTCCTTATGATTATTTCTTCTTTGCTTTTGAATGTAGCTGACAAAAGCATGAGCTCCAGAATTTTTGTTTACTCTGCTCCTAGTTTAAACTGCAGAACTTGGATCTCCAAGAATTTGAGATATAGGATGAATAGTATGTACTCTTGAAGTAGGAATAGAGCCAACATCCACTGTATCTTCCAAATTTGAGAAATCAGTCACTACACCTTCATCATCATAGGATGCACTAGAGAAAATTCCATCTCTTGGACTGGCATAAATATCCTCAGGCATTACATCATCATCTTAAAGAACATCTTTGGTTAGATCAGGATATGACAAATCATCATCATCAGAAACTCTTGAAGGACAATCTGGTGTGCTAGCAGTAGTAACTGGGTTTGTACTACTAGTTGATTTCTCTTGAAATGTTTCATCAGCTTCCTTCTCTTGTCTTGTAAGTCTTTCAAGCTCATCTATAAAAGCTTGATCTTCTGTGTCAGCTGGCTTAGAATCAGACTTTGGATCAGCATCAACCTTTCCACTTGAACTCTTGAAAGTTGGAGAGTAATTGGACAAAAAGGGCAGTACAAAAGATTCCTCTGAAGAGTCACTTGAATTGGTATCTCCTTGTGTACCTGCATTGGGATCAGCTTCTTGTGGACCTGCATTTTTGTTAGCTTGATTCTCTGAAACAACAGTTATATAATTCATATAATTTGTTAAATAATCAAGATCAAACATCCAAGCATGTCCTTTTCCTGCAACATTAGGTTTATTTTCTAGAAACTCTACATGCAGGTTCTCTTCTACTTTCTGGGTCTCCAAATTATACACCCTAAATGCCTTACTATTTAGAGAGTATCCAACCAAAAATCCAGAATCAGACTTCCCATCAAACTTTCCTAAGTGGCCAAGAGTATTCAAAATAGTCAGATGGCACCCAAAAGGTCTTAAGTAACTTATAATGGGAATCTTGCCAGTTAAAAGCTCATAAGGTGTTTTATTTTGAGGTTTGGTCAATAATACCCTATTAAGAACATAGCAAGCAGTACTAATTGCTTCAGCCCAAAAGATGCTAGGTAGCAATGAATCTGCTAGCATTGTTCTAGCAGCCTCAATCAAGGTCCTATTCTTCCTCTCAGCAACTCCATTTTGTTGTGGAGTTCTAGCATTGCTATATTCCCTCTTGATGCCCTTGAGTGCACAAAATTCATTTAGATCCTTGTTTTTGAATTTTGTTCCATTATCACACCTAAAAATCTTAACTCTGTGATCTAATTAGTTCTCTATCTGCCTAACAAAGCTTTTAAGAATCTCAGCAGTTTCATCCTTAGAACCCAAAAAGAACACCCAACTAAACCTACTAAAGTCATCAGTGATTACCAAACAATAGGTCTTATGATTTATGCTCCTTACAGATGTGGGTCCAAACAAGTCCATATGCAAAATCTGTAAGGGTTGACTAACAGAACTCATTAATTTAGCCTTACAGGAGGCCTTGTGTTGCTTTCCTTTCTGATAAGCAACATAGGTATGGTCATTTTGAAAAATCTTGGAAGGTAAACCTCTAACAAGATTTCCCTTCACAAGTTTGTTTAGGTTTTTAAAATCAACATGACCAAGCCTTTTGTGCCATTTATTAGATTCATCAACTGTGGCTTTTGCAATCAAACAAGCTAAACCTCTAGAAGGAACAATGTTCTTTAGATTGAAACTGTAGATATTGTGTTGCCTAGGGATTTTAAGTAATACTTGATTTTCATCAGGTAACTTAAAATCAGGAGACAACACCAAACACTCAGTGTTAGCGAAAAGAACTTTGTTCTTCTTGTCACAGATTTGTGACACAGAAAAGAGATTGAAATGCTCTAGTTCTTTCACAAAATACACATCCTCAAAATCTAAATTTCCAGTTTTTATAGTCCCTTTACCAGTGATTTGACCTTTACTACCCCCAAAAGCAACTGATCCACCTCTAAATTCTTCATAATCAGAAAGGTAATCCTTGTTTCCAGTCATATGTTGGGAACATCCACTATCAACAATTCCTTTATCTTTTAAAGCTCCATGTGAATTACCCTGCACATCAATTAAGAAAAATCAGTTTTTCTTAAGGACCCAAGCCATGGATGACTTGAGTCTGCCTTGTGGATCATTATGCTTGAATGCCTTATAAGACCATGATCCACTGTTGCTCTTGGATCTATATGTATATTCATTTTGTCTAGGATCCCAAGTCCAACATGCTGAGGCCTTTGCAGCATTTCCCTTATTTCCTTTAACATATTAATCATTGCTTGTGTCCCGGCAGTAGAAACATGATTTACCTTAGAAGTAGTAACTTTTGGCTTCCTAATCATGTTATTAAATATTGTTTCATTATGAAAAGGCCTTCTAACTGGCGAATGAGTTTTGTGAAAACCATTTTGCCTTTTAAGTGTATCATTCCCAGTTAATTTTGGTTTAGAAGAATTAAAATTTCTTCTAGCAGCAGTTACATTATGCCTAGCAGTAGTAACTGAAGTTGGCCTAGCAGTAGGAACTAAATTTGGCCTAGCAGTAGGAATTGCTATTTTGCCAGATCTAGTTAACACTGCTGATGGAACAAAATTCTTATTACTCTTAGGGTGAGTCTTATGATTTGAAAAGTTTTGTTTGTCCACCCTATTAACAGTGTTCCATACTGGTCTAGTCTCCCTTTAAACAACACTCTTAACCTTAACCTATTTAGCCATTCTTTTCTCATGAAAATCACAATCTCTAATAAGATGACTAAAACTTCCACATACAAAACATGCTTTTCTAGTGACACCATATCCCAAACCAAACCTTTGAGTCCTTGACTTATAGTCTTGTTCCTTAACAGTTTTCCTAGGAGTTTTTACATGCTTAATCAAATTAACAAAAGCACAACTAGGTTTTTCTGCTCTATTGAGGCTGTACACACATATTCATCTTCCCTTTCAGATTCATACTCCTCAATGATAGGAACATCAGACCAAACTTTTGGTTGATTAACTACTTTGGGTTCATTGATAACTGATTTAGGCACAGACTCAGTTGATTCTTCACAAGAAGAAGCAACATCAGTGGTTTTAGCATCTATTTCACTAGTTTCAGCATCTGATTCACAAGTTTCAGTCTGTTTTGGACCATATGTAAACTTTGACTCATCTATTTCAATATCATCTCTAGGAGGCATATAAATTCCTGTGATAGGAGGGGGAACAGCATGCATTCCTTCAGTTTTTGCAAATCTATCATTTAAAGGAACATCTTCTACATCACTATTACTACTATTAAATACACTATCAAACATTTCTTGCTCATAACTCAATACTCCCTTATGTAAATTATCTCCATACCCAAGCCCAGATTTGTCACTAGCACTCATTTGAGAATCTATTATTTTACTAAGATTTTTAGAAGAACTTTGCCAAGTTTGAACTCTGGTTTTTAGTTCCTCTTTTTCTTTTTCAGCAGCAGCTAATAGTTTCTTATGATATATGAGCTCATCAGTTTTAGCATCTAAATCAATTTTCATAAACCTAAGTTTTTCTTCATAAATAACTTGATTTCTTTGATGACAAACTAATTGAGCTTCTACCTTTTGTAAAGCTTGAGTGTAGGCTTGTATTTCTATGCTAGCATCACCAATCTGTTCTCTTTGTTCATTATATAATTGTTTAAGCTTAGCATAAGATTCTACACATTCTTTTGAACAAGATTGTACCTCATTGAGAGCCATCAAAGCATGGTTGTCAGTGTCTTCTTTAGAATAGCCAGACCAATTAATCACATCTCCATCAACAGTTACCAAGGCTTTGGCTTCATCAAACTTTGCAGATTCCTTTGCTTTGTATCCATTATTCCTTGCATCTCTCCTTCTGCCTTCTTGATTGCCCTTTGATCTGCACTCTCTAGCAAAGTGCCCTAACTTATGACAATTGAAGCACTCAACTTTGGTTTTGTCAAAGCCAACTGATTCCATTGCATCAAACTTCAGCTTTCTTCCTGTCTTCTTGTGAAACTTCTTTAGCCTCATGGAAATCATGGCCACTTGCCATTTTAAGTCCTATCTCTTCTAGATCATACTCATCAATCTGTTCTAGATCCTCATGATCCAGTTGTGGAGCACTGGATTGATTAGCAAAGAAAGAGTGCATTAGATCATCAGTATATGATGAAGAACCTTCCCTTTGTGAGTTATAGCCAGAAGAAGTAGAAACACTATGAGCAGTACTAACTCCATTAGTACTGCTAGTGCTTTCAGAAGAAACAATGCCACATTCTGTGTGCTAGAGGATGATCCAGTTGAGCCTTTAACATTACGTTCAAAAACTCTAAGGTTGTTATACAGATCATCAAAGCTGAGAGTACCAATTCCTGGCTTAGTCCTCATGATCAAGGATACTTGGGACCAGGAGGGAGGTAAAGCCCTAAGAAACTTCTGATTGGCATCTTCAGGTGAGACACCAGCACCATGAATCTCAAGTTGGCTCAAGAGGCTTTGAAACCTATCATAACCTTTGTGCAATCCTTCTGAGTTGGATACAGAAAAACTTTCAAACTGTTGCTTCAGAATGTACTTCTACATCTTCTTGGATTCATCATTCCCACCAAATCTGGATTTGACAGCATCCCACATCTCTTTAGCATCAGTCATCTTGTGAAATTTGGCTAAATGATCTTTTGGTATTGCCATCAATAAAGTGGTTCTAGCTTTTCTTTCTCTTTCTCTAGCTTGAACCTCTTCAATAGTTTTAGGAGGCAGAACCTTTACATTCCCATTGGTATCTGTTGCAATCTTAACAGGACCATTGCCATTCTGTATCACTTCCCACAGAGAGTAGTCAGTGTGACTTAAGTAATGCTCCATCTTCATGGCCCATATGTCATATTCTCCTTTCTTCAGAATAGGGAGTTTAATGGATGACGTGGTATGAGGGATTTCTTGTGTTTGTTTTTGTGGTGGTGTTTGGTTGTTGTTTTCATTGTTTTCAATCTTATGAAAATCTTCATCTCCTCCTTCCATTATATCAGATCTGTTTTGGTTCTTCTTACTCAGAGTTTCTCAACAAGCTCTGATACCACTTGTTGGTCCTAAATCTGAATGGGTCTTTCTAGCCTGTTAAGGGTGGTAGCCAATCTGAATAAATCTAAACTAACTACGAGAAAAACAATGACTATGAACAATATAAGTTATGCGGAAACTAACTTGTATTGCTAAGAAAAACAATGAATAGAATAATACTTTTGATTACTATAAATTTGCTTAGGTTACAGATCTCTAACTATTGATACTAAACACAAGACGAGACACACTTTGATCTATGGCCGTGAGGTTCCTTTTATACACCAAGGAAACCCTAGCAGCTTACATAAACGTGTAAAGAGATATTACATATCTCTTCCTAATATAACTCAATGCATATCTCTGCATATCTATTCTAATAATAACTTATGCACATCACATAAGCAGTATTATCTAAATACGCTAGCAGTACCTTTCTAACACGAGTAGTACTATCTTAAAGCTACAAGTACTAACTATATTACTAACAGTAGAAACTATAACCAGCAGTAGAAACTCAGAAACACATAATTCCCAACAAACTTGAAGATCCTTGATGGTATATGTTATTTTAAGTTCACGAGGTGAGCTTAAGGGGAATATTGTTTCATTCATGGAAGATCAAGACGAAGGTTTTGTAATTATCAACTAGGGGAAGATTGTTGGGATTTATATTTGAGTTGATAAATACAAAACAATAAGTGAAGAATGAAGACAATGCAAACACGAGAGACTTAGAAGACAAAGAAGATTTTACTTATTAGTCCTTTGTAAACCTAATTCTCTAGTATATAAAGAGATACAGGTCATTAGGTTTTGTGTGTGTCAAGATGTAAACACCAAAGGTGTGTGTGTGTAACCTAGGCGTGTAGATTATAGAAAACGCCTAGGGTTAGTTTTTGTTTAGCCTCAAGATCATTTGATACCTGTTACAAGATGCTACACTCTCTCAGTGTTAATTTACACCGAGACATAACACCAGCAAACCCCCTCTTAGTACAAACCCTCAACGAGACACACTATACCCAAAAACCCTAACGAGACCAGCCTTAGTTTTAGCAAGACAAAATCAAGGTATAGCGAGACAGAATTTACACCACACACCTTATCCCTTTTTATTTCTGATTTTATATACATATTTTAGCCTCAGGTCGACACACACCACACACCCACGATACCCCAAAAATTAACGAGCATGATCAATCACATAAAATCATAACCAAAAGCCCTTGGCCCTCGTTAAACTTATACGCATAGGGTTTCTATCTTTTTACACCATATTAATTGTGTATTTAATGATGCCATTTGATTACAAATTAGGGCTTGTAATTAGATTTAGTCGACTATAAAGAAGCAACCAGATTCGACATACACACACGCATAAATGAGACTTGATCGATTCAAAAGGAAGCCTGCATACAACACCACATAAAATCATAAACTAAAATCTAAACCCTATTTAATTCGCCCCTGATTAATTGATCCGATTAGGGCTTGTAACTGATTCGATCATAAGTATTATAGCGAGTAGTATATGATGATTTAGGTTAGGTTTTAGTCGCGTAACAAACATGTTAAAGTTGGTTAACGTGGAATACCTTGGGCTAGAAATCAAAGAGGTCGAATGGAACAAAACAACAGCGAAAGCAAGGCTGAAATCCCCAATCCTTAAGCATGCAAACCCTAGCCTTCGTACCTTCAGTCTTCGTAGCAACAATGGAGTTTTGTTTAGAATTTGATTCGGTTTGAGAGAGAGAGAGCCAAAGATGATATACGGTTTGTTATGGAGGAAGGAGGAAAAGCGTGTAATTAAAAGGAGATGTCGTGCTTTATTTTAGGTCATGATAATGATACATATCTTTTATATGGTTAACTAATTTGTACGTGTTTTCTTGTCCACCAAAACGTGTGGCTAAATGAGGTAAGTGGTGAAATCGATTCTTATCACTAAGGTGGTAAAACGTGTGAAGTTAAGCAAGAAAATGTGTGTCGTTGTTATTATTAGGCTAGGATTAGGAAAGGAAAACATGTGAGGTATTTAAGTAAAGCATAGTTTAGGATTAATATTATTAACATGTACATATTTCATAATATATAGTTTTTATTTTACTTATTCATTATATAGACTTAGGGTAAAATCAAATAAATAATTAAAATGTTAGTCAAAATTTTAGGGTGTTATAATTCTTCCCCTATAAAAAGAAAATTTCGTCCTCGAAATTAAAGTTGCAAAAGTTAGACGGATACGTACCAAATTACAAAACAAATGAAAATAATTAACCCACTCGGGATGATTCTTCCAAAGGATTTTAATGGACGGAATAGTTTTGTTTCTCATGACTCGATCCAGACAATCTAGGATAGCCTCAGGCTCTCCAACAAAAGACAAATAATAATGAATCTAATCCAACAGATACGAAACAACATGTAACTGATGATAATTGTAACCTCTTAGAGAGATACACGAAACACGATATGAACATGAGACAAATACAGAGGTAATGCTAAACGGTAGTGTTGGGACAACATTAATTAGGTCTCCTCATGTTTAAATGATGACAAATAAACCTTCGCAACACATAAAATTACAAACGATAGCCAAAATTCTCCCGACCCAATAACCAGGCCTTGGGCGCTGCCAGCGCTCCGACGCGCCAGCAGCGCGCCAGCCTTCTGTTAAGGATGGGATGAATTTTGAAAGTCGGCTTTCCCCTTACCCGACAAATGTGGATCTTTAAATATAGGTATGAATATGTTATGTACATCATTGGGAAAACTCGAAACGAGTTTTAGAATTAGAGGGATCCAAATTTACAACCTCCCATTTTTGGCAAAACGCCAACTCAAGTATTTTGATAAACGCCTCTAGCCAAGGCTTTTCTAAACCTAGGGGACTTATATATTTCACCTGACATCAAGTGAAAGTATTCATATGACCATAATCCATGTTTACGTCTTCTCTAATCACGTAACGGGTTTACTCCCTTATTGGTCAAACTAAGTCAAATGCCTCTTTGCGTAAACGCATCCTTTCCCATTATGGTATATGCTTTACATTGATGCAAAGCACTTAGCTTGTTTGCATCAAGATGATTATTGATTACGTCGAGTCATGGGAATTCACGTATTATGAGATTATGAATACTCGACGTTGAGTTACTTGAAAATATAAATAACTTTTGATTTTCTCAACCCATAATCAACTTTGTCAATTCTTTTCTTCCTTAATGACAAAATGATTAAGCTTTAATCACTCCTTTGATTAATCACTACACCAAACCAATCCTCCAACCATTTCAAATTCCTCCCAAATCTTATCCTCAACATTCCCTAATATTCCTTGTACTTGCATGTACTTTTTTGTCCCCTACATTCCTACACCAAATCTTCCAAACATTATCTTTACCACATTTCAATCCAACCACTAGGATTTCACCACCTCGTCCTCTTCTTTATCCAACCCTTTATTTCAAAACAAATAAACCTTCCTCACAAACCAACTCACTTCTCATCTCCAACATTTAAAATTCAAATTTTGAACCCAAGCCAAAGGCTCCCCATCACCTCAACATCACATCCTTATCCAACTCACTCTTACACACATACAACTCACTTCCTCACATACAACCTTCCTCACTCTCTCCCTCACTCTCCCAATTCAAATTTGAATCCAAACATAGGCTGCCCATCACATCACTCTTACAAATCCAACTCACAACCTTATCTCTACTTCTCTCACACTCCAACAACTATATTTCAAATTTGAATTTCAAACCAAGGCTCCCTTTCATCACATCATTCCAACTCACCCAAACTCATCTCAACCCTTCATCTCCCCTTTCTCACTAAGCAAGGCATATTCTTGACGTATTCTCTTCCTAACACAACCATACAACTCATCCAACTAAACCATGGTTTCTTCTAACCCAACCTCACTCTCTCACTTCCCTCTCACACAATTTGAATTTCAAATTCAAATTCTTCTCTCTCTATCTCTAACATACACACTTCCTTTCCAAGCAAAGGAATATCCCATGGCATATTCTTTCTCTCTTTTCTATGCCATATGAGGAATACCTAAACTACCCTTATCCAATTATCCCTTCTATTCTTCTCTCTTTGATAATCGGTTTCACTTAAACACTTCACAAATCATTTTTACAAAATGGCTATTTGAGTTGGTAGACCTTGAGGATGAATAATATAAAGGTCTAAATGTGTGAAGTATAATTGGGGGTTTAGCAAGGTTGGGTATTTAAAAGACCAAAATCCAAAAGAGAAAAGTCCAGACATTCTGGCTTGTCGTTGGCGCTCTGACACGCCAGCAACGCGCCAAACTCTGATGACTTTTTCTCATTTTGGGTTTTGGCCTATAAATACCCCACCTTGGCTCTTGTATTCCTCACCCCTTTCCATTATTCTTTCTCTCTAATTTCTTTTCTCTCAATCCTCTAATTCTATCTTGTGTTCTTAATCTTTCACATAACATCTTTGAAAGAACACATCTCCTTGCAATGGAAGAATCATAAGAACCTAATCCACTCTTGTGATTGTGTCGAGGGTCTTCTTGTCTATACCCTTTCTACTAGAATCGAGTCTTTAGGTTAGGTTAGGATTTGATTAAACAATCAAACATTCTTATTCGATTTGGTTGTAAGGGAAGTCTTGTGTCGAGGTGACCAAGCCTAGATCATTGGGGATCTAGTTGGTCTTTTCGAATCATGAGTCCTTGAGGGTGGTTTTCGAGGGCGGAATACCATTGGGGAGTAGCTCTTCTTAGTGAGCACCGATCTTTGTGCATATCGGTGGAGTGAAGTTGTAACGGTTTGTAGTCCACCGAAAGGATTATACTTAGTGAATAGTATAGTGTCGTGGATTCGCAACTGGACGTACGGATGGTATAAACCCCCCATCCCGAACCAGTATATATCGTGGTGTCTCTCAACTTACTTAATATACTTTAGTTGTGAGTGTGATGGTGGTTATTGGTGTATAACCACAACTTGCTCTTGAAGGATTGAAAGTTTTTTTAAACATCTAAAAAGCCGAAAAGACCGTATTCACCGCCCCTCTACGGTTCTACAATTGGTATCAGAGCAGTATACTCAAGTTTTTAAGTGTTAAAACCATCCCAAGAAGTCGTTTTAAGTCAAAAACTTCTTTTTCAAAAATTTAAAATACCTAACGAAATTTTTGGATAAGTTGAGTATAGATTCATGGCTCAAGAGAACTATGTTGAGGGGTGTTCTATGCAAAGACCAACTTTGCTAGAATCCGATGGGTTTTGCTTTTGGAAAACCCGGTTTGAGACCTATGTTAGGTCTAAAGATATTGACTTGTGTGAGATCATCCAAAATGGCAACTTTGTCTTCATGATGCAAGATCCCGAAACAAAGTTGATGGTTGAAAAGCCATATTTGGAATTTAAAGATGATGAGAAGAAGAAGCTTAGCAAGAATGATGAAGCCAAGATGACAATCTACAATGCCCTACCTCGAAGGGAGTTCGAAATGGTTTACACTTGCAAGACCACCAATGAGATTTGGCATACTCTCATCATTACTCATCAAGGCAACTCGCAAGTCAAAGATTGCAAGATCGACTTACTCATCCAACAATATGAGAAGTTTTCGATCTCGGATGAAGAAACCATTGACAATGGTTATACACGGTTCAATGCTATTATCACAAGCTTAACGGCTCTAGATCCTAGTTTTAGCAACAAGAACCATATGAGAAAGTTTCTTCTAGCTCTTTCGGTGAAGTGGCGGCCGAAGGTGACAACTGTTGAAGAAGCCAAGAACTTGGCGGAACTTCCTCTTGATGAGATTATTGGCAACCTCAAGGTGTACGAAATGATTCTTGAAAATGACAAGGTTGCCTCCAAAGACAAGAAGGAGAAGGTGAAGTCTTTGGCCCTCAAAGCTAAAGTTACTAAGGACCAAACTAGAGACGATAGCGATAGTCAAGAAGGAAGTGGTGATGAAAGTGATGCAGACGATGAAGAGTTCAATCTAATGGCTAAGAACTTTAGAAAGTTCTTTAGAAGAGGTGGTAATTTTAGGCATGGAAACCGGTTTGGTAACCTAGGTAATGATGGAAGGAACAAGTTTGGAAGTGGTCGAGGCTTCGACAACAAGGTTGGTGAAAGCTCTAGGCGCGAACGCGGGTGCTATAATTATGGTGACAAAAGTCACTTCATAAGTGATTGTCCAAAGCCTAAAGAGAACAAAACATTCATTGGTGGAGCTTGGAGTGATAGTGAAAATAAAGATCAACCAAATAAGGAAACTACTTGCCTCATGGAACTAGAAAAACTAGAGGTACCTCAAAACTCTTATACTTCTAATAATGATTTAAATGTTAATAATTTGCAAAAGGAAAATGAGGAACTAGTTAAATTTAATGAGGATGTCATGAAAACTTTTGAAAATATTGTTAAGGAAAAACGCTATCTTGGACAAGAGTGTGCTAAACTTAATGAGAAAGTTTATAGACTTGAAAGAGAGGTTAAGATTCTAAGTCATCGCAAAGAGGTAGTTGAACCATGTAAAAGATGTGAGACACTCACACTTGAGGTTAACTCTTTGAATGATAAAGTATCTAAACTTCAAAAGGAGTCTCTAAGTTTTTCAAAATATAAGAAGAGTAGTAATGATTTGAATGATATGTTAAGTCGTCAAAAAGTGTCCCAAGATAAGGAAGGTCTTGGATTTTCAAAACATGAGAAAACCACTTTCGAGAGTCTAACCAAACCAATAGTGTTTGCAAAAGAAAGTAAAAATGAAACTCCAAAAATTTTTTAAGCCTGACGCGCCGACGCGCCAGCAGCGCGCCAGAACTGTGAGGAATAATGGAGTTTCTTCAAATAATGTTATTAAACCAACCATTCCTCAAACTTCTTTTGTAAATACTCGAGGTAATTAAGCACCCATTACAAGGAGAGAAAACCCAAAACAATTTTATAACTCGGGTTCTCGTAATGTTCTTGGATACACACAACCTCGAGTCAATCATAGACCACTCCTACCTACACCCAATATGATACCTTCATACTTATACAACCAAAGATCTTCTTTCCAATATAATCAATCTTTTCCAAGAAGAAACTTTTATAACAATAATCAAAGGTCCTCACACTATCAGTATAACTCATACCAAAGGAGAGATAACTCCTAAACAAACAAAAGATGTTGATCCCAGTTATACACTTGATTGAATTCCCTTAGCTTGTAAAGGTTAAGTTATCTTAGATAAATCTAAAACAACTATGTAGAAATTGTCTTGAGTTTATCAAATACTATGCGGAATCTAGTATTCAATATTAAGAAGAACTTTGTAATGTAACACAAGAACACAATTTAACAAACAAAACAGCTTCAATATTATTGATGAATAATACGAATACTCTCCTAGTATTAGAGTTTACAACCTTGAAGCTAATCGACTTTAAAAGAATTACGTACGTATTTCAATGCCCTAGGACCTCCTTTTATAGACTAAGGAGTCCTAGTCGGATTACAATAACTTTCTATACAGGATAAATGTTTTCTATATTTATCTAACCGACTATACAATGTATATCTCATTAACAGCATTAACTATAACATAATATAGCCTAATAGTCTTAACTCTTGCTTTAGCAGCATTAACTCTTCAGTTGTAGTAAGTTTGTACTAGTAGTACTAACTTCTGTTCCAGCAGCACTAACTACTGAGTGTATTTTACCTTGAAGTTCTCAGCAGTTATAATGTACACTAGCAGTCTTAACCTCCACAAGCAGTCTTAACTCTTTAACCAGCAGCATTAAACACTTAGAGCATTTTTCTTGAAATCCAAGAGTAGTCTTATCCTTATAGCATCAGTACTATCCATATGAGCAGCAGCAACTCAAGAAGCTTTAATTCCCAACAATCCTCCCCTAAACTTGATATTTTCTCCTAAAATCATCAAGTTTCATTCAAAGCTTTAACCATCACCAGGAGGATGCTTCCAAACACTTAATTTTTTATTCTTCAGTTGTATGATAAACCAAATAAGATCCAAACACATCTGTGTATCATATTCAACTGAAACCTTTTCATTCAACATCATTGTCAGTGTAGCTTTTGATAGAGGATACTTTTTCTCAACCAACATCCAAATTTGAAGTCCCTTCATTGCCACACAATGAACTCCACATGTATCATACAACCTCCAAAATAAGACTTCATTTCCTTGTTGATCTTGCCATACTCTGTCTTCTGGATGTGGTTCAAACATAACTTTCAGATCTCCCTATAACACTCTATCCATAATGTCAGCTGGCCTTGTAGATCCATACTTAGCCTTAACCAACTTCCATAGAGTTTCTAGGACCTCCCTATCAAAGCTTTTGAGCATCTGTTCAAAAGAAATAAACTTCTAAGACTTTCCACCAGCTCTCACTATCTCCCACCAAGCTTTCTTTCCCTGATAACCAACTTTCCAATCAATAATGTTGTACTTTGTAGCAAAAGGTTCAACATCTATAGATATCTCTTCATCATCTGATTTGATTACCATATGTAGTTGTAGCTCAGCTTTACCTTTCTCATCACTTTCCCTCTGCTCTTGCTCCTTCTGCTCATCAATCTTTTGCTTTTTATTGCTCTCTTGTTCTAACTCTTCTCCTGCTCTCTTTGAACTCCCCACCACCTCTTCTGTTTCCATAGGCAAAAATGTGTTTACTCTATTGGAAAACTTATCAAATACTTCCTGAATCTTCTCAAAACTCATGTTTTTTAATTGACATGGCTTCCAATGATCCATATTCCTGAGATAAGTACACATTAACTTCTTTTTTTGAGCTTTGGTTGGTGGTTTGTTCCTCTTTTCTTCTGCCTTCTTAGCTGCAAAGAATTTTCTTTTCTTCTCAAAGAATTCTGTAAGTAATTTTGCCTTCTCAGCCTCAGACAATCCTTCTCTTTCTTCCTGTTGCAATCTTTGAGCCAATTCCCAGTCAGCATCACACTTGGCTTGTAAGTCTACCCAATCATTTATAAGTGCAATGTTCTTGGCTTCTTTCTCAGCTGTAACCCTTGCCTTTTCAGCTACCAATCTATTCTCTTCTTCATACTCTGCTTGCAAAGCTCATGCCACTTCTTCATCTTGTTGCATTTGAGCTTTCTTGGATAAAGGTTTTATAACAGGTTCTTCAATTAAAATTGATTTGCCTTTACCTTGTGGTTGTTGTTGGACAGTTGTTGTTGTTGTTGTAGTAGATGGCTCTTTGATGACAACCCCTTTAGTTGGTGGTTTTGTGCTCTTCAAAGATGTAACGCCCCTTGACCACTTTGACCAAAAACGTGAAAATTTTTCGCAAAAAGTAACATTCCGAAACTGACCCACACTAAGGTTCAGATTGTGGAACCTAAAAGTAGATCCTGAAAGATCCACTCTAAGGTTCAGATTTATGGGACCTAAAAGTAGATCCTGAAAGATCCACTCTAAGGTTCAGATTTATGGGACCTAAAAGTAGATCCTGAAAGATCCACTCTAAGGTTCAGAACTGAGATTATACTTTAGGATTTGACGGGAAACGCTTGACTTGACTTGACATTCCGCTACTCTATTGACCCTTTATAAGAAGCCACATTCATCACCAAGATGAACATTTAACTCATAACCAAGATGAGGAAAAACTGGATCCACATTTAGGTCCAAATCTTGGAACCTAAAAGTAGATCCTAATTCCATAACCAAGATGAGTACATTTCAGATCCACACTAAGGTTCACAAATTCGAACCTAAAAGTGGATCCTAGACTGAAATTAAGGATCCACACTTAGGTCCATACTTTGGAACCTAAAGGGGGATCCTAAACTGAAACCAAGGATCCACACTTAGGTCCATACCTTGGAACCTAAAGGGGGATCCTAAACTGAAACCAAGGATCCACACTTAGGTCCATACCTTGGAACCTAAAAGGGGATCCTAGACTGAAAATTATTCTTTAGGAATTGACGGGTTATGCATGAACCCATTTTGACCCGTTACACTCCAATTCACTTAAAACACTTCCCTTACCTACCATACTTGACCAACATACATATTTTAACATACTAAACTTGTCTCAACCATCCATGACCCGTTCAAACCCAAAATGGGTAAAAACTAGCTAATACCAAACATCCCCTTAAACAATCTTTCAAAAACACATTTTATACATAAATGTACAAACAACTAGATATCCAATTTGGCTTACACGCAACATAACCTTCCTAACATATTAAAAGAGTGTTGATACATTGACATGACCCATAACTTCCCAAAATGGGTAGAATTGGCTATTTGCCAAACACCCTCCTTTTTACCACCATAACCACTAACCTAAGGACTTCTTGACATGAACATAAGCTTGACCGTTGAGCTAACATAGAAAATGACCGTTGACTCACAAAATGACCATACGAAAGGAAATATACCCAAAACACGAAAGGACACGTCGGGGGCTTCCAACTTCAATATGCTTGGTCCAAAAGAACGGTCTTCTACTACAACTTCTTCTAGGATGAACTTCTATTACATAATCACTTAAACCTTTTCTTTACCTTTGCTAGAACCTTCGGCACCTATCAAGAAAAACATCACAACTAAACACGTAAGCGAAACGCTTAGTAAGTACATGGTAATAACAAGCTAACAATGTATGATATAAAATCATAACATCAAACTAACAATATATGATATAAAATCATAACTGAACCATAACTAGTCTAACTACTAGTTAAGCTAGCGATATAGGGGCACTTACCTCACGCCGACATAGTCGACCTTTACACAATCAACCCATAAGGTTGAACTTCACACAAAATCAACCCGTAAGGTTGAACTTCTTACCATAGTTAGCCCAACGACTAACTAACTAAATCTAGTGATGGATCCATACTAGCTAACGCACCCTATATCCTATCCTTCACATTATCATGTAAACAAACATGATAAAACTAACACCTGAAACATTATCATACCAATATATGATAAAGCTAAACAAAACATGTTATAACCAATGTACTTACCTTGATTCTTAGATTACCACTTCACTAGCAACAACTTCCCACTTTTATCTTGTTTCCTATATCATAACCATCTCAAATTAGAGACTAATTACATAACTAATCATGAAATTACTAACCTTTGATCATTAAGATCAATTATTACAACATGAACCCTAATTTCATAAATTTGGGGAAGAACACTTACTTGTTGAGGAGATTACAATTAAGGGTTCTCTAGTGAATCTTGATCACTTCTTGATACACAAATGAGCTAGATGATTTACTTGAAGTCTTCCCTCCCTTTTCTCCTTAAGAGCCGATCATCACAAATAAGACCAAGAAGAAAGTCCTGGAGTTTTCTAAAATTGGCTAGACTATGGCATTTTAACTAATAAACTTTGCCCATTTGGCAATCTTGGCCCTTTTAGTTTCATTCATTCTATATTGGCCACATATATTTACCACTTAACTCATATCACAAGGCTTATAATATGCAACACATAATATTTACATAACTAGTACCTTATCGGGATACGGGTGTAACAAAAGAAGTAAGGGCTTGAGCCAAGGTAGTGAGATCATCTTCAATAGTTGCTTCAGCAGCACTAACAGTTGTTTCTTTAGCAGCAGCACTAACTAATACATTAGCAGTAGAAACTTGAGTATCAGCAGCATTAACATCAGCAGTTTCAACCATTAGCTTAGCAACTTCCACCACTTTATCTACATTAATCCCAACAGTTTTAACTGACTATACTTGCTATTCCATAACAACTTCAGTAGTATTAACCTCTGTATCTTCAACAACAAACTCAATCCCATCATCCATAACCTGCTCATCCATATGCGAATTCTCTTCCTCCCTTGAAGCCTTGTCCTTATTCCTCCCCTGTTTGGGAGCATCCTCCCCCAAACTTTGTGCATTATCTTCTAAGGACTCCACCCTGGCAGCAGTACCCACTTTGAATAATCTCTTAAGCTTGTGAGTGCTTGACCTTTTCTTCCCTTCAAGTTTAGCTACCCGCTTCTTCAAATATGTGATTTCCTTTTGCTAAGAAGAGGTAACTGTTTGTAGATCAAGAACTTGTTTTTGTAAAGTGGTACATGTATCCATCAATTCCTTTATTAGTTGCATACTACCCTCATCACTTCGGATTGTGTTACCTATCCCGAGAGGTGAATCATTGGGTATGTTTGACTCAGTCTCAAACCTAGTTTGAGCATCTGAGCCCTCTTGGTTTCTTGGCGCCTGGTGATTCCATCACCTGAATCAGTTCCTTGGGAACTTGATCCATTAGATGTTGCCTTGGATTAGGTCTTATTGCTGTTAGCACTATCATGCTCTGCATCTAAGCTAGTAGCAGTAGTGGCAGCCCTTTCCAAATTGTCTTCCCTTTCCTTAGAGACAGCCTCATCTGCAACTATACCAGCACTAGACTGAGGAATCTCAGTGCCCTTTTGGGTTTTCTTACGTGTATAGGTCTTTTGTTGTGTTGAGGAAATGGATAAAAATGTGGGTGTGTGTTGGGTTACAGTGAGAATGCCTGAACCTTCACCCTAATTTTTTCTTTGTACCACCATTGTTTGAAACAAAGGTGTCACTTTTCTTGAAAATTCTTTTCCCACCCTCTTCATGTTAGCAAAAATCTTTTTAGTATGAGAGGGTGCAAGATATGTTCTTTGATGAATTTTCTTTTCAGTAAATTGTCTGTCCATAAGCAATTGTAAAAACCTTGGATATATGTAAAATTTGTTTGATGAACTATCCAAGTTCTTAACCATACTATCAAAAATTAACTTTGAAAAATTGAATTTTTGGTCTGTAGCCAAGCAGATTATAGAAGATGCTATAGTGCTGCTAAACTCATTCCAAGCTATTGTTTTAGGACTTAAACACTGCAAGATAGTATGAATCAAGAATTTCCACTGTGGGGGAGAAGTTTACTTTGAAAATTTTTAAGGAATCATTTTTCCTCTCATATCCCATCAGTTCAAGGTTTTCAAGAATTGCAGAATTAGAAAAACACTCAATTCCTTTAGCATCTGCTAGGCGAAGAACTCTCCTAACAGATGTTTCAGTAATAAGTATCTTCTGGCCATCTACAAGAGCATGAATCTGTTCTACCCCATTAATAGTTTCGACCTTAGCAGTAGACCAAAACTGTTTAATGTGAGAAATATATATAGTAGGGTTTACTGTTAATGCATACCTTATAGGGTTTGCATTTAAGAAATCAATTATCTCAGTAAAATCTTCACTTTCTTTTGGTTTTTTGTTAGAAGGCAATCATGTTATGAGTGTCGGCAAAAGAAAGGTTCGACATTGTTGTGATGTTGTTGTAATTAATGGTGGGTTTTTGCAAATTGATGATAAAAAGAGAGTTAGGGTTTGTCTTTGAGAGAATTATGTGCGCGTGAAATCGATTAAGTGAACAAATTGGGGATTTAAACCCTTAATCGAAGAAGTTACAAAACAGACCCTCGTACAAAGCAGCAGTTGTAACCTCAGTAGCACTAAGTATGCCTAGCAGCATTAACTTATGTCGAGCAGTAGAAACATTGAGGCACCAGCAGTAACCCCAATTTAACACATTTCTTTACTTTTCCTGCAAAATGTTAGTCCGAAAACCACAAAAACACAAGCAATAACCATATTCTCAATGATCACACCTTTTTAAACTTAACAGTGTAAAGTACAACAAGCAGCATTAACATAGCAGTCTTAAGTATAACTAGCAGTACTAACTATACTTAACAGCAGAAATTCATTTTGACTTAAATAACAGTACTAACTCTACAAAAAACATAAAGAGATCAAAAACTTTAAAGATTTAGCATTCCAATACTGGCAATCAAGAATTGAAATCTACTTACATCAAAAGCTTTTGTAAGTAAATCTGCAACATTCTTGTCAGTATGGATTTTAACCATTTGAATTAGTTTCTTTTCATTGCAATCTCTTACAAAATGATGTTTGATCTCTATATGCTTTGTTTTTTAATGAAAAACATGATTTTTAATTATGCACATAGTATTGTTATTGTCAATAAAGATTTTGGTATGCATAAAATTGTACCCATAATCAAGCAATTGATTCTGAATCCAAAGCACTTGTCCACAGCAACTTGAAGTAGTCACATATTTAGCTTCTGTTGTGGACTTTACAACCACAGTCTGTTTCTTGCACTGCCATGAGATCAATCTACATCCAAGAAATTAACAACCTCCTGTTGTAGACTTCCTATCCAAGCTTGCTCCAGCATAATCACTATCAGTGTATGCTTCCAAATCAAAAGGAGAATCTTTTGGATACCAAAGGCCCAATTTAGGTTGACCTTTTAAGTACCTAAAAATCCTTTTCACAGCATGAAGGTGTGAAACCTTTGGAGTGACTTGGTATCTTGTACATGCATACACTACAAACATAATATCTGGTCTTGAAGATGTGAGGTACATTAATGAACCAATCATTGATCTATATAAATGAACATCCACTTCTTCACCATCTTCATCCTTGAGCAAAGGCTTTCCAGTCTCCATTGGTGTGCTTGCAGTCTTTACATCTGTATACCCAAACTTCTTTAAAATCTCAGCAACATACTTATCTTGACTGATAAATATGCCATCCTTCTTCTGTTTTACTTGCAATCCTAAGAAGAATGTAAGTTCTCCCATAGAACTCATCTGAAACTTTTCATGCATTAACTTCTCAAATTCAATGCACATTTCCTTCTTTGTAGACCCAAAGATGATATCATCTACATAAACTTGAACTAGCAAAATATCCTCTTTGTATCTTCTGATGAACAAAGTCTTGTCAATCTTTCCTTTGTGAAACCCATTGTCCAACAGATATGTTGACAAGGTTTCATAACATGCTCTAGGAGCTTGATGTAGCCCATAGCGTGCCTTTTCAACATTGTAAACTCTATCAGGAAAATCTGGATCTTCAAACCCTGGTGGTTGACACACATACACTTCTTCTTCAATCTTCCCATAGAGAAAAGCACTCTTGACATCCATCTGATACACCATAAAGTCTTTAAATGAAGCATAAGCTAAGAACAGCCTAATTACTTCAATTCTTGCAACAGGGGCAAAGACTTCATCATAGTCAATCCCTTCTTCTTGTGTGTACCCTTGAGCTACAAATCTTGCTTTTTTTCTTATCACAATTCCTCTATCATCTTTCTTCTTCCTGAAAACCCATTTTGTACCAATAGCCCTCTTACCATTAGGTAACTCCACTAAAGTCCAAACCTTTTGTAACTTGAACTGTAGAAGCTCTTCCTGCATAACTTCTATCCAGCTTAGATCATTCAATGCTTGAATCACCTTTTTAGGTTCTACTTGTGATAAGAAACAAGCAAACAAACAATTTTGAAGATCTTTATGACTGTTTCTTTGTTTAACAGTTCTGACAAACAGTCCTTGTTGGGAATACGTGTAACTATTATCAAGTGTCGGTCATTCAATTATGTAATAGGTTGCTTAGTTATTAGGCTTATATGTTTGTCATAATTATTAGGCTTATGAAGTAAGCCCATGAGCCTATGATTAGGCCTATTCGTGTGAAAGGAAGGAAGTAGGGGTGTTGCCCTAGTTCCTCTCCTATAAATAGAACATGTAACACACTTTTATTTTTGTTGGTTATTTCACTTTGCTACTAAACCTTTGTCTATTTATCTTATGAAGTAATCGACCACTTTTTATCTCTTTATCTCATCTCTCTCTCTCATATATATACTTGTGTTATATGTGAAGTTTATAATAATAACTTCATGAATCGTTTTAAGCTTCTAGGGATAACAATAACAATGAATAAACATGATGCGCAACGGATAAAACAAAACATCATTATTATTGAACAAGGTTCTTCGTCATCATCTCTAACAACTACTTACAAAACACAAAGCCCTAATACTACGTGATCAAGTGTAGTATAGTTACTTAATCTAACAGGGATCAAAGATCCTTGAGGCTTAAACCAAAACTCTAACCTAGGCCTCTAAACAAGACAATATGCCTAGGTACACACACACACACACCTTTCCTGGTGTTACATCTTGACACCTTTATAAAAACATACGACCTATATTATCTTTATATAATAGAGAATTAGGTTTACAAAGGATATCTACTAATATAATAAAAGATCTTCTGTATTTGTGTAGTTTCTTCCTTTATCTTCTTAAGCCCTTCATCTTTCACATGTTTTTTCTTATCAACTCAATTATAATTCCCAACAATCTTCCCCTAGTTGATAATGATAAAACCAAATAAGCACGAACTTCCCCTGAAGTTAAGATATATGAAAGATATAGACTTCCCCTTAATCCATGCTATATCACCAAGGCTCTACAAGTTGCAACCTTCTATGTAAATATTCTTTCCCTTTTTGTCATCATCAATTAGGGGACAAAAGTAAGCAACCTTGATCTTCACAACCACGAACCACTATCATACTTTTAATCTAGTCTTCCAATGTCTTGAATTACCCACCATTAAGAACACCAAAACGCTTACTTCTTAAATGAACTCAAGACAAAAGAAACCTAAACCAGTAGTAATAATAACAACTAGCAGTTGTAAAAACCTTCAACTCGATGTAGCACATAAATGGTTAAACATTTTAACATTAAGCTTCCCCTGAAACCCATATGTTAACCATTTGTTGAATCTTCAATTATGTAAACTATATATAATGATGAAGAAAACTAAGCATTACCAACGTGATGCCGAAGTAGAATAATCCAAACTCGTGTCTTATATCTTGTACTAAATATGTGACTTCGAACGTATACCCAAACTGATGTATGAGGAGACCTCAATCTCTTGACAAAAATCCAGATTTGTCAACTCTTAGTCACCACTTGAACGCACAGACAAGTTGTCTTTAAAGTGTAACACCCACTTGAAGATATGATAAGAACACAAACTCGAAAAATTCCACTGCATCGTCAAATAAGTAATAAATAACCTTCTTCGAAATCAATTAGAACAAATAAGAACGAGCCATTAAACCTTTAAGAACGTAAACCAAAATCCAAAAACCTTCTGTGTGTGTATCTCCATCCAAGAACCAAAACTAAGAAATATCATGTTCCTCCAACCAACATCATAGTACATGTAATTCCTTCCTTCTAGCACCATTAGGTAGTATGAAGATATAATTCTATCGATAAGCACCGACCCATGATCATATAAAATTAAAATGCATGTACACCGACCCATGATAGCATGTAACTTGCCAATTACTTTTGACATATGACCAGCACAAACTAAGAACCAAAACTTTTTCCTTGTGTGTGTCTATCCATCAAACTGCCATAACTTCAATTGGGCAAACCCTTCGAGCAGTACAAACTTGTTTCATGGCAGTACTAAGTGAATACTAGCAGTACAAACATTCAATCTTGAAGCAGTACGCAACAGTTGAAAGTGAAGTGTAGCAGTATTAACGCAAACCATGGCAGCAGTATTAAGTAACATAAGGAGCAATACTAACCAATTTAACGAAAGCAGTACTAACTTGATTTCTCGACCAGTACTAAATGAGCAACCAGCAATACAAACTCCTATCGTGCACTATAACATCTGAACTGGCAGTACCTTTCTTATCATGTTCTAGTAATTGTACGTGTAACACCAGAACCTGAATCGTTTTCAAGAGTTACCATATTAGGGTTGTGAACAACCCTAAACACCATACGTTCTCAGTATCATCACATACTAATCAAAGCATTCATAGAACAAATCCAACTTTATCATCTTGAAACAGCATCAGCTACAAGAATTAGGGTTTTCTTCAATCTTATATGAGAAACAGTGAAACCCTAATCACAAAGCGATAATATCCAATCCAAAGCTGCTTTTCTTTCGTGTATAAATGACACCAAACAACATATAACCAACTTCCATGATGAATTAAAATGAATAGAACCAAATTCAGGAAGTTGATTAGCATAAGATGTAACACCCTCATTTTTGATATACGCAGCGGAATATAAGTTGGGGTATTACTTCAAGTATCACAGTCATGAAAATAGAAAACGACTCGAAAAGAAACGATTTAAATAAAAATTTTATCATTCATTTATTTAAATCAGAGTACATAATATAGGTCCCAGCGGGGAGTTTCGAAATACGTTATAAAAGTTACATTATTCATTGAATGATAACAAAGTGGACACTCTTTTTATAAGAAGAAAGTCCACAGCCACTCCGTGCCAAATCCAGCTTCTAATTATGTGAGATAAAACATGCTAAAAAGTCAACACAAAGGTTGAGTGAATCCATAGCGTTTAAAGTTATAATCAGTTGAACACAAGCTAAGTAGAAAGTAAATCAGTAACATTGCAGTTCAATATACTGCCCTAAGTCTCATGACACGCAAAACGTTGACAGGTTTACTATCATAGTTATAAACTAATGATGCATATTACTCCATAATTAAATGAAGTAATTTTGCCTCCGAGTAGGAGATTACCGGTCTCTTTATTGATCTCCAATAAAATGCATTTGGTCACGTTACGGTAACACAAAGGGGTTGTCAACCCAATAGATCTATTCATTATATCCACGCTCACCCGAAAGTGATTAATGGTCCATGATGGGAGGTCTTTTAGGCAACAGGTAACTTAGGCAATATTAATCAGGAAAGCATACAAAAAAATACTTGTGTTTGGTTTTGTAGCATGTATCTCCCCACAAGTTTGGAAAATGTATAAAAAGTGGGACTATGAACTCACCTTAGCAGTCTGGATGGAAAACAAAATTAAATAGAGTTGATAAACGTCTCCGGCACGCGACCTGGGTTGGTATGTCAAGTTTCAGTAATCGTATTCCAATATATATAAGTTTTAATATTCGTTTCGTAACGTTTTGGTTGGTAGTTAAATGTTTAATTGAGACAACATGAAGTCTCTTCAAAAGTTGGATAAGATTTTATCTTATTTCTTATTTTTATGTTTCCGTTTGTTTGTTATCGAGATAAATGTATTTCGTTTATTAGTTTTTATTATAAATATATATTCAAAATATATTTCTAATAATAATTATATAATGCTACGCTTTTTACCCTTATAGTTTCATATATTGACAGTTTATACCCCTGAACTTTCATAAAATGACAATTTTTACCCCTAAACTTTGGTGAAATGATAGTTTTTACCCCTGTAGTTTCAAAAATGACACTTTATACCCACAACTATAAGTCGTTGGCAATATTCGTCCTTGTTTTAATAACTTTGAATTATTTACACTTTTGACCCAATAAAACTCTATCTTTCAAAGTTGGCAAGTTTTCCCCTTAAACCTTAGGTCGAATTCAGTTTTAGTCCTAGTTATAAATTAGTTAGAGTTTTGACAGATTTGGCCCTCAAAGCACTTATGTCGTTTCATGCGACATCCTTTTTCTATATTAACGATTTTTAAGCTTGTGAAAACGACACGACTTGCTACGACTCTTTTGTACAAGTTATTATCAGTTTACAAACACCTTATTTACAGCTTATGGGCTTATGATTAGAGCTTATGAGCTTGAAATATTTAAAAAGGTGCGCATGGTTGCAGTTTGCGAAGGGCAGAAAAGAGACTCGAATAACTTTGAGGCAAAGCAATCTTTTTACGACGTTCTTGTTTCTTTTATTAGCTAGCTGGGTGTGTCTTTAAGTTGGCCAAAATTCAGATTTTATTAGCTTCATTTAGGGGTCGAATTAATTTTCCCAAGTTGGGTGTTTGGAGCACTTCTCGACAAAAACTGAAAAAGAAAATGACTTTGGTTTTTGATTTTCAAGCTCATGACATAATTTTTGATGCTTGTTTACATGATCATAGACCTATTAAATGTATCCTTTATGAATTTTAAGGTTCTTTGATTAGTAAAGTTAAGAGAGGGAAAAGAAAATATATATTAAGGGTGTTTGTTTTTGCGTTCGACAGAAAAAGAAAAAGAAAGAAAACATTATTTTTGGACGTAGCTTTCTATTACCACTTATTTAGTAAAATTCTTAAGTGTATTTAGAGTCCACAAGGATAACTGAAATGAGCTAGAAATACTTACTTGCTATTAACTCGATTTATAGGATTTTTGGGCAAATTGGCTTGGAACTTGAACACCAAATATTTTTCTCCTTCCTAGGTTTCTTAAGATCTTTCTTTAGCTTTTATGTGGACTAGTGGATCAGTTGATGGATAGGTGTGGGCTGTTTTGATGCTGTTCGAATCATAGTTGGAAAAAATTGAGGTGTTTGGATCATTATTTATAGAGGGGAAATGGCTAGGGTTTTCAAGGTGCTAGGTCACCTTGTTAGGGTGAAGTGGAGACATGGTGAGGTGTTTATAAGAGTTTGTGAAGTGATATGTGGTGAGAGTGAGGGTGGCGTGGGGTGTTATTTGATGGTGGTGATGTGTCTCTTTTCTAAGCCTAACATCTTACCTACCAATTGACCATGGTGAGACATCAAGGGAACATGTTGGTGTGTACTCTTTCTAGAACTTATAGAATCCTTATGGTGCAAGACTTGTCTAGTATTAAGTTGGGAAAAGGTTTATTTGTCCTTGGTTGGAATCGACTAGGAATGAAATATATGGATCGAATGGCTACATAAGGTGGTACATTGGCTATGGAATATTGTACATTAGGGTTTAGAGAAATAACAAGTTAGGTTTACGGTTATGTTTAAGTATTTGTTGAGTAAAAATTAAATTAGGGTTTTCTTATTTGTTATATGTGTCGAATTGCATGTAAAAGAAAAAGAAATCATGTTGTGCTTTTAAGGGTTTGTACCATGGGCTTAATAGGGTGGTACTATGGTTTAAGAAATATGGAAAATATATTTTTAGGGTTTTCTTAAGTTATAGTAATATATGTTAGTTTTATTAAGTTTAAAAGTATATAAATGAGATTTTAGGTTTCTATGCATTGGACACTTGTACATTAGGTTTTAGAGACTTGTACTTATATTTAGTGAGTTTAAGAAATTCTGTTTTTAAGGCTTGCGTATAATAGACTTGGATATTGTGCTTTAAAATAGGTACATTAAGGTTTATAATGTGATTTTTATTAATATTATGCTGTTATGCATAAATGACTTGTACCTTGGCTTGAAAGACTTGTACACTTATATTTTGTAAAAATATTATATATATTAATTAGGTTTGTGATTTTATTACATAAAATCATGGTTTAATGAGATTAGGGTTTGTATCGGAAGTTAAAGTGGATTTAGGGTTTTTGTGCTTTAGAAGCTTGTACATTAGCTTGGATGAGTTTTACTTTAGTGTTTTAGGGTTTTGTTACTCATTTTCATTGTTAAAATGGTTTAAGGTTTCATATAAATTCTAATAGATAAGAAATGTTTGGTTTGTTTGTTAACGAATTAACGTAAAGTGGGAAATGGTATATCGTAATGTTTTATATGGAAATGTTTATATAAAATAAACATTAAGTAAGTTGATGTTGGTCCGCGTGAGAGCACGTTTATCGAGGATGTGAGTTACGTCACATTAGATAGTAGTCATGATCAAGAAAAAAATTTATACGTAGAAAAAGGATAAGTATTCTGTAAAATAGTTTATTACAATGTGGAATTTTTACAGTGGTTACAGTATCTCCCCGTTGAGGGAATCTCGTCCCGAGATTCAGTCTGTGTTGGTCGAGAGGTTGGGAAAAAGTGAAATATAAAAAGAGTTGGGCTTATATTCTAACTTATTCAGATAGTGGGAAATCGTATAACGATTTGATTGGTGATGTGAGTTTGATATGCTTAAAATGCCTAAAGTTTAAAAATAATATTATGTATAATATTATCTTGTTTTTATGTCCTTTATATCCAATAATATTGTTTCACAGTTGGTCCTTGGTTATATTTTAGTCTAAAAGGATTGTCTAGGAATTTCCATTCGGTATTCAAGAGAACGTAGTTTTGTTAGTTTTATTCCTACTGGATGAAATAAATTTGAATGTTTTGCCACCTAATAAATCCAAAGGCTGTGAATAGTGTTTTCCAACGGTCAGGAATAGTACATTCTGACAGTCATGAACAGTAATTTGTAACAGTCATGAATAGTGAAATGACGGCTAGTTTTTCTCCTATAAATACCCCATTTTTAATCCTCATTCTTCCACAAAACATATATCTCTAAATTAACATCTCCAAAATGCCGCACCTTATCACAATCTTAGCAATCGTTTATGTTGTTCTTGCGGTTACTTATTTGGCGTACGTCCCTGATGAAGATTACTTATTCTTGGTTTACGTCCTAGCGGTTCTTATGCCAATCTTGATCCTAGCCATTGGCGTCGACAAGTTATGGAGGTAATTGTCTTGCGCTAGAGTTGTTAAAATGAGTCCTTGTTGTATTTCTATGTAATCCTTAATAAAAGTGAAATAAAACTCGTTTGTCTTTGTGTCTAATATCTAGTCTCGGTATCGTGTTTAATGGTTTGTTTGTATTTATCGCACAGGATAATCAAAGTGATTCATCTCGTGGTGGCCCTAGCTATCGTTGGATTGGTGGTGGTCTTTGTTGCTATGGCGGGTCAACCTATTGGTGATTCTATCCCTTTTCTTGTAATCATTGTAACATTAGCACTCCCGTTGCTAATTATGTCGTTATGTATGAATTTTCGTGGATTCTAATAAAATTTGTACTGTTTGTGTTTGCTATAAATCTTTGGTGTATTCTTATGGCTCTTATGTTTGTACTTTTGTCAATTTTTTATCTTAGAAATGATGGGTATTAGGTGTAGGCATCTATTGTATTTGGTCAAAAGTGATGTTTTATGAACAATTTATTTTGTTTCAATATATTGTTTTTGAATGAAAATTGTTATTAAAAAAAATCTGAAAAGATAACTGTTCCATTCATGACATGATTCTTCCTAAATTAGTCATAGTTGATCAGGCTATGAATAATTGAGGACCAAATGATGTGATGTTTGGCTCAGTCACTGTGACATTTATACTTTTCAAAAAGTTTTTAGATGGTGTTCAACGTGTTGTATTTGGAAAATAACAACATAATTATTTTTCGAAAGAATAAGAAAATTTTGGTTCGCACTACGGTGATGGGTTTATGAATTTCTAGGGTACTAATGGGATATCCTCGAAATAAATCTTAGGGTTCGTGTGAGAATCTTACAGAGTGATAATAGTCTATTTTTCAGTCAGAAATAATTTTAGTCAAATTTCTAATGGTATAACAGTGTCTTGTTACGTAATAACTATGAAAAGGGTAAATGGAATAGAAACTGAAATTGTGATTATTATGGAAGTATTACAAAGTAGAGGTTTCATACAGTAGA